>MU119282.1:0-39091 GCA_014904845.1 Acephala macrosclerotiorum
TAAAATAAATAAAATAAATAAAATAAATAAAATAAATAAAATAAATAAAATAAATAAAATAAATAAAATAAATAAAATAAATAAAATAAATAAAAATAAAAATATATATATTTTTTTTAATTTAATATTTAATATTTATAAATTTAAAAAAAATAATATTAAAATATAAAAACGTATATTTATAATATAATTATTTTATTATAATCAGTATAAGAAATTGAGTAGTATTCAATAGTAATTCTAGTACTACTCAATTCAATTCAATCAAAATCTTATACTACTCTACTCAACTCAATAGCTAATGAGTAGTATTGAGTAGACTATTGAATAGAATCACGTGAGTTTGAACCGCAATACTTAATTGACTGAATTAGCGAAAGGACTAGAAGAGTAAACTTGATTAAATAAAGTACTTTACTTATTTAAACTTCGAAAGTTTTGTCGACATCGAAAACCAATAATCACAATAATTAACTCGAAAGATTTAATTAATAATAAATAGAATAAATAGAATAAATTATTTAAAAATATATTTTTCGAGATATAAAGTTTTTCAAATACTTAAAATAATTTTCGAGAGTTCAAAAACCGAAATATTATTCGATTTATTAAATAATATATATAATTAAACTTTAAAAATTTGTTTTATATTAAAAAAAAAATGTAATTTTTATTGGTTTTTTTTATTCAAACTATAAATTGCATTAAATTTTAATATTTACATTAAAAATTTTATTTTTTTATTGAAAATATTTTATTATATAATTTTATATATAACGATCACGTGTTTATTCAATAGTATTGAGTAGCTACTCACTATTCAATTCAATAGTTTAATCATAGTACTACTACTTTTACTCAATTCAATAGTATTTAATACTATTCAATAATTATTTAAATAATTGTATATTTTTTTCTTATACTAATTATAATAAATAAAAATATATTTAAAAAATTTATAATTATTAATTTTATTAAATACGATTATATTTTATTAATTTATATAATAATAAATTAATAAAATCGTTTAAAATTTAAAATTTAATAATTAATTTTTAATTTATTTATAAATTTTATATAATTCAAATTAATTAATAAATTATAATTATAAATGTAATAAAATCGAAATTTTAATATTTTTTTAATAAATTAATTAAATTTAAATAAAATTATTTATTATTAAAAATATTAATTTTTAAATCGAATAAATAATTATTAAAATAAATATTAAAATTATTATAAAAAATTTTTTAATTTAATATTCTATTAAATTGTTTAAATTATTATTAAAATCACGAAAATAATAATTAAATTTTTTTGCGATTTTGCGATTTTAATAAGGCGATGCACCTCGATTATATAGTTTGCTATATTTGATACAACGGGACTCAGCCGGGACCGCCTTGTAAACCCCTGGAGGTTCAAGGGGCTGTGCCCACAGGGCTCAGCCTCAACCCGCGAAGAAAACCAAATTTCACTGAGGAACGATCATTTAAGGATCTGAACTTCAACTCTGTCAAGGCATAAGGTCTCATTGCTACTCAAGACTGGAAAGATCACATATTTTATCGTCTCAAATACCTACGACTTCCTGGACCGATTGTTATCGCGCGAGACAGCCGCACGGGATAAAGACGCTCTTCGGTAGCATCGCTGTTTTGTCGTTAGCTTGGAGCCAGATCAAGCCCTGAGGACAAGCCTTTTTCGTCATCGTTGTGATAATACATTCTCAATGAAGCCTGACCAAGTCCGGCATCAGTCGGAGAAGCATCTACCACCGATCCCAGCGATGGGCAAGTTTGCGGACGTATGGGTCTTGCTACTGCCAGAAGCCGAAGAAATGAGGAGAGAGGGGCTGACACCCCAAGAAATCTGTGTTAGACTGGCAGTAATAGGTTTTGGGAACAGGTTAGTACAACTCAAGCATACATCCAGGGAATCAGACAGAAGCTAATATTGTTTTCGTAGACGCAAATATAACACGGTGAAAGGATGGTACAAAAGAACGTTCGAAGATTGGCCGGATGACAGGGAGCAATACATGGGGAGCATCCGCATGCACAACGATGTGCTACGTCTACCAGAAATTTCGCCGACCGAAGAGCCCATGACTCTTGCCCCCATTTGGAACCCTTCTGAACAGAGGGGATTGGATATAGCTACAGAGGATCATGAGACTAGCCACTCGTACTGTGACCCGCTTAGTGTCGAAATCCGTAGCAAGCTCAAAACAGTCGATGATGAATCCTTGCTTCGTGAGAAGGGCTCGAATCTGGCATCCTCAACGGATGAATACTCGCCAATACCTACGGACTCGAGAACCATACCGGCAGAAGTACCGGCAACGGATTCAGGCTACGCATCTATAGGAGGGGATAACAGACCGAAAACTTTTAACGAAGAAGACGATGACGATGTACGCACCATCATGACTGAGCCCTACCATCTTGACATCGAAACCGATCTAAGGGACAAACTTTCTTGCACACTTGCGGATGAACTATTTCGTAGTCTTGAAACGGCACTACATCATCAAAACGGTTCCCCGAATACTATTGGAAAAGAGGTGATCCGAGGGCTTCTAAAGGATTTTTCTATCAAGCTTCGAAGCGTTGCCAAAAATGGAGAAGAACATGATGCTACTGTCTTTGTGAGACAGCAACGCAAGTCAGTTTGTTTCATCTTAGATCATTGGTCTAATCGTTAACACATTTGGTAGCCGTATTGCTGCGCTTCTTGACAAGAGTTTTCAGTCCTGTTGGTCCCTCGATCCTGATTGGGAGGACATTGAGAACAACAGAAGAAGCGAAGAGATCAACTGGAAGGACAGGGTCGCAAACTGGGATACCATTGGGCTAATGAATCAGGTGATGTGGCTGCAGCCGAGGATGTCGTGGACATAATAGAGGAAGAAGAAGATTACAGTATCTCCCACCTCTCTAAAGCCAGGGATTTCTTGTTGGAAAGCAGAGCATACCAGGAATTGGTCGAAAGATTGCGAGCAGAAATTATTTTGACCGAAAGAGATGGTTTGATTATAGACGACATCAGAGGTACCATCTTGGATGCGCTGAAAGACTATCCAAAGGAGAATGGATATAAGGTTTCGAATCATAAAGTCTGGTTTTGTTTGGAATGGAGTCCTGTGGAATTTCTCCAACGACAGTTTCCCGGGGGCTCAATCCCAAGGATTGGTGATATTTTGGTGTTCACTGGTTCAGAAGTCGATGCTCAAGGTTCAACCTGCGAGCAGTACATACGACAAACCTGGGGCTCGATTGGAATTGAAGTGCTACATGGGCTAGAAATCGGCATTGGCAAAGCGCAACCAGTGGAGAGCTATAAAAGTAAGTCATTTCCCCTCTTTTCGTAGTACTTTCAGTCATCAAAATATGACCAAGGCACTGATCAGAACAGGCTGGCTTGCCGATGGTTCTTGTTTGCAGATCACCTTTACCCCTATCAATGTCCGCATTCTTGCTTCTGGCTCTGAGCCCAGAATAGCCGACATAGGAGAAATATTGGCGTGGATCGGAGCCGCCCTTCGTGAATCCCCTCACCCAGATATGATGGCTATCTTAACACCTCGTATAACCCGGAAATTAAACTCTTGTCCTACCTTTATTCTTGATGCAGCTGTCGATGTCCTCACTTCTGGCAGGAAAGATGGAAACCTGAATGGAACTTGTTGGCATTACATGATCAGAAACCCTGTCGTCGTGAAAGGCTTTCCGATTCTGAGAAGGGAAAACGAGGAAAGAGGGCTAGAAATGCCACTTCAGCTTATGGCTAAGCTTGGAAACGCCGAGAGAGCTACTGTTTTCCACGGAGGTCTGGTTATCAAAGGACATTCAACCATGTTTGTACCAACGAGAAGCGTGAAACAATCAGTGGTCTGGCATTTCCTATTTCGTGAGGATGAGACGCGCATTCCATATTTAGAAGCCAGCAAGCTTTGCAATGGTCGACTCTCCACAGAAGAGTTCGATGCTTCCCATCTAGAGATCTCCAGGAATTTTGTTGGGTGGTCCTCGTCGGTTCATGTACAAACCGGTAAGTTTTCATATTCGCCTTGTAAGTATATTGACTGAACCATCTGGGAACAGGGACTAGCAGCAGCGACATCAACTACGAAGGCATCAAATGGACTGGGTCCAATTACGCTTCGGCAGGATGCGCTTTTGAAAAAGTCTCGATATCCGCTGGCAAGATAATCAATGCAGGTGTCACGTTTGCCCGTGGGATCAAAGACACTCCTCTGTATCTAAAGCGCGCGATGGCCTACGAGCAAGAGATCCATGATGCCGGCAATATGTACGTGGTTCTGTATGATATGGGAGACAGACGCGCCTGGCTTTTGGATGGAGCCTCCGCTTTACTTCATCTTACCTGCACTCAGCTGTCAACAGTATGGTCCCGCAAAAGCAGTCTGTTCCAGCTAGAGAATTTTCACTTCGCCCATTCGAGCAATGGCCCTTCTGCGGCAGCCTCTGCTTTACTGGACTCCCACAATAGGAAGCTACCGATCTTTGAAGAGGTCGAAACGTGGAAAGAAGTCACTACCACATCTGGAAATGCAGCAATAACGTCCGAGCAAGTGAGAAAGGAAGAGCACAAAGAGAAAACAACACAGTGGTGCTATCAGGACCTAGTGCGCCAGACATATCATCTCTTAGAACTCATGCACGACTATCAGGTCAAACTCCTGACCTCATCCGTTACCAATTTACGTTTCACGGACCGGGATAAACTTGAAGGATTCGCTTTCATGGATATAGTTGACGGTCCTAGTGCTATCCTACCCAGAGTAGCCCACCTGAAGCCCAGCGGGAAAGGCTGGGTTGACTTCACTAGAAGTATATGCGCAATAACTCTTATGGCCAGGGGATTCAGGGAACTCATCAAGTCAGCCAGTAACTCTAATACGCTCTGTCGTCAATGGCAAAGTGTTCCGATCGGGAAAGACTACTTGGTTGCTTGTGTTTCTACATTGAGCAAAATCTGTGAACGACAAGGCGACCCTGATGTCAAGCCTCTGGAGCTTGCCAGAGGCATCTTTTGGCATCAGGCTCATTTGATGTTCGAGTCCTGTAGATGCAAAGGGAGAAATTTAGACTCCATGTGCGATCGAGTACAAGTACTTTTACCGCCATCCCTTGGTCAGAAAAGACACCCAAAACCATTTGGTGAGATGAATGGGGCAGTTATTTTTGGGAGGAGCAAGAGATATACCTGGAGCTGGCCGAAACGCGGGAATCCCACCGAGGGAGACTTCAATGACGAAGAAGCTGTAGGTGATGATGAGGACATGATGGCTCACGACAGCGGTATTGGAACTAGCATTCAATCAAGCTCAAACTCTGGGACCGAAGGAGATGGGGCAGAAAGTCAATCGGCAAATGATTCGTCAAACACGACGCCGTTGATCCACATGCAAGACTCTTCACCTGCCATTATGTCAGGAGCCCTTGCACAAAAATACCAGCAAGAAATTTCCGAGTCTCAAAGTCAGACTGGAGACACAGATCCATCAGATATGTTGACAGTCCCATCCCCGAGTCCGCCTTGCACAAGAGCCATGCTTGGATCTGACTTCCCGAGACGGGCACTGGACATGCGGCCATGCCAAGATACAGCAGCACCATCTTTGGCTGCAGGTAATCAAGAACAGCCACGAGGGTTGAAGCGAGCATTTGAGAAAATGAGTGGGATAGCTTTGTCAAAGCCTTCATCAAGCAAACGAGCACCGGGAAACGACAAAGCCTCAGAGTTGTCCTGAACGTATGCGACTTTTCTTCTGTTACGGACGAAGTGTGACGAGATACTATCATGAGAGCCTGATTTGGTATTTGTATGCACAAGAGAGGCTGGCTGCAAGGGCTTTGCAACACTGGGATCTCCCACCCCGGTGTTCCCACCTCACCTCGGGATAGCCCACGAAGTGTATCGGCATCAAAGCAATCGCGACGAACCAGAAGAAAAACTGGAGATGAGACAACAAATTTCCTCATATAAATTATAGAAAGTTGGAAGGTTTTCATACTAAAGCATGCCTTGTTCTAGTTATCCTAGATCTATTGAAGACCTAAGATCATTGTTCAATCAATCATCGAATCCTGGTCATTCTGTGTAGACCATCAAGCGCAATATGGTGCTTGTCCAGGATGCCTACTCCAATTCTCTCGTAGACTTCCTCGTCGACGTTGGCCATGCGATGGACCAATAAGACAAAATGCGCTTGTCCTTCATGTGGGGAACTTTTCTTGCTTCTTCCAACGATAATGCACTGGAGAGGTTGACTCAAGGTGCGAGACGGCTCGTCCAAGATCACTTGTCCACCGGGTGTAGTAGTAAGTCCTTGAAGGTCAACTCCGAGAGTCATCAGACTTATCCTCGAGGCCCTCTTCGAGAAAGCGTGATGTCTACATTGCAAACCATTCCCGTTCGAGACATCAGCCCTACATCTACAGTTCCCGTCCTTGCATACCTCGAGATCTCTATCGGCTCGCATTAGGCAGAAGCCAGTTGTTCCTTTCTTGAAACCTTTGGCTATAAAGCAATAGTGGCCGCCCAACGTAAAACTCGTTTAAGCCGCATGCCGCCATAAAAAAATTGCAAACGTAGTATACACTTGCAAAGCTATATAACTCATTTGCTTCTTTCTAAACCAACTATTACCCTTAGACTAAAATTAAGAAAACTAAAAAATAGTACGTACGATGCAACCTAAGTTATAATATTACTTATAAAATTAATATTACGACAATATTAAATAGTTTTAAATAATCGTTAATAAGTAAACAAATATCGCGTTTTTTTTTTAAATTGTAAATTAAATTAAATTTTACGTTATTTAATAAAAATAAAAAATATATTAATTATATAATTTTAAAAAAAATTATTAATAATCGATTTATTTTATATTTATTATAATTTAATACGTATTATTTATTTCGTTTTATAATATTAATATAATATAAAAAATTTAATTATTTATAATAAATAAAAAAATTTTATATATTGAAAAATATATAATTAATAATATATATTAATTAAAAAAATATTAAAATGTTAATTATATTACGTTTTAAATATTAATTTAAATTATTATATAAATTAATAAAATATAATCGTATATAATAAAAATAATTTATTAATTTTTATTATTTTATAATTAAATTAATATTATATTAATAATATATTTATAATAAAAAATAATTTAAATATAAAAATTATATTGAATTTATTAATCTTTTTTAAATATATATATTTAATATAAAAAAAATATAAAAAAAATTATATTAATTATTAATTATTTATTCGATTTAAAAATTAATATTAATTTTTATTAAATTACGTATAATTTACGTAATACGAATTATTTTAATTATAAATAAAAAATATTAAATTTAATTTAAAAAATTAATTATTAAATATAAAAATCGTCGCGTATTATTTTAATAAAAATTAAAATAATCGAAAAATATTTTAAAGTTTTTCTTAGTATATTATAATTATTATTATACGAAATTTAAATATAATATTATCGTAAAATATAAAATATATTTCAAAAAATCGATTTAAAATAAAAAATACTTTTTAATATACGAATTATCGTACGAAAAAATAAATATAAAAATTAATTTTAATTTAAAATATTTATTTATTATATATTTTTTTAAAAATACGAAATATAAAAATAAACGATTTATTATAAATAAATTTTTTTTTTATTTAATTTAAATAATATTAATATTATAATTAAATAATTAAAAAAAATTAATTTTTATTAATATTTTTTTAATAAAAAACGATTTAAAATCGCGAGTATAAAATATTAAATAATTTAAAATAATTAAATTATAAAATTAAATATATTAAAAAAAAATTAAATAAATAATTTTTAAAAAAAATCGATAATACGAATATTATAAATTAAATTAATAAAAAAAATAAAAATAAAATATAAATTAATAATATTTTATATTATTTATTAATGTAAATACAATAATAGTTTAGTAGTCACGTGCGACACTAGTCCTAAACGGACTAGCGCCGTCTCGCTAAAATTGAGATTATATTTTTTCAATTTTTGTACGCTTTTTTAAATAATTAATTACAATTTAATAAATACAATTAAAATTATTTTATATTTTCGTTTTTAATTTATTATTAATAATAAATATTTCTAGTAATATTAATATTGATTAGTAATTGTTTTTCAATTACGAAATAATAAATTTTTTATTTAAAAAAAATTATTTCAAAAGATCGTTATACTTTGAAAAATGTACTAAAAAAAATTTATTTTACGTTTTTAAATATTATCGAATTACAAAATTTATTTTTTGCGAAAATAAAATTTTAATATCGCTCAAAATTTTAAAAACTCGATCAAACAATTAATTGAATTACTATATTTATTATTTGATTCAAATTTGCATTTATTACGTAAAACAATTAAATTTATAAAAAACTCGATTAATTAATTAATTAAATTATTATATTTATTGTTTAATTAAAATATTATTAAAAATTTATTTATTTTTATTTCGATAAATATAATAATAATATTTCAATATTTTAATTTTTTTATATTATTACGAATTTTAATTTTTTTTAATTCGAATTAAATAAAATTTAAACGATAAAATATTATTCGAAATAAAATCGAAATACGATTATAATAAAATAAAATAAAAAAAATCATTCGATTTTATATTAAAAAATCTCGACAAAAAACAAATCAATAAATTTATTTTGTATATAATAAAATTCTACAAAAAAAAATTGTATTAACGATATATTATAAAATTACTTTCGAGAAAACTTTATAAAATATACAAAAAAAATATTATTTTTAACAAATATAAAATTTGTTAAAAATTTACGAAATTATTTTTATAATAACGAAATTTTTATAATTATAAATAAATAATTAATCGTTGAAAAACTCGAAAAATTTATTAAAAAAAACAAATATTAAAAAAAAAAAAAAAATTAAAAAAAAAAAAAAAAAATAAAAAAAAAAAAAAAAAAAAAAAAAATTCAAATAAAATTTTTTTTTAAATTCAATTTAAAATATAATTTAAAATACGTTCAATTTATATTATTTCAATATTTATTATTTAAATATTTATTATTTTCGATTTTATTATTTTCGATTTTATTATTTTAAAATATATAATTATTTAAATATTTTTTCAAAATCAATATAAAATTTTTAATTTCGATTAATTATTTTATTTTATATATTTTTAATCGAATACGAATATTATTTTTAATAATAATTTTTATTATCAATTATTCGATATATTTTAATAATTAAATCAATCGAATATATTTATTAAATTAATTACAAATTTAATAAAAATTTATAATAATAATAAAAAATACGAAAAAAAATTATATGATATTATTAAAATTAAATTTCGAATTTTTTACGATTATTATCGTAAAATTAATATATTTAAAAATCAATATATCGAAATTTTTTTTGTAATATTTAAAAAATAAATTAATTTATTTTATTACGAGAAATTTATTGAGTAAAATTATAAGTTTACGTTTATAATAATTTTAATTAAAATATATTTCGAAATTAAAAAAAATCGATAATTATATATATTTTTATAGAAAAATATTACATTTTTACGAATTATTTTAAAAAATTTATCGAAAATTATCGATTCAATTATGTAATCGCTTAAACGATCGATTAAATGATTTTAGTTATAATTTTTATTGTTTTTAGTAATAATTGTTCTAATGTTCATTTTTTAATTTTATATTTACTTTGTTTAATTATATAGATAAAGAGATGTTTTTTCTGAGAAAAAGTAAATAGAATTGAATTATTGATATTAAATTAAAATCTTAGTATTTCGTGATTTGTTTTTGAACGTTTTAATACTAATTAGTAATTGAATTCGTTCGATCACAGAATAGTAAAATTATTTACGAAGAGATAGTAATTGAATAAAATTGATCGAATAAAAAAATTCAAATTGTACGCAATTTATTGATTCAATTGAACGTAAAAAAAAATAGTTTTTATTTGTATTAAAAAAGACTATTAAATCTTTAAAAAATATTGCGATTCTATATTTACTTTGTTTTTTTCGATTTGAAATTAATTGATTTTTTATTTTACGTTTTATCGCGTATTAATAATAAGTATTTTATTATAATTTATTAAATAATACTAAAAATAATTTTTACGAATTCAATACGAAAACTCGTCGAATTAATATATTTATTAAATATAATACGATTCGATAAAATGCTTTTTAAAAATACAATTACATTTTCTCAAAATATGATTTTAATTAAAAAAAAACTTTTTTATTACTTTTTTTATTTTTCGATTTAATATAATATATATTAAAATAAATACAAAGTTTTAAAACGAAAAATAATTGAAACTATAAATTATAAATAAAATATAAAAAAATATTTTTAAAATAAAAAAAAAAAATGTTTAAAAAAAAAATAAATAGAAATACGAAAAAAAAACTACGTAAAATTTTGTAAATAAACGAAATATAAATATCGAAAAAACGATTTATTAAAGTTTTAAAAATATTAATAAATATTGCAAATAAAAAAAAACAATTAAAATAATCGTATAAAGAAATTATAAAAATAAATTTAACAAAAAAATTCAATTTATAAAAAAATACAATTGATTTAAAAATAAAACAAATTTGAAAATTAACGTTTTTTATTATTTTTATCGAGAAAATTAAAAAAATAATATTAATATTTTCGAATTTTTTTTTTCAATTATTAAAATTTATTATAAGATTTTTTATAAAACAAACGATATTATTCGAACGTATAATACTTTAAAAACAATTCTAAAAATATAATAAAATATTATTATTAAATTTGTTGTCAAAAAACGAAAACTCGAAATAAAATTTGTCGTTTTTATTATTATTAAAAATTGAAAAATTATTAAAGGATTTTAATTGATTAATATACAATTTCAATCGCGAAAATCAAATAATATTTAATTTCGATAAAGAATTAATTATTTTTATAAAAATTTATAATAATAAATTTAAATATTACGAAAAAAAAAATTTATTAAATATATTTATACGAGTATTCGAAAATTTATATTCGAAAGTAAACGTTAAATTTAAGAATTATTATAACGCGTTTTCGATTATATTTATCGATGAAATTAGTGAATTCTATTATTAGAAATTTATTAAGAAAAGTTTGTTTTTCGATAAAATAATTAAAATTGTAAAATCGAATTTCGAGATTGAAAAACGTTGAAATAAAATATTTAATTAGTAAAATACGATTATATTCGTATTAATTCGAGTGTAAAATTCAAATAAAACGATTTTCGAATACTTTGAAATATTATACCAAGAATTGATTTAAAAACAATTTAATTTATACTCGAATATGCGAATAGAAATCATTATACAAAACAAGTTTTATTACGTTTATCGAAATGTATTAAAGTATTATTAAATGCTTTTTCGATTTTTATTAAATTTTCAAACGATATACGAAAACGTTTGTAATGCGATTTTATTTCAAACGAAAATAGAAATAGTTTTTAAAATTTTTATAGTCGAAAAAAGAAAAGTCTATTGAAATATAATCGAATTATATTTTGCAAATTGTAAATATTATAATAAAAGTATTCGATATAATAATCGAATTAATTATAAGAAATCGATAATATATTAAAACGAGAAAAAATATTTCGTTTATAAGAATTCGAATTGTTGAAATATTTATTATACGTTAAAAGAAAGAAAAAAAGCGTACGACGACTTTAAAAAATCGAGATCGTTTAATAAAAACAAAATAATTTAATTTGTGATTAAATTCGAAGAATTAGATTTTAATATCGTTGAAAAATACGAATAATTCATCGTTGAACTTATTAAAAAAAGAAATTTACATAGAAACGATATTACGCGATCGATTAATTATTTTATAATATTTTATAGTACGATTAATAGATTTAAAATTATCGAATTACTCGATTGTTAATCAATTTATTATACGATATCGAATATCGCAATATAATCGAAATCACTTTCGATGTTTATTAATACAAAGACGTATTTGATAAATCGCTACGTATTAAACGTTTTTATAAATATTATAATCGATATTGGTGTCGTTCAATGATCGATTGTCGACGAAAATTAGTATTTGATTTTTCAATGGATTTAGAATATTAAATTGGACGAATTTAAAATTAGAAAAATAGTAATCAAATTTGAAATCGATGAAATTTTATTTTTTAAAATTATTGATGTCGATACGCTAATTGGACGTATTACGTTTTACGTGGTTTTAATAAACGTATTTTTTTTATTGTATTTTCAAAATATAAATAAATTACGAATTAAATTCGATAATTTTAATAATGTGTTTATTCGAGATAAACGATGTACGTTTATTATTAGAGTGTTTAAATATTTTTAAATATTATTTAATTTACTCGAAAATTTGATTTATAGTAATTGTAAAATTTCTATAGTAAAAATCGATTTTATTATTTACTATTTAATTAAAACGAAATTCAAACGATTGTATAAACGTTTCGAATATTTATCGATTGTTAGATTCGTGCGAATATTAAAACGTAAAAAATATTTTACGAATTTTAAAAAAATTAAAAAAATGACGAGATTTTACTAATAATATTAAATAAATAATAAATTTTTTTATCGATTTAATTATGTGATCGTTTAAACGATTGATTAAATGATTTTAATTATAATTTTTATTGCTTTTGGTAATAATTGTTTTAGTATTTACTTTTTAATCTTTCGTCCATTTTATTTAATTATATAAATAAAAAAATGTTTTTTTTAAAAAAAAGTAAACAAAATTGAATTATTAATATCAAATTAAGATTTTAATATTTCGTAATTTGTTTTTAAACGTTTTAATACTAATTAATGATTAAATTCGTTCGATTATAAAATAATAAAATTATTTACGAAGAAGTAATAATTGAATAAAATTAATCGAATAAAAAAGTTTAGATTGTATACAATTTATTAATTTAATTAAACGTGAAAAAAAATAGTTTTTATTTGTATTAAAAGAAATTATTAGATTTTCAAAGAATATTGCGATTTTATATTCGTTTTATTTTTTTTGATTTGAAATTAATTGATTTTTTATTTTACGTTTTATCGCGTATTAACAATAAGTATTTTATTGTAATTTGTTAAATAATATCAAAAAAAAAAAAAACAATTTTTACAAGTTTAATACGAAAATTTATCGAATTAATATATTTATTAAATACAATACGATTCGATAAAATGTTTTTCGAAAATATGATTATATATTTTTAAAATACGACTTTGATTAAAAAAAGGTTTTTTTATTACTTTTTCTATTTTTCGATTCGATATAATATATATTAAAATAAATATAGAATTTTAAAGCGAAAAATAATCGGGACTATAAATTATAAATAAAATATAAAAAAGTATTTTTAAAATAAATAGAAAAAATGTTTAAAAAGAGAATAAACGAAAATATAAAAAGAAAACTACGTAAAATATTACAAATAAACGAAATATAAATATCGAAAAAACAATTTACCAAAATTTCAAAAGTATTAATAAATATTACAAATGAAAAAAGACAATCAAAGTAATCGTATAAAAAAATTGTAAAAATAAATTTATGGAAAAATTTCAATTTATGGAAAAATACAATCGATTCAAAAATAAAATAAATTCGAAAACTAGCGTTTTCTACTATTTTTATTGAAAAAATTAAAAAAATAATATTAATACTTTCGAATTTCCTTTTTCAATTATTAAAACTTGCCATAAAACTTTCTATAGAGTAAACGATATTACTCGAACGTACGATACTTTAAAAACAATTTTAAAAACATAATAAAATATTATTATTAGATTTATCGCTAAAAAACAAAAACTTAAAATAAAACCCGTCGTTTTTATTATTACTAAAAATTGAAAAATTGTCAAAAGATTTTAATTGATTAATATATAATTTTGATCGCGAAAATCAAACAATATTTAATTTCAATAAAAAATTAATTATTCTCATAAAAATCTACAACGATAAACTTAAATACTACGAAAGAGAAAATTCATTAAATATATTTATACAAATATTCGAAAATTTATATTTGAAAGTAAACGTTAAATCTAAAAACTATCGTAACGCGTTCTCGACTATGTTTGTCGACGAGATTAGCGAATTCTATTATTAGAAATTCGTTGGAAAAAGTTTACCTTTCAATAAAATAATTGAAATTATAAAATCGAATTTCGAAATTGAAAAACGTTGAAATAAAATATTCAATTGATAAAACACGATTATACTCGCGTTAATTCGAGCGCAAAATCCAAATAAAACAACTTTCGAATATTTCGAAATATTATACCAAAAATTAATCCAAAAATAATTTGATCTACGTTCGAATATACGAACAAAAACTATTATACGAAATAAATTTTACCACGTTTGTCGAAATATACCAAAATATTATCAAACGCTTTTTCGATTTTTATTGAATTTTTAAACGATATACGAAGACGTTTACAACGCGATTTTATTTTAAACGAAAATAGAAACAATCTTTAGAATTTTTATAATCGAAAAAAAAAAAGCCCATCGAAATATAATCGAATTATACTTCGTAAATCGCAAATATTACAATAAAAATACTCGATATAATAATCGAATTAATTACAAAAAATTGACAATATATTAAAACGAAAAAAAATACTTCGTTTATAAAAACTCGAATTATTAAAATACTCGTCATACGCTAAAAAAAAGAAAAAAAGCGTACGACAATTTTAAAAAATTGAGATTATTCAACAAAAATAAAATAATTTAATTCGTAATTAAATTCGAAAAATTAAATTTTAATATCGCTAAAAAATACGAACAATTCGTCGTTAAACTTATTAAAAAAAGAAATTTACACGAAAACGATATCACGCGATCAACTAATTACTTTATAACATTTTACGATACGATTAATAAACTTAAAATCATCGAATTATTCGATTACCAATCAATTTATTATACGATATCGAATATCGTAATACAATCGAAATTGTTTCCAATGTTTACTAATACAAAAACGTATTTAACGAGTTACTACACATTAAACGTTTTTATAAGTATTATAATCGATATTGGTACCGTTCAACGATCGATTATCGACGAAAATCAATATTTAATTTTTTAACGAATTCGAAATATTAAATTAAACGAATTTAAAATTAAAAAAACAATAATCAAATTTAAAATCGACGAAATTTCATTTCTTAAAATTATTAACGTCGATATATTAATTGAACGTATTACGTTTTACGTGATCCCAATAAACGTACTTTTTCTATTGTACTTTCAAAATATAAACAAATTGCGAATTAAATTCGACAATTTTAATAATGTATTTGTTCGAAATAAATGATATACGTTTATTATTAAAATGTTTAAATATTTTTAAATATTATTTGATTTATTCGAAAGTTTAATTTATAGTAATTATAAAATTTTTACGATAAAGATCGATTTTACTATTTGCTATTTAATTGAAATGAAATTTAAACGATTATATAAGTACTTCGAATATCCATCGACCGCTAAATTCGCGCGAATATTAAAGTGTAAAAAACATTTTATGAACTTCGAAAAAATTAAAAAAATAACGAAATTTTATTAATAATATCAAATAAATAATAAATCCTTCGATTATTTCAAGTTTACATTATATAATAATTATAATTTCAATTATTCCATTTATTTAAACGTATTATAAATCAATAGAAAATTAATACTCCAAATCGTAAACGAAATTACAACATTTTAAACCGCGAAATTTTTTGTAAATATATTAATAAAAAAAATATAAAACGTTTTTCGAGTATATTAAATTAATATTTACTTTAAACTACCGATATTTATTATTTATAATTTTGAAACGAATTTTAATTTTAAAGAATTTCGCGATAATACTAAAAATATAAATATTGATTTGAAAATTATATTGATAAAAGTTTACAATTCGATTGGTTTAATAAAAAAATATTACGCTTTATTGAAACGTACATATAATATATTATTTCGAAAATTTTTCGATTTGTGAAAAGAAAAACGATTTCAAATAACGATCAAAATAATTAATAATATAATGAGATCGAACGATATTATCTTTACACTTTTTATTTTCGACGTCTACTTTCGAATATTACAATAAAACGCATTTATAGTATTAATTACTACTAGAACTAAAGCGATAAAAAATGTAATAATCGCAGTTCGAAAATATTACACTATTCATCAAATCAACAATATTCTACGAATAAAAAATGGTCCACGAAATTATCACTTGATTGATTTACTTTTAAATTCAAACGTATTTATTTGAAAAAAAAAAAAAAAATAAAAAAAATCGTACACGCTTTTAATAATAAATAAAGAAATATATCAATTACAATTATTAAATAAATCAAAAAATTTCCATAGTATTACAATAAAACTATTTTATTAAAATTTCAAACAATTCGAAAAACAATCAAAAAATTATTTATTAAAAAAAAATTTATCAAAAAATTTAAATTTAAAATCAAATCTTTTTAAAAAAAATTCAAAAACAAAAAAAAACATATCTAATTTACCCCGCTCAATCGAGAAAATTTTATATATTCCAAAAAAAAACTTATATCTATTTCAAATTACAATAAAAATCTTTTTTTACGTTTCTAATTCCAATGAATATATTTACATAACAATTTATATAAATATAAAAATTTTCGAAATTTATTTAATCAAAAAAAAAACTAAAAATAAATAATTGTTTATAGACTTTCGCGTAAAAGAAATTATTACTATTCCAAGTAATTCGTTCATAGTTTTTTGTAAAAAAAAAATTGATAAATTAATCGCAAAAAAAGTTTTTAAACTAATTTTTAATAATTCGAAAAAAATTAGTAATTAATAAATTTTCGATTCAAAACTAATAAACGAAATTAAAAGTATAAAAACGATAATTTTATACGAGAAATCTCGTTTTATAATTCAAGTATTTAATAATAAAAACAAAAAAATAGTATTAATTCAATCCCCGACTATTCAATGCATTAGTCAACGAATTATCGTTGTTTTAATTTCATTTTTCAAATTTAAAAAAATTAATTTTTATTTAAAAAATATTATTCAAATATATATACAATTAATAATTTTATTAATACGTATTATTTTCGTCAAACCTTCGAAAAAAATAATAAATAAATTTTTATCGAACGTTATTTTCAAAGTAATTAAACTTTTCTATAAAATTTCAAAAATGGAAATGTATTAATATAAAACGTATAATATTTATTACAAAAATAAATTTTCGATAAAATTTTCAATTTTCGATTTTTGTTTATTTATTACGAAGAGTAATTATATTTTATTCGAAATAATCGATATATAAACCGATAATATATTCATTTTAAGAAATTAAATTTTTATAAAATTAAAGAATTTTAAATTGTAAAAAGTCAAATTACTAATTAAATTTACAAAGTTTTTTACGTCGAATATTTCTCTATTATTCAACGGATATAAACTAGTAATAAATGAAACTAGAAATGGGATTATATTTTCGTAAAAAGAATAAAATAAATATTTAAATTTAATTGATTCGAAATTAAACTTTTACAAATAAACGTATTTCGAGTAACGTACTCAAAAAATATATATCAATTTTATTTGTCAATCGAAAATTGTATACGATATATCGACGACAATTTAATATTAACATCTCGAAAAAAAGCAAATTGTAACGTTGAATAAACGATTACAATAACAAATAAATAATCTCGATTATAGATTTCGATTTTTTTATTTGAATTTACATTTAATAAAATTTTTCGTTTTTGTAAACAATTTTTTTACTATAAATAAAAATTTTAATTCGTAGATTGAATATATCGTCGTTTTTGGTAATAAAATCCATAGTGATAAACAATTCGATTTACGAAGTAATTTATTTTATTAGAATTTAACGAAGTATAAAAAAGTTATTTGTATTATTTTAATTTTTGAGTTATACGTAATAATAATAAGAATCGATATAGAAATTTCGATTTTTATTATTTTTGATTTTATTATGAAATGACTCGAGTTGAATCCAATTCTCGTAGTTATTTGTATCGATTTTTTTTTTTTTTACGAGTGTATAGTTAAACTCGATATTACTAAAAAGAAACGTTTTATAATCGATATTATAATTATTAGACAATCGTATAAACGCAAAGAATTTTCGAAGATTCGATAAATTGCTAGGAATAGTAATCCAATTAATATTATAATTAAGTTTAACGCTAATAAGGTATTTGAGTCGTTCGTTAATATTAATCGTTTTAATATCAAAGTATAGAAATAAGTGCAACGTCTCGAAATTCAGGAATCAATCGGCGAGGGCGAGAATAGCGGGGAGAGTAATCGTTAAAAAAAATAGTATTGGAAAAAAGAACGTATAATTGTTATTTTAATATTTTTAGTATTTTTCGATATTTTTAGTGTTTTCGGGAGTAGGACTTTCGATTGACTCGAAGATTATAAATATCGGGTTTGAAGAAATTTTTCCAAGTTTGATTTGATCGATCAAATATTATAATACGTAATAGCGATTAATTTACGATTAGATTTTTTTTTAGTATTTGGTAGTGAAATAGCGTATTAATAACCGCGATAGTACTTTCCTTTGTATTTGGTTTACGAGTTGGAAAAAGCGTTTTCTTTCAAAAAAAGAATTACCAATATCAATTTAATCATATAATCGTTTAAATGATCGATTAAATAATTTTAATTATAATTTCTATTACCCTTGACAATAATTACTTTAATATCCACTTTTTAATCTTCTATCCATTCTATTTAATTATATAAGTAAAAAGATACTCCTTCTAAGAAAAAGTAAATAAAATTGAATTATTAATATCAAATTAAGATTTTAGTATTTTATAATTTGTTCTCGAACGTTTTAATACTTTTAATCGTTTTAAATTTATATTGTACAACGATTATAATTTCAATTATTTTGTCTATTTAAACGTATTGTAAATCGACGAGAAATCAATATTTCAAATCGTAAACGAAATTATAATATTTTAAATCGCGAGATTCTTTATAAATATATCGATAAAAAAAATATAAAACGTTTTTCGAGTGTATTAAATCGACGTTTATTTTAAACTATCGACATTTATTATTTATAATCTTAGAACGAATTTTAATTTTAAAAAATTTCGTAATAATATTAAAAATATAAATATTAATTCGAAAATTATATTAATAAAAACTTATAATTCGATTAATTTAATAAAAAAATACTACGTTTTATTGAAACGTGTATATAATATATTATTTCGAGAATTTTTCGATTTGTAAAAAAAAAAGCGATTTCAAATAACGATTAAAATAATTAACAATACAACGAAATCGAATAATATTATTTTTATATTTTTTGTTTTCGGCGTTTATTTTCGAATATTATAATAAAACGCGTTTATAGTATTAATTGCTATTAGAATTAAAACAATAGAAAATATAATAATCGCAATTCGAGAATATTATATTATTTATTAAATTAATAACATTCTATGAATAAAAAATAGTTTATGAAATTATTATTTGATTGATTTATTTTTAAATTTAAACGTATTTATTTAAAAAAAAAAAAAAAAATAAAAAAAATCGTATACGTTTTTAATAATAAATAAAAAAACATATTAATTACAATTATTAAATAAATTAAAAAGTTTTTATAGTATTGTAATAAAATTATTTTATTAAAATTTCGAGTAATTTGAAAAATAATTAAAAAATTATTTATTAAAAGAAAATTTACTAAAAAATTTAAATTCAAAATCAAACTTTTTTAAAAGAAATTCGAAAATAAAAAAAAATATATTTAATTTATTTCATTCGATTAAAAAAACTTTGTATATTTCGAAAAAAAATTTATATTTATTTCAAATTGCAATAAAAATTTTTTTTTACGTTTTCAATCTCAATAAATATATTTATATAACAATTTATATAAATATAAAAATTTTCGAAATTTATTTAATCGAGAAAAAGACTAGAAATAAGTAATTATTTATAGATTTTCGTGTAAAAAAAATTATTATTATTTTAAATAATTTGTTTGTAATTTTTCGTAAAAAAAAAATTAATAAATTAATCGCGAAAAAAGTCTTTGAATTAATTTTCAATAATTCGAAAAAAATTAACAATTAACGAATTTTCGATTTAAAATTAATAAATGAAATCAAAAGTATAAAAACGATAATTTTATACGAAAAATCTCGTTTTGTAATTTAAGTATTTAATAATAAAAATAAAAAAATAGTATTGATTTAATTTTCGATTATTTAGTGTATTAATTAACGAATTATTGTCGTTTTAATTTTATTTTTCAAATTTAAAAAAATCAATTTTTATTTAAAAAATATTATTTAAGTATACGTGTAATTAATAATTTTATTAGTACGTGTTATTTTTACTAGATTTCCAAAAAAAATGACAAATGAATTTTTATTGAACGTTGTTTTTAAAGTAATTAAATTCTATCGATTCAATTATATAATCGTTTAAATGATCAATTAAATAATTTAATTATAATTTTTATTGTTTTTAGTAATAATTGTTTTAACGTTCATTTTTTAATTTTACGTTTATTTTATTTAATTATATAAATAAAAAAATGTTTTTTTCGAGAAAAGGTAAACAAAATTGAATTATTAATATTAGATTAAAATTTTAATATTTCGTAATTTGTTTTCAAACGTTTTAATACTAATTAATAATTGAATTCGTTTGATTACAAAATAATAAAATTATTTACAAAGAGGTAATAATTGAATAAAATTGATCGAATAAAAAAGTTTAGATTATATATAATCTATTGATTCAATTGAACGTAAAAAAGAGTAGTTTTTATTTATATTAAAAAAAATTATTAGATTTTTAAAAAATATTACGATTTTATGTTTATTTTGTTTTTTTCGATTTAAAATTGATTGATTCTCTATTTTACGTTTTATCGCGTATTAATAACGAGTACTTTATTGTAATTTATTAAATAAAACTAAAAAAAAAAAAAAAAAATCGATTTATAATAAAAAAAAAAAAATAATTAATAATAAAAAAAAAAACGTTTTTAAAAAAAAAAAAAAAAATAAAAAAAAAAAAAAAAAAAAAAAAAAAAAAAAAAAAAAAAAAAAAAGAATAATTTTTACGAGTTTAATACGAAAATTTATCGAATTAATATATCTATCGAGTACGATACGACTCGATAAAATATTTTTCGAAAGTATAATTATATTTTTTCAAAGTATAATTTTAATTAAAAAGAGGTTTTTTTATTATTTTTTTTATTTTTCGATTTGATATAATATACATTGGAATAAATACAAAATTTTAAAGCGAGAAATAATTAAAATTATAGATTATAAATAGAATATAAAGAAGTATTTTCAGAATGGATAAAGGAAATATTTGAAAAAAGAATAAATAAAAACACGAAAAAAAAACTATGTAAAGTATTACAAATAAACGAAATATAAATATCGAAAAAACGATTTATTAAAATTTTAAAAGTATTGGTAAATATTGCAAATAAAAAAAAACAATTAAAGTAATCGTATAAAAAGATTATAAAAATAAGTTTAATAAGAAATTTCAATTTATAGAAAAATACAATTGATCTAGAGATAAAATAGACTCGAAAATTAGCGTTTTTCGTTATTTTTATTGAGAAGATTAAAAAAATAATATTAGTATTTTCGAATTTTTTTTTTCAATTATTAAAATTTGTTACAGGAC
This sequence comes from Acephala macrosclerotiorum, assembly GCA_014904845.1. Taxonomy (NCBI): domain Eukaryota; kingdom Fungi; phylum Ascomycota; class Leotiomycetes; order Helotiales; family Mollisiaceae; genus Acephala; species Acephala macrosclerotiorum. Next base: position 21,871 of record MU119282.1, read on the forward strand.
TTTCTATAGAGTAAACGACGTTATTCGAACGTATAATACTTTAAAAACAACTTTAAAAGTGCAATAAAATATTGTTATTAAATTTGTTATCAAAGAACGAAAACTCGAAACGAAATTTGTCGTTTTTATTATTATTAGAAATTGAAAAATTACTAAAGAATTTTAATTAATTAATATACAATTTCGATTGCGAGAATTAAATAATATTTAATTTCAATAAAAAATTAATTACTTTCATAAAAATTTACAATGATAAATTTAAATACTACGAAAAAAAAAATTTATTAAATATATTTATACAAATATTTAAAGATTTATATTCGAAAATAAACGTTAAATTTAAAAATTATTATAACGCGTTCTCGATTATATTTGTCGACGAGATTAGCGAATTTTATTACTAGAAATTTACTGGGAAAAGTTTATTTTTCAATAAAATGATTAAAATTATAAAATCGAATTTTGAAATCGAAAAACGTTGAAATAAAATACTCAATTAATAGAACACGATTATATTCGCGTTAATTCGAGTGCAAAATCCAAATAAAACAATTTTCGAATATTTCGAAATATTATATCAAAAATTAATTTAAAAACAATTTAATTTACGTTCGAATATACGAACAAAAACTATTATATGAAATAAATTTTATTACGTTTATCGAAACGTATTAAAATATTATTAAACGCTTTTTCGATTTTTATCGAATTTTTAAACGATATATAAAAATGTTCGTAATGCAATTTTATTTCAAATGAAAATAAAAACAATTCTTAGAATTTTTATAATCGAAAAAAGAAAAATTTATTGAGATATAATCGAATTATATTTCGTAGATCGCAAATATTACGACAAAAGTACTCGATATAATAATCGAATTAATTACAAAAGATTGATAATATATTAAAACGAGAAAAAATATTTCGTTTGTAAGAACTCGAATTATTAGAGTATTTACTATACACTAAAAAAAAGAAAAAAAGCGTACAACGGTTTTAAGAAATTGAAATCGTTCGATAAAAATAAAATAATTCAATTCGTGATTAAGTTTGAAAAATTAAACTTTGATATCGTTGAAAAATACGAACAATTTATTGTTAAACTTATTAAAAAAAGAGATTTATATGAAAACGATATTACGCGATTGATCAATTATTTTATAATATTTTACAATACGATTAATAGATTTAAAATTATCGAATTATTCGATCGTTAATCAATTTATTATATAATATCGAATATTGCAATATAATTAAGATTGTTTTCGATATTTATTAATACAAAGGCGTATTTCACGAGTCGTTATATATTAAACGTTTTTATAAGTATTATAATCGATATTAACGTCGTTTAATGATCGATTGTCGACAAAAGTTAATATTTGATTTTTTAACGAATTCGAAACGTTAAATTGAATGAATTTAAAATTGAAAAAATAGTAATTAAATTTGAAATCAATGAAATTTCATTTCTTGAAATTATTGACATTAATACACTAATTAAACGTATTACGTTTTACGTAATTTTAATAAATGTATTTTTTTTATTGTACTTTTAAAATATAAACAAATTGCAAATTAAATTTAATAATTTTAATAATATATTTATTTGAAATAAACAATATACATTTATTATTAAAACGTTTAAACATTTTTAAATATTGTTTGATTTATTTGAAAATTTAATTTATAGTAATTATAAAGTTTTTATAATAGAAACCGATTTTACTATTTATTATTTGATTAAAACGAAATTCAAATAATTGTATAAATGTTTCGAATATTTATCGATTATTAAATTCGTACGAATATTAAAACGTAGAAAATATTTTACGAATTTCGAAGAAATTAAAAAAATAACGAAGTTTTATTAGTAATATCAAATAAATAATAAATCTTTCAATCGTTTTAAGTTTATATTGTATAACGATTATAATTTCAATTATTTCGTTTATTTAAACGTATTATAAATCGATGGGAAATTAATACTTTAAATTGTAAACGAAATTATAATATTTTAAATCGCGAGGTTTTTTGTAAATATATCGATAAAAGAAATATAAAACGTTTTTCGAGTGTATTAAATCGATGTTTACTTTAAATTATCGATATTTATTATTTATAATTTCGAAACGAATTTCAATTTTAAAAAATTTTACGATAATACTAAAAATATAGATATTGATTCGAAAATTATATTAATAAAAATTTACAACTCGATTAATCTAATAAAGAAGTACTATACTCTATTGAAACGTGCGTATAATATATTATTTCGAGAATTTTTCAATTTGCGAAAAAAAAAACGATTTCAAATAACGATCAAAGCAATTAATAATACGACGAAATCGAATAATATTATTTTTATACTTTTTATTTTCGACGTTTATTTTCGAATATTATAATAAAACGCATTTGTAATATTAATTACCATCAAAACTAAAACGATAAAAAATACAATAATTGTAATTCGAAAATATTATATTATTTATCAAATTAATAATATTTTACGAATAAAAAATAATTTATAGAATTATTATTTGATCGATTTATTTTTAAATTCAAACGTATTTGTTTGAAAAAAAAACAAAAAATGAAAAAAACTATATACATTTTTGATAGTAAATAAAAAAATATATTAATTACAATTGTTAAATGGATTAAAAAATTTTCGTAGTATTATAATAAAATTATTTTATTAAAATTTCAAATAATTTGAAAAGTAATTAAAAAATTATTTATTAAAAAAAAATTTATTAAAGAATTTAAATCCAGAATTAAATTTCTTTAAAAAAAATTCGAAAACAAAAAAAAACATATTTGATTTATTTCACTCGATTAAAAAAATTTTGTATACTTCGAAAAAAAATTTACGTTTATTTCGAATTATAATAAAAATTTTTTTTTACGTTTTTAATCTCGATAAATATATTTATATAATAATTTGTATAAATATAAAAACTTTTAAAATTTATTTAATTAAAAAAAAAACTAAAAATAAATAATTGTTTATAAACTTTTGCACAAAAAAAATTATTACTATTTTAAACGATTTATTTGCAATTTCTCGTAAAAAAGAAATTAATAAATTAATCGCGAAAAAAGTCTTTGAATTGATTTTTAATAATTCGAAAGAAATTAATAATTAACGAATCTTCGATTTAAAACTAATAAACGAGGTCAAAAACATAAAAACAATAATTTTATACGAAAAATCTCGTTTTGTAATTCAAATATTTAACGATAAAAACAAAAAAACAATATTGATTCAATTTTCGATTATTTAGTGTATTAATTAATGAATTATTGTCGTTTTAATTTTATTTCTCAAATCTAAAAAAATCAATTTTTATTTGAAAAACATTACTCAAATATACGTACAATTAACAATTTTATTAATACGTGTTATTTTCATTAAACCTTCGAAAAAAATAACGAATAAATTTCTATCGAACGTCGTTTTCAAGGTAATTAAATCTTTCTATGAAATCTCGAAAACGAAAATGTACTAGTATAGAACGTATAATATCCACTATAAAAACAAGTTTTTAATAGAATTTTCAACCTTCGATTTCTGTTTATTTATTACGAAAAATAACTATATTTTATTCGAAATAATCGATATATAAATCGATAATACGCTTATTTTAAAAGATCAAACTTTTGTAAAACTAAAAAACTTTGAATTGTAAAAAATTAAATTATTAATTAAGTTTATAAAGTTTTTTACGTCGAATACTTTTTTACTATTTAACGAATACAAATTAATAGTAAATAAAATCGGAAATAAAATTGTACTTTCGCAAAAAAAATAAAATAAGCGTTTAAGTCTAATTAATTCGAAATTAAACTTCTATAAATAAACGTACTTCGAGTAATATATTTGAAAAACATATATCAATTCTATTTATTAACCGGAAACTGCGTACGATATATCGACGACAATTCAATATTAACATTTCGAAAAAAAGCAAATTGCAGCGTTGAATAAGCGATTACAATAGTAAATAGACAATTTCGATCGTAGACTTCGATTCCTTTGTTTGAATTTATATTTAATAAAATTTTTCGTTTTTGTAAACAGTTCTTTTACCATAAATAAAAATCTCAATTCGCAAATCGAATATATCGTCGTTTTTGATAATAAGATTTATAGCGATAAATAATTCGATTTATAAAACAATTTATTTTATTAAAATTCAATAAAATGCAAAAAAATTATTTGTACTATTTTAACTTTTGAACTATACGCAATAATAACAAAAATCGATATAAAAATTTCGATTTTTATTATTTTTGATTTTATTATAAAGTGATTCGAATTGAATTCAATTCTCGTAATTATTTATATCGATTTTTTTTCTTTTTACGAGTATATAATCAAATTCAGTACTATCAAAGAAAAGCGTTTTATGATCGATATTATAATTATCAAATAATCGTATAAATATAAAGAATTTTTAAAGATTCAATAAATTACTAAAAATAGTAATTCAATTAATATTATAATTAAATCCAATGCTAATAAAGTATTTGAATCGTTCGTTAATATTAATCGCTTTAATATCAAAGTATAAAAATGGATACAATATTTCGAAGTTTAAAAATCAATTAACGAAAATAAAAATAGTAAAAAAAGTGATCGTTAAAAAAAATAGTATTGAAAAAAGAAACGTATAATTGTTATTTTAGTGTTTTTAGTGTTTTTCGATATTTTCAATGTTTTCGAGAATAGAACTTTCGATTGACTCGAAGGTTATAAATACTGGGTTTAAAAAAATTCTTTTAAATCTAATTTAATTGATCAAATATTACAACACGTAACGACGATTAATTCACGATCAAATTTCTTTCTAGTATTTAATAGTAAAATAATGTATTGATAATCACAATAATACTTTTTTTTATATTTGATTTACGAATTAAAAGAAACGTTTTTTTTCAAAAAGAAAATTACTAGTATCGATTCAATCATGTGATCGCTTAAACGATCGATTAAATAATTTTAATTATAATTTTTATTACTTTTGGCAATAGTTGCTTTAATGTTCACTTTTTAATTTTACGTTTACTTTATTTAATTATATAAGTAGAGAAATGTCTCTTCTGAGAAAAGGTAAACAAAATTGAATCATTGATATCAGACTAAAATTTTAGTATTTCGTAATTTGTTTTCGAATGTTTTAATAAAAATTAAATTAGAATATTTTTAATTATTATTCGAGTAATTACGAAAAATTTAAAAAAATTTATTTTTAAAATATTAAATAAAATATAGTTTTTATGATTAAATTATTAATATTTATCGAAATATTAAAAAGTGTAATTTCGTATTATATAAATTTATTAGTATTTTTAAAAACGTTTATATTGAATTATATTTCGCAATTAATATTATAACGCGTTTACGTAAAATATAATAATATTTTATTATTTTCGATTAAAATAAAAACGATAAAAACGAGTACGAAAAATATAATCAAAATTGAATTAATTATATATACGAAAAACGTAATAAAAAACAAAAATAAAAATAAAATTTTTTTTACGACGAATATCGTAAAAAACGTAAATATTAAAAAAAATTACATTAAAAAAAATATTATATTTGTAATAAATCGAAATATTAATCAATAAAATATTTAATAAATAAATAATAATAAATTTACGATCGATTTCGATAATAAGTTCAATTTAAATTAAATCGAAATATTATTATTATTTATTATTAAAATTTTTCATAAATTACAAAAATATTAAAAATTTGAAAAATAAAAAAAAACAAAGTTTAATCAATTGTTTATAAATATAAAAATCGAGAATAAATATAATTACTTTATTATAAAATTTGAAAAAATTAATAATACGTAAATAGTAATTATTTTAAATAATTAATTTATTTAATATTTTATTGTTACAATTTAAATTAAAATTTTTTTTTTTTTTTTTTTTCGAAAATCGATATTTATTAAAAGTTTTTCAAAGTATTATATCAAATAATAAAATTATTAAAATATCAATTATCGAATAATTACAATTTTTAATATTGTAAAAACTTGATTATAAAATTTAATTTAATATATTAATAATCGAAATATATAAAATTCGATTTAAAAAAAAATATTATTATTATAAAAAATTATTTATATTAATATTTCACTAAAAATTATTGTATTTTATATTATTTTTATAAATATATTATTTTTATTTTGTATTCAAAATATAAATAATATAAATATAAAATTCGATAATTTTAAAAATATTTTAATTTAAAAAAATAAAATCGTTTTTATTATACGAAAATAAAAATATTTTTAAATATTATTATATTAATCGAAAAAAAAATTAATTTAAAATTAATTTATTAATATCGAATTATATTAATTATATAAATACTTTGAATATTTATTAATACAACGTTTTATAAGAATTTTTTAACGAGTTAATTATAATATAAATATTAAATATATTTAATATTTTATTAAATATATAAACAATTTTTTAAAAAAATTAAATTTATTTTATAAAATAATTATAAGTTTAATTATTTAATTATTATTAACGTTTTATATTTAAATAGAAAACTAGTTTTATAAGTAATAAATTCGTTTATAACGCGAGAAAAAACTTTTTATTTATAGAATTTTAATAAAACGTTAAAATAATAATAATTGAAATCAAAAAAAATATTTATTGAAATTTATAATAATATAAAAAAATAAAAAAATACTATATTTTATTACGTCGAGTTTATAAAATTATTCGTAATAAATTAAACGAAAAATAAATCGATAAAAAAATAATTTTATAAATAATAATTAAAATTGTAAACGATTTAATAAAATTAAATAATATTGTATTTATATTATTAATTTTTAAAATTTATTTTAAAATGATTAGTAATAACGCGCTATTATAATTAATTATTAAAAAAATTGAAATAATTCGAATAATTATTAAAAAAATATATCGTTTATATATTAAACGTTAAATCAATAACGCGCTCATAATAAGAAATAATTCAAATACGAAATTTATATTAAGTTTATTAATTTTTTTAAATGTATACATTTAATAAAAAAAACGAATAAAAAAAATTATATTAATTATTAATAATTGATAATAAAATATATACAATTAATATATTTTACGAATTAATTAATTTTCGATTTATAATTATTAAATTGTATTATATAAAAAAAGAAATATCGAAAGTTTAAAATAATAATTAAAACAACGATTAAAATTGTAATTAAAACGAAATTTTTATATTTTTTTCGTCGAACGAATTAAATAAAAAATTAATTTAATAATATAATTAAAAACGTTTAAAAAAATTATATAATAAAAATATATTTAATAAAAAACAATATTTTATTAAAAGTAATAATAAAAATTATAAAAATTTCAACGAATAATTTATTATTATTATTATTATTAAAGAAATTGAGATTTTTATAATATTTATAATAAATAAATAAAAAATCGATATAGTATTTTTTTTGAAATTACGAAAAAAAAATACGATTACAATTTTCGAGTAATTATTTAAAATATTACAAAAAAAAAATCGATAATTTAATTACAAAAAAAGTTTTCAATTTCGTTGAATACAATTTAATCGAATATATTAAAATTCGTATTTTTAATTCGAGATTAATTAACGAGATTAAAAATAAAATTATTAATATTTTTTTACGAAAAATTAAAATTAATAATTTAAAAATATAACGATAAAAAAAATATTGATTTTAATTCAATTTTTTATAATTTAACGAGTAAATTAACGAATAATTATTATTTTAATATTTTTTTTTAATTTAATTTAAAAATAAAAATATTAAAATATAATTTCGAAATATTATTTAAATTTATATATAATTAATAATATTTTTTTAACGATTTATATTAATACGTTTATTAAAAAAAATTCGTTATTTGTATTTATTGAATATAATTATAATAATTTTAAAATTTTTATATAATATTATTAAAATAAAAATATATTAATAAATTACGTATTACAAATATTATAAAAAAAAAAAATTTAATAATTATATCAATATACGATTTTTATTTTTTAATTACAATTATTAAAATATAAATTAATAATATATTTATATTAATAAAAAAAAAATTTATTTTTAAAAAAAAAAATTAATAATATTAAATTTTTAATTAAATTTAAAAAAAATTTAATTTTAAAAACGTTATTAATTTTCAATAAATATATTTTAATTAAAAACGAAAATATAATTTATTTATAATAAAAAAAATTTAAAAAAAAAATTTAAATTAATAAATATTAAATATTAAAAATAATAAATTAAAAAAATTTATATTATTATAATTTATTAATTTGAAACAATTTTCGATTTATTTATTATTATTTAATATTAAAATTCAATAAAAAAAAATTATAATATTAAATAAAAAATTGAAATAACAAATTAAAAATTTAAATTAAAAATTTAAATATATTATTTTCAATTTATTTATAATAAAATTTTTCATTTTTATTGATAATTTATTTATAAATAATAAAAAATTCAAAATTTAAATTTTTTTTATTTATTACAATTTTATTAAAAATAAACGTATTATTAAAAATATTTTAATTTCGAAAATATATAATATAATAATCGTAATCGAATTTATTATTAATATAATTATTTAATAATTTGATTTTTTTAAAATTTCAATAATCGTTTATATAAATTTATATTTATTTTATAAATATTTAATCAAATTGAAAACAATTAAAAAAAAACGTTTTATAATTAATATTATAATTTTTTATTAATCGTATAAACGTAAAAAAATTATAAAAAATTCAATAAATTAATAATTAAAATAATTTAATAAAATTTTAAAAAAGTTTTTAAATACGAATTATTTTAAAATTCGAATAAAAAAATAAATTAAAAAAAAAACGATAAAAATAATATAAAAAATTAAAAAAAATATTTATTAAAAAAAAAAAAAAAAAGTTTTTATATTATATTTTAAAAGTTTTATTATTTGATTTATAAAATTAAAAAAAAAAATTATTTTAATTTCAACGATTATAATTTTTAATAAATTTCGAGAATAATATTAATTTTATTATATGATTTTTATATTAAAATATTAACGAGTTTTATATATTAATAAATTATAATAAAAAAAATTTTTTTATTTGATTAAATTAAATTATTTTTTATTATAAAAAAAAACTATTAATATAAATATAATAATAATTTAATAATTATATACAATATTAATTTTAAATAAATTAATATCGTTTTATTAAAATTAAAATTATATTTTTTTAATTTTTATACGTTTTTTTAAATAATTAATTATAATTTAATAAATACAATTAAAATTATTTTATATTTTCGTTTTTAATTTATTATTAATAATAAATATTTTTAATAATATTAATAATTAAATTATATTAAAATTTTTATATATTTAAATTATAAAAATAAATTAATTTAATTTAAAAAAATATTTTAAAAATTAAAAATCGAAAATAAAAATAATATTATTATAAAACGTTATATAAATAATACTTTTTAAAATAATTATATAAATATATAAAAATATAAAAATACGAAAATATTATTATTAAAATAAAATAAAATATTATTTAATTTTTTAATTAATTAATTTTATAATTTAATTATTATTATAAATTATAAAATAAAAAAATAAAAAATATTAAATTTAATTAAAATATTTAAATATAATAATTTAATTAATTTATTAAAAATTCGACGATTTTGTAATTTCGAAATAATATGTAATCGATTTAATAAAAAATATTAAAATTTCAATTTACGTTATAATTATAATAAAAATTATTTATTAATACAAATTATATAAAACTTATAAATAAATTGAAATTTAATTAAATTTTATTAAATTTTAAATTTTAAACGATTTTATTAATTCGTTATTACGCAAATCAATAAAATATAATCGCACTTAGTAAAAATAACGATCGCAAAACTCTTCTTAAGTGCGCTTCTGCCTTAGGCACTAAGGCCGGCAACCGCTCCGGTGAGAAACATCAAAACTCTCTAAGTGCGTTTCTGCCTTAGGCATTAAGGCACTTACTTAGTGCTGGATATCTCTATAGTTGCGCAGCTTTCGAGGGAGGTCCCAGGGGGTCTCCCCCTGGTAAATAACTTTCTATAATTAATTGAATCGATCGTAGTAGCTAAATATAAGACGGGGGTCCTAAGGGGTGTCCCCCTGGAGTGTTCTTTTGGTGGGAGGCTCTGCCGGAAGTGCGTTTCTGCCTTAGGCATTAAGGCACATAAATGTTGGAATTGCTGCGCAGCTCTCGAGGGAGGTCCCAGGGGGTCTCCCCCTGGAATTATATGTTAAATAAAGTGATTCAAATTGATTAAATCTATCGTAACAATTAAATATAAAAGGCGAGAGTCTCAAAAAGTGTTCCCTTGGTAATATAAGACTTCGTAATACGTTTTTACTTTAGATACTAAAGAGTTTATTAATTTATCGATTTTTATCGTTCGATAGAATTTGAAATTCTATTTCAATTTCAAATTCTTATAAAACGCTTAAATTAAAAGTTTTTAATTTAGAATTTAAAATAAAAATAAATTAAATAAATTATTAAAATTTTAATTTTTATAATTTTTTATAAAAACGTTTTTATAAAATTTATAAAAATTTTAATTTTAATAATTTATTTATATTTTAAATTTTAAATTTTAAATTTTTTTTTATATAAAATTATTATAATAAATTTAATTAATTTAAATTATTTTTTTTAATATATATTTTAAAAAAAAATTATATAATTAAATTTTTAAATATTTTAATATTTTTTATTAAAAAAAAAACGTTTAATAAATTTAATTATTATTTTAATTTATTATAATTTATATTATAAAAATTTATTAATTAATTTTATATTAATTTTTATATTCGAATATTTATAATATAATATTTTTTAAAACGAAAAATATATTATTATAATTATATTTATATAATATTTATATATAATTTAAAATCGTATATAATTAATATTATTTTATTTTTATATTTTTTTTTTAAATAATTTTAATTAATTATAAATTAATATATATATTAAAATTTTTATATTTTTATATATATATTTAAATCGTATTATTAATAATAATTATTTTTAATTATAAATTAATAAAAATTTATTAAAAAAAACAAAATATAATAAATTAAAAATATTAATAAATTTATTATAAAAAATATTAAAAAATTTCAATCGAATATTATTAAATATTATTAAATTATAAAAAAATTTATTTGTATTTTTCAAAGTCTTCTAAAATCTATTTTTAGTGCCAGAGCTGGACCAGTGGCGCTAGTAGAGCGCAAGCACGTGCCACTAAGTAGTCCGTGCGAGAACACCAAAAATCTCGGCTGCAGTCGGTTAAGTGCGGCCCTTAAGGCTCTGCAGCCCTTTTATCTACTTATCTACTTACCTACTTACCTACGTAGCTACGCACTACTGCTACTCGTATTTCAGCTTTCCAAAGCAAACTTTGTAAAATAAATCGATTAAACGACTTAAATTAATCAATTGTAGTGAGTTGATAGAGTGGTAGACTTTCGAGTACTATCTGTACACGAGAACACTAAAAAATCGGCACTAAAATGCGGCCGCTAGATTGCCGCAAATGAGTCATCAAAAAAATACTAAAAATAATTTTTGCGATAATTTCAATTGCTTGCATTATAATAACTATTAATCGAATTCTTAAAAAAAAAAAATTATTAAAATACGTTTAATTAATTTTATAAAAATATTAAAAAATATTAAAATTTTTATAAATAATTTAATTTAATAACGTCGATTTAATTTTTTTAACGTTATTATAATATTATTATAATATTATTAGTTTTGTAAATATTAATAGTAATTGATTAATATTATAATAATATCGTAATAATATTAAATTTAATTTAATAATTTTTTATTAATATTTAAATTTATATTTATTATATAAAATAATATTATTTTATAAAAAATTCGATTATATAATTAATTAAATTATTATATTTATTATTTATAAAATTTAAATAAAATAGTAATCGATATATTTATTATATTTAATATTAAATATTATAAATAAAATAAATATATAAATTATATTATATAAAAATATTTTATAAAAATAAAAAATATAATTATTAAAAAATAAATTATTATAAATAAAATAAAAATATTATAAATAAATTAAAAAAAAAATTATTTTTATAATTATAATATTTTTAAATTTTAAATATTTTAAATATATAATTTTATTAATTAATATATTCGATTAAATAATAATTTTTAATATTTATAAAATATATTAATAAAAAATTATTTAATATTTTTTATATTAAATTATTAAAAAATTAATATAATAAAATATTTTTTATTATATTTAAAAATTGTACGAATTTATTTTATTACGATAAAATTATAAAAAGAAATTATAATTTAATAATAATAATAAATAGAATTTAAATATATTTAAAACGAATAAAAATTAATAATTGTATATATTTTTATAAAAAAAATTATATTATTATAAATTATTATTATTAATTAATTGAAAATTAAATTAAAATATTTTTAATTATTTTTCGATTAATTTTAATAAATTTAATATAATTTATCAAATAAATATTATACAAAATATAATTTTCGAGATTAAATTATTAATATTTATAAAAATATTAAAAAATATAATTTTATATTTTATAAATTTATAAATACGTTCGAAATTATTTATATTAAATTATAATTCGTAATCGATATTATAATACGTTTATAAAAAACGTAATAATACAATAATAATCTCAATTATAATTTTTAAAAAAATAAAAAAAATAATAATAAAATCGATTAAAATTAAATTAATCGAAAATATAAAAAACGTAATAAAAAATATAAATATAAATTAATTTTAATTTTTTGATTTTTTCGATTTAATAAAAAAAATAAAAAACTATTTTAAAATAATAATAATTATCGTACGAATTATAATTATTAAAAAAAATTTTATTAAAAAAAATATTATATTTATAATAAATTAAATTGTTAATTAATAAAATATATAATAAAAAAACGATAATAAATATATTTTAAATTTTAATAATACGTTTAATATATTATTAAAGTTTTTTCGTTAAATATAAAAATATAAAAAAATTTTTAAAAAACGATAAAATCGAGAAAATTAATTAATTATTAATAAATATAAAAATAAAAAACGAAATTAAAATTTATTTTATTAAATTTAAAAAAATTAATAATATTTAAATAATAATTATTTTAAACGATTAATTTATTTATTATATTATTATAAAAAAAATATATTTAATTTATTATTATAATAATTCGATAAAAATTTAATATTTATATTTGAAAATTATTATTCGTTTAAAATTTTTCAAAAAATTATATTAAATAATAAAATTGTAAAAATATTAATTATCGATTAATTATAATTTCGAGTACTATAAAAAATTAATAATAAAATTTAATTAAACGTATTAATAATTAGCGTTTATAAAATTCGATTTAATAAAAAAATTATATTATCGTAAAAAATAATTCAAATTAATACGTTTTTAAATATTATAATATTTTATATTATTTTTATTTTATATTTAAAATATAAATAAAATAAAAATAAAATTCGATAATTTTAAAACCGTTTTAATTCAAAAAAATAAAATTGTTTTAATTATATAAAAATAAAATTATTTATAAATATTATTATATTAATAAAAAAAATTTAATTTGAAATTATTTTATTAAAATCGAATTACGATAATTATATTAATAATTCGATTATTTATTAATATAATATTTATTAAAAAAGTTTTAATATACAAATTATAATATAAATATTAAATATATTTAATATTTTATTAAATATTATTATTATTATTAATATTTTATATTTAAATAAAAAATTAATTTTATAAATAATAAATTTAATAATAATATTTCAAAAAATTAAATTTTTGAAAAATATATTTATAAAAATAATATAAAATATTTTTCGAATATATTAAATTATTTCGTTTATAATATAAAAAAAATAAAAAAATATTATATTTTATTATAATAAATTTACGAAATTATTCGAGATAAATTCGTTAATAAATAAATTAATAAAAAATTGATTTTATAAATAGTAATTAAAATAATAAACGATTTAATAAAATTAAATAAAATTGTATTAATATTATTAATTTTTGAAATATATTATTTTTATTAATAATTAAAAAAAACTATATAAATTATTAGTAATAAACGAAAAAATATATATAATCAATATATTTTATAAATTGATTAAATTTTATTCGACGATAATTAAATCGTATTATATAAAAAAAATGTTTTATAAGAAGATTATTAATAAAAAAATATTTTTTATATTTTTTTTATTTAATAAATTAAATTGAAAAAATTCAAACAATAAATTATTAATAAAATAACGTAATTGAAAACGATCGAAAGAATTATATAATAATAAAAAAATATTTAATAAAAAATTATAATGAAATAAATATTATTAATTTATTAAAAACGAAAACGATAATAAAAATCTTAATAATATATTTATTATTATTATTAAAAATAAAAATGAAATATTTATAACGTTTATAATAAATAAAAAAAAAATCGATAAAAATTTTTTATTATAATTATAAAAAGAAAACGTAATTATTACGTTTGAAATATTATTTGAAAATTTTTAATAAAAAGAAATTAATAATTTGATTATAAAAAAAGTTTTTTAATTCGTTAAATTCGATTTTATTAAATACGTTAAAATTCGTATATTTAATTTAAAATTAATTAATAAAATTAAAAGTAAAATTATTAATAATTTGTATAAAAAATTAAAATTAATAATTTAAAATTATAACGATAAAAAAAAATATAATTTTAATACAATTTTCGATTATTTAAAAAATTAATCAATAAATTATTATTGTATTAATATTTTTTTTAATTTAATTTTTAAATAAAATAATTAAAATATAATTTTATAATATTATATAAATATATATATAATCGATAATTAATTTTTAATAATTAATATTTGTATATTTATTAAAATAAATTTATTATTTTTATTTATTAAATATTATTATATAAAATAATAAAAACAAAAATATATTAATAAATTATATACTATAAATATTACAAAAAAAAATTATTAATAATTACGTTTATATACGATTTTTGTTTTTTGATTACGATCGAAAAAAAAATATTTAATATTATTAAAATACAAATAAATAATATGTTTATATTAATAAAAAAAAATATTTTAATCTCGAAAAAAATTAATTCAAAAAAATAAAATTTATAATAAAAATTAAAATAATTTTTATACTAGAAATTTTATTAATTTTTAATAAATACATATTAATTTAATATAAAAAAATAATTTAATTATAATAAAAAAATTAAAATAAAAAATTTAAACTAATAAATTTCAAATTATTAAATATATAAATTAAATATAAAAAATAATATATTTGAAATATTTATATTATTATAAATTTGTTAATAATAAAAATTTTTATTTTTATCGATAAATCGTTTATAAATAATAAAAATTTTAATTTTTAAATTAAATATAAAATTATTTTTACGAATAAAAATAAAAAAAATAATAAAAAATTCGAAATTAAATTTTTTTTTATTTATTATAATTTTATTAAAAATAAACGAATTATAAAAAGTATACTAATTTTAAAAATTTGTAAAATAATAAAAAAAATTAATATAATAATAATAATAATTAAATTTATTATAAATATAATTATAAAATAATTCGTTTTTCTTAATATTTTAATAATTATATATATTTATTTTACGAGTATTTAATTAAATTTAAAACGATTAAAAAAACGTTTAATAATCGATATTATAATTTTATAATAATTATACAAACGAAAAAAATTATAAAAAATTTAATAATTTAATAAATATTATAATAAAATTAATTTTTAATAAAATTTAAATACTAATTATTTTAAAATACGAATAAAAAAATAAATAAATAAAAAATATTTATTTTTATTATTATTATTATTTAAAATTTTAAATTAAAAATAAATTTTTTTTTTAAATTTAAAATTTATAAAGTTTAACGAATTTTAAAAATAATATTAATAAATTAATATTATTTTTAATATTTAATTATATAATTTTATTTTTTTAATATTTTTTATTCGTATTAAAATTAATAAATTTTATATATTTATAATATATAATAAAAAAAATTTATTCGTTTAAATTATTAAAAATAATAACGTTTTTATTATAAAAAAAAATTATTAATATTAAAATAAATATTATATAATATTTACGTACGATTCGAAATTATGTATAATTAATATTATTTTATTTTTATTTTCGAAATAAAAAAAATTTATTTCGAATTTTATTTTTTAAATAATTTTAATTAATTATAAATTAATACGTATATTAAAATTTAAAAAAAGATTTTATATACGTTTAAATCGTATTATTAATAACGTAATATTTTTAATATAATATTAATAATTTTTATAATCGAAATTTTTTAAAATATTAACGAATTTATATTATAAATATAATTATATTTTATTAATTTATTTAATAACGAATTAATAAAATTATTTAAAATTTAGTATAATTTTTTTTTAAATTATATATTATAAATATTTTTAAAAAATAATAAAAATATATAAAAATAAATTTATATTTTTATTTTTAATTTATTAAAAAAAAAATTTATTCGACGTATATTTTATTTTATAAATTTCGTAAAAACGTATTTATTATAAAATTTTATATTAAAAAAAACTTTTTAAATTTTTTTTTAAAAATTTTACGATTATTATTTTTATTAAATATAATTATATTTTATTAATTTATATAATAATAAAATAATTTAAAATTTAAAATTTAAAAATATTTAATTAAATTTTATACAATTTAAATTAATTAATTATAATTATAAAATCGTCGAATTTTTAAATAAATCAATCAAATTACTATATTTAAATACTTTGATTAAATTTGAATAAAATCGTTTATTGTTAAAATATTAATATTACGTATATAAAATAAAAATTAATATTAATTTTTAAATTAAACAAATAATTTTGTATATTTTATATATTTTATATATTTTATATATTTTATATATTTTATATATTT
>MU119282.1:39101-209379 GCA_014904845.1 Acephala macrosclerotiorum
TATATTTTATATATTTTATATATTTTATATATTTTATATATTTTATATATTTATATATCTTTTGTAAGGCTTTTATAACATTTATAAAAGGACTTATAAGTAAAAGAATAATATATCCTCACTTATAGAGATCCCATGGATAGGGGAAAATCTTGAAACCCCACCCTATGGGGGCTTCGTGCGCAGTCTATGCTGTACTTTCACCGGCACGCAGACTGGGATTTTATAAGTTATGGATTCGACATGGTCTTCCAAGGCATGACGTTTTCTAATGTTGATATTGGAGTTGATGCCACCGCTGGAAGAGCGGGGAATGTTGGAAGTGTGGCTCTGATCGATTCCGTTGCTCAGAATGTTCAGACTATGGTTTTGACTAAGAGTCAGGTAACTGCGAACTCGACGACTGGGGATGATTCGATCGCCGCAAGTAGGGGCCCTGGCGCCCATCCTATCCTTAAACGACCTCGAAGTTCTACTCAACTTTCAAGCTATCATCTTTAGCCCCGCGCGCTCGCGCAACCTCAACGTGCTCGCCGCGGCGCGGCGAGTTGAAAAGACTTATAATATAATTACTTCTCCTTTTTCCCTCTTCCCTCTTCCCTTTTCTAGTCTTACTTTGATCCGAGAAAATGCTCATAATTCCTTTATCCTCCACTTAAAAGCTAATAACTAATACTATGTGATATTACGACCAACCTCTCAAACTTTTGGGAGAATACTTTCGTCATGTCTACTAAACAAGGTTTCGGGAATTGATAATTTGCAGACACAAGTAGCGTTGAGAATACTGTTGTTGCGAGTGGGAATACAATTTTGAAGGGCGGTGTGAAAGGAATGTGGGTTTATGGCAATACGTATCTCAAAGATGGTCCCACGACTGGTGTCCATGATGCTGAAGCTACGTATCAAACGTTAAGACCTCTGCTGCTGCTGAATGGTGAGGAAATTACTTCACAATGGCGCGTCTACGTATCAGGAGCATAGTGCTGATCAAGTCGTCAATATGAAGAGCGTTAAAGGATTCCCGGTATATGGAGATGGACAGACAGTAAGTTGTTGACACTTGAAAAATATCCTGAAAACAACAAGACGTCTAGGACGATACATACAACATCGACGTCACCTTAACTCGTAATGCAGGATGCACCATCACATTCTTCCCAACAGGCACATGTCCGTCTCTGACAATATCCAAATTCCTCCTGGCTCTCGAGTTGTAGGCGAAGCTCTCTCAGCAATCAGCGCCGTTGGCTCCAAATTTTCCAACACCAATGCACCATATATAATAGTTCAAGTCGGACTTCTAGGCCAAGTCGGCGTCGCCCAGATCTCAGACATGCTGTTTACAGTCGCGGACGTTCTTTCTGGATGCATTCTCCTACAAGTGAACATATCAGGCTTCTCTCAAGGCGATATCGGGATTTGGGACAGTCACTTTTGAGTCGGAGGAGCTGCCGGATTAGCAGTCGAAACAAAGTGCCAAGATTGAATTCCCTGCGAAGCTAGCTTCCTGCTTCTGCACTTAGCGCCAAGTTCCTCAGCACATATAGAAGATATGTTGGGCTGGACGGCAGATCACGGTCTGGGCTGCGATTATAACCAACTCACCTCCACAGGCCGAGGCGCACTCATCCAATCCACTTGCGGAACTAGGCTGATGGGAACAGCTTTCGAGCACAACACTCTCTACCAATACAACCTCATCTCAGCAGAGAATGTTTTCATCGGCATGCAGCAATCCGAAACTCCTT
The DNA here is from genome assembly GCA_014904845.1 of Acephala macrosclerotiorum. NCBI lineage: Eukaryota > Fungi > Ascomycota > Leotiomycetes > Helotiales > Mollisiaceae > Acephala > Acephala macrosclerotiorum. The sequence continues at coordinate 40,853 of MU119282.1, forward strand.
ACTTGCAAGGAACAGGCGGTCCTGCGCAAGCTCCTGCGCCTTGGACTCCCAATGCTAGCTTCTTCGACCCCACATTCTCAAATTGCGGGATCGATGATCCGAATTGTCGGGTAGCGTAGTACCAATGGATCTTTGGAGGTGCGAATCTGAATATCTACGGTTCGGGTTTCTGGGCGTTCTTTAATGATAATGGTGATTTTTTGGGTATGAATGGGACGTGTCAGAATAACGCTTGTGAGATTTTTGGAAGTCCGTCGGAGATGTAATGGAAAAATTTGAATACGAGGGGGTGTTTGAATCTTTTGGATTGATGATGGGGTTGTTCTGGAGACGCGGAATAATAATCCTGGATCGTGGGGGCCTGTTGTTACTGCTACTTTGACGCATTCTGGAATCTTTGGGAGGTTGGTGAGGAGACTTGGACGAGAAATCCCGGACCCGTGATGATGCGTGTTGGGTGCGTTTCGGGATTAATCTAAACACGATCCACTAGGGATCTGCTAGTTCTGGTGTGATGAAACCGAATTTTATATGCATCACAACGATGAAGTTAGCACTCCTAGAGGGCTCCTGATATCGATCAAAATCTAGCTATCAATGCGCACACGACAACAGAAAACTTACCAAGTGGAGGTCTGGTTCATTCAATATCTGCTCCAAGACTTGAGCGTTCAACGTTCGTGAATCTTCACAATGTGCTAGAAGTCATGTCGTTAGTACTCATCGCAGAATCGCCGTTTGAGCCATAAGTGGGCTCGTGGAAATTCTTGATGAGATCTGCAACTCCATGATGGCCCTTCTCTCTCGCAACCTGTTCCGGTGTGCCTTTCATGTTGCTGCAACCCGCTATCGAAGACCTGTCGGCTCCTCTCTGTAGCAGAAGCTCAACCACTTCACGATGGTCCTCATGCGCTGCTCTATGAAGAGGAGTATCCCCTTTCTTTGTCTTGATATCGATAGTGGCGCCTGCATCCAACAACACTTCGACCGTGTGTATATGCCCATCTTGAGCAGCAAAGCACAACGCAGAACGTCCCCCTTGATCTTGAGCATTGACATCAGCTCCTCGAGACAGAAGTAATCTGGTCACAGCAACACGGTTCTCCCACGCAGCATCCATCAAAGGTGTCCCACCATGAAGGTCTCGATTATCGATAGTAGCACCATGCTCAAGAAGTACTTCACAAACTTCTTCGTGTCCTCTATAAGCAGCTATGTGCAGAGCAGTACCATTTTCACCTCCACAATAGTCCACCCATGCATTTGCTTGTAAAAGTAGCTTGACAATTTCCACATGGCCTTTCAGGGCTGCAAGTATGAGGGATGTACTTCCGTCCTTAGTTACTTCCTCTAGGTCGACCCCTCGAGACAATAGAAACTTGAGAGCGTTGACGGATCCGTTAAAAGCCGCGTAATGGAGGGTGGTCCATCCATAGACGGATGACAAGGTGATATCAGCACCCTTTTCGAGTAGTGAATTCATAGTGGTAGTGTTATCCTTCATAGCGGCAAGCATAAGTGGAGTGTATCCTTCGTCGCTCATGGCATCGAAAGAGGCTCCAGAATCTAACAAGAGCGTGATGATTTCATAGTGTTGACAAATGATGGCAATGTGTAATGGCGTCCCGCTGTATTGTTCCGTTGCATTCAGCTTTGAGCCAGAGTTAATAAGAGCTCTTGCAATGGAAACATGCCCCCGTTCGGCAGCTTGATGTAATGAAGTCCACCCTTTGCTACTTTTGTGATGCACATTAGCTCCCGCCTGCAGGAGAGCTTTAAATATTTCAATGAAACCATCAAATACAGCTTTCAGGAGTGGGGTTTTCCCGTCGCAATCTGGTATCTCGAGCGCCAAAACTCCATTACCTTCAAGTAACAAACTTGTCAAACTCAGAAGGTCTTTCCTGCATGCAATGAAAAGAGCTGTCTCACAACGCCCAGGGGTTCGATTTGTGATATCGGACCCAGCTTGGAGAAGAGCCTTCACAATCTCAGCACGGTTCTGTGAGGTGGCTAGATGCAGTGCAGTGTAGCCAACCTTGGGCACAGCGAAGGAATCAAGACCAGCACCATGTTTGAGTAGTAGTTTGGCCATCTTGGTGTGGTTCTTCAGAATCGCTCTTCCAAGAGGGGAGTATCCTGGGGAGGAGTCGCCATCTAACTCGGCGATGTGATTGATATCAACTCCTGCCTTAAGGAGAACTTTGACACCCGCAATATTGCCATCTGTAATTTGTTTATGAAAGTCGAGGTTGGATTCCTGGCTAAAGAGTCCTCGCTCATTACAATGCACATCAATAGTTGTATAGTCGTCTTCCTGGGTCCGATATACACTAGTTTCGAATGGATTCTCTACTGTTCCGGGTACAGGTCTCACGTCTGGAAGTGTTGCTAATCCACGATCTGGGTATTCAACTGATTCAGCTTCTGGTGGGTCACTCCGAATAGCGAGTGAATTTCTGGCTATCAATCCCTCTGGGCTGTCTTTTTGTAGTAGTGTATTGCCTAGGTCCGCTTGTAATTGCGCAGTGTTCTCAGTATGAAATCGTCTATCGACAAAGTCTTCTTGGGCAGGTATGGAAGTATCCGCATCAACTTCGGACTGAGAGATCGAGCGATCACCATCTTTGCAGAGACTTCTTTCTTTATGGACCTGAGCGTGAGGATATTGCGCCTGAATATATGGTTGTGACTGTAGCAAGGTAGTCTCGTAAGATTGGTCTCGACTTCCTCGTTCCAAAAAGCCGTCCAAGTCACTGGCGTACGTACCGCGGATGGTGGAATTGCTGCGTTGAGATCGGAGTGATTTTGCTTTGGTATAATTGCGTCGCAGATTCGTCTTGAACTCAGGATCGTTGGCGAAGACGGCACTTGAATTGGGGTGTTGATTTCTACTTGTGATTAGACAGTGTTGCTTCGTTGTCTCGAGCTGGATTGCAGTAGCGTCTAAGAATGGAGGACTACTTTACTCACAGTTGGATGCCTTGAAGTAAGAAACTTATGGAAGATCTCTGTTCCCTTATCTGCTGAGCAAGGCTTTGCACCCGATCTTCGTTCCATAGATATCGACCCTTCCTTAGAAATCCTAATCTATTGCCTCCTCTCGACATCTCGATGTTGAGTCTCGTGAGCTCTGCGTCAAGAGACGAGAAAGCGTCTGCAATGCCCCAAGTAACCATATCAAAACAGATCATCAGCTCCTCTCGCGAATGACCAAAGGTGTTTAGAATTTCTGGCCTATTCTGGAATGCGTTATGAAGTTGAGACAACCCCATACAAGTAGCTGAGCATTCTGAACCGAGTGAGGCGATGGTGCGTTGTGCGAACTGGAATTTATCCTTGAGAGTACTGAGGCTTTGGGATATTTTCACACACACTGTGACGAGGCTGGCGACTCCAGTAATAATAGACAATGGCTCACACATGGCAGCGGCAGAGTTTCACGCAAATGATCGGTTGACAGGTACACTTGAGAATGTGTCTGTAAAGATTGCGATAGACCTGATGAACAATACTATGGACGCTTGGAAGAGTTAAGCGCTGCCTGCCAACACTTCGTTATCGCAGAATTGAGCTTGCTTGAGCCATTTGGCATTGCACTAGTCCCGAAGATGTAAGCCACATTATATGCCTCAGGCACTAAGGTGTACGTATTCGCTCCTGCCACTTTCACTGACAATGCAACCACACCTACACCCATCAAAGACGCTCAGCAAGCGTCCAGCGACTGGGGGACACGTGCGAAATAGTTTGAGCCTCTCACGTGATATGAGAATCTGAACAGATCCGAAGGATCACCAGGGGCTGCAATTATTCGTTCGACACCAAAAATAGAATTAATTAAAACTTTATAACCTATTAATAAAAATCCTTATTTTTTGAAACATAGTATACTATATTTATAAGAAATATTTTCATATAAAAGAAAAATAATATTATAAATTATTTCTTTTTTAAATTAATTAAAAATTGATTACTAATATTAAAAAAAATATGATTTAATTTAAATTAATATTTGAAGCTTATAATATTATAAAAAAAATATGGACCGTTGTAAATATTATTTTTTATTATAATATATAATTTACAAAAATAATTTATATAATTTTTTTTAAAAATTTAAAATTTTTATATATAACTTTTTTATAAATTATATATTATAATAAAAAAATAATATTTAAAACGGTCCATATTTTTTTTATAATATTATAAGCTTCAAATATTAATTTAAATTAAATCATATTTTTTTTAATATTAGTAATCAATTTTTAATTAATTTTTAAAATCGTAAAAATTAAAAATTATTAATTAATTTAAAAAAGAAATAATTTATAATATTATTTTTCTTTTATATGAAAATATTTCTTATAAATATAGTATACTATGTTTCAAAAAATAAGGATTTTTATTAATAGGTTATAAAGTTTTAATTAATTCTATTTTTGGTGTCGAACGAATAGCTGCAGCCCCTGGTGGATGATTGATGTCTAAGAATGCTAAGTTCAGGTCTTGAAGGCTGCGGGGCGGAAAAGGCAACAGCTACTACCCTCATATTCCGCTTCTCGCCATGCAGTCCACGGAGGAGGCTCAGTCCCTCGCGGAGATGCGAAGAGGCTCGAACATCTGGAAAGACAAAGAGCTCCAGGTAGCTTTTAAAGGTAGCTGTTGTGGTGGCGAGTTTTGATTGTTGCGATGCGAACAGGCATTTCGAAACGTTGCGAGGCGGTCTATTTCCATATCAGGCAACAACGAAGCGATGACCATGACATCAGCTTCTCGCCAACCTCATCAATACTGTTTTGAGCCCGTACTGAGTTAGCTTCCAAGCACAAACCTAGGACTCATCTCGATCCGAGCTTCAAAAGCCCCCAATTCTGCCTCACAAAGATCTTACATCCGCTCCCCTTACACCCCTGTCACTACCCCTCGCTTAACCCCTCCTTTGGCGAATCATGACCCCGCCTCTGTACGGCCGAAATACTCGGACCAATACAAATCACCACTTCATCCCCATCACATCCAAGTTCCCAGACTCTATTACGCAGCTTTCAGACACGCACCTTTGGTAGCCTTCGCTTGCGTGCGTGTTCGAAAAACACATGGATTGTGATTTGTCGATGAAGCGGATGCGGAGAGATTCGAGGCTGTGCCACACGAGGCTTTCTGTCATAGGCTGCGGGGTGTAAGCTTGTATGTTTCGAGACATGTTTGCGCGGCTTCTGAGTGATATAAGGATGCAGGAGCTGCGAGGAGCTGCGAGAAGAATTCTTTATTCAGACATCAGAAAGCTTCTCGATATTAACTCGATACACAGCCAGACAACCAATCAAACAACTCCATCAGTCGATCTCGATCCGAAACCATCATGTGCTGCAAGAACAGATCTCGTCGCGGAGGATGCTACGGCCGCCGCTGGAACAACCAAAACCCCCCTCTCGCACCAGGCCAAGCACCTGTCATCGCCTACAAGCGTCGCCCAGGTCTCTTTGGCATGATCGCTCAGCACATGGCTCAGAAGCGTGACGCCAGACAACAGCAGAACTTGAGCTACGATCAGAAACCGATGTATGTTCAGCGAGACGAAGTGTTTGAGCCAGAGAAGATGGCCGAAGAGAGGAAGGCTCAGCAATATTGGGATGACAAGAATGCGGAACGTATGGCTGTGAAGGCTAGCGTGGGACTGGGTGTGGATCATGTGGATGTGAGGCAGAATTGGGTGCAGAATGAGAATAATAGGCTCAGTCGAGTGAGTGTTGGAACCGAATTGCCTAGCTATGGGCAGGCTATGAAGCAGTGAGGGATGGAAAATTGAGGAGAAGGGTGAGCTGTGAGCTAGGATAATGAGTGAGGTGGTCCCGTAAGGGATGAGAGAAACTTGGTGGGCGAGAGGAGTATATGTGATTTTGAGTACGGCTCTGGTGCTGCGATATGTATTTCTAATGAACGCACTTCTCTTTCGCCAAGGTCTAACTTGTGCTGTGAAAGTGATAAAGTGCATGCGGATCCTCTCAAATGCCCGAAATCTTCCTCGACTTTTAGGGCTGCCATTTCTCTCCACTTAAATGTTCAGTATCATCCTGAACTTTATGCACCTTTTGTAACGCATATGAGCAAGCAGAATTCCTTCTACGCTCCGCGTTCTACTTATTCCTGCTACGACTCGGCAAGTCGGATTTTCGCCATTCGTGCGTCGCAAGTGGCAACCACGTTTGCACCTTCTCAATGTGTCACTTGGCCACAACCGTGTCTCAGCCACCGAACCGACTTATGGAAACCTTCATTTGACCTTAAAAAGAGAGTTTCATATTGATCGACTTCAACCTCGCGCTGTATTGATGGATCTCTTATGGCACAAAATTTCGCTCGTGCTGCTAGGTAGCAAAACTTGGATGAAAGTGGTCGTGAGCGAACTAGTGGGCTCGCAATATGAATTTGCACGCAAAGCATCAAGCTGTACCAAGCTGAGTATTACGTCAGTGTGCCAGGAAATCTGTAGTGGGAGTCATAGCAAAATCTGGTGAGGGCGCGATCATTGAAACCCAATTCCCGCAGTCCGTCACGTGGCGCCTTTTTTGCATCTGCCAACCACAGCACCTCCTCACCACCTCTCATGCCTTTCCAGGACAATGCAACTCCCCCAACGCGCTAATTTCCTACTTAGGTCCCCTTCCATTTCTAATTTACTCTCCTCTTCTTTTCTTCTCCAGCGCTCTCACTACCCACAGCCTACTCTTCACCCGATTCACCTCGAACCTTAGTCAATGCATAATTCCTCATCGCGAAACGTTCCAATAGGTCCAAGGTCCAATCCCTCCGGTTACTCTATTGAACAAAGCACCGACGGTTTAACTAGGTAGGTAAGCTTTGTCTGAATACAATACGGAGGGTTTGACACAACATGATGCTGCGTACTCACTATTTTTGTGTGAGGATGGGTGTGTGAGAGTGTTCTGCAATTGGCAATCGCTATGTTCTCGACAGCTGGGGAGAGAATGAGGTCGAAGCTTGGTGAGTTTGTTGAGAGTCCTGGCTGGGCGCGGAGATGCTGACTTAGAAGCAGGAGTTCGCACACGATCGCACAATGAAACCTGAGAACAACATACCAGGACGATTCAGTGTTGAGTCGAAGACGCCAGATAAAGGTGAGTATTGATAATTCTTGTCCTGCCGTTGATTGCAAGATGCTGACCGGAAAGCAGGAGCACCGAACCCGCACCTCCGAAAGCGTGACTCAGGAAGGCAACAAAGGAGATGCGATGTGAGTGTCAGAGTGACAGTCATGGGAATGAGATGCTGACTCTGGAAGACAGAAGCACTGAGGCTCACAAGAGAGAAGCAAGATAGCGCAGCCGGGCACCTTCGACGCGTCGTTCATCTCGAACATGCGCTACTTCTTCTGGAACCACACAAAGGAGATGACGGGTAGGAAGGGTTATGATTCTTGTTTTGCACTTGCTTCACAAACATGTGATTGACAATAGACTATACCCACAACTCTTCACCGGCGAGTACTGACACAAGCAGGGACGAAATTTCGTATTCCTCGCTCACCTATCTGATGCTCATTTCAACCTCCGCATCGTCACCATCAAGTCCCTATCAGGTGGCAGAATCCCAGATCCGGCGAAAGCCTCGTCAGGTGCCGCAGGTCGACTCGATTTCTTCCCCCCGTGCATGATCCACTCTTTCGGCTCGAAGTCAAACTTCATGATCAGAAGTGCAGCTGCGACCAGGATTTCCTGCTTTGCGAAGAATCGACCTGTGCAAATCATCGCTCCACCTCCGTAAGCTTCGATTATAAGTCAGCATACACAATATAAAGTTGAGGAGGTACTAACGAAACCAATTATCAGTTTTCATAGCTGTCTCGAACTGTGACTTCCCTTCGGAATCCTTCGGCGCTAACTTTGGCATCTCAATAAATCTCTCTGGCCAAAAGTCCTTTGCCGGGTGCCCTGGCACATCCCACAACGGCCCATGCATCGGCAGCCAGGAAGGAGACATCAAGAAGGTCCCTTTCTTCAGAATATAGCCATCGCATTCGAGGTCGTCCTCTAGCTTTCGGGTAATGGTGTTGGAAGCTCGAGTTCGCAAGCATTCTTGGTAGACAGAAGTTAAAAGTGGACACTGACTGACGAGCTTTGAGACATCTATTGTTAGTTCTCCCTGCGCGTTTGTGAGAGAAGTGGGAGTGATCTCTTCGCGGAGACGTTGGATTAGACCTGGCCGTTGAAGACCTTCGAGTAAAACCCAGACGGCGCAAGGTACGGCGTTCGAATTTATCCTGCGTCGTGTTATTTTATGCAGACATTACAACGCAGAGCGAACACTCACGCCCAGATAATTGACAGAAGGGCTGCAGCTTGACCATGGGTACTGACTCCGCCATTTTTCATGTCCGCAATCATGTTGCGCATGTAAGCGGACCCAAACAGAGGATCCCATTCCGAATCTCTATCCCTCTCGTCAAAATTGGCATGAGCTGACTCCAGCCATCTGACGGCCGAGTTCAGCATACGATCTCGCCTCGTAGGCCCTTGCGGGTAGAGCAATTTTGGCAATCCAATTGCAATCTTGAGAAAAGACTCATCGTAGTCCCAGTAAGTCTTTACCAGGTCTGGGTTAACTCTGAAAATCTCGGACCCCGCGAGAGCAGTCGTCGAAGCAACAAACATTGCTTTCTTAATGTAGTCCCACAAAGGAACATTAAAATAATGCCTTTCGGGTTCTTTATTCAACTCTTTAATGAAGTTGATCATGAATCCATTCGTAAGTTGGTTGACGGAAGGACCACTTGCAAGATGGGTAACACCAGTATCGTGAGTCTTCCTCCAGATGCGCTTCTCCTCAGGCACAGGATTCTGCGGTACAATTCCAATTCCTGAAGTATCGCTGGTGAAAACCGCTTGGTCCTCGGGCTTCATTCCCGAGCTTCGCATGATGAGCTTCGAGGAGGACTCTTTGCTGAGAACTTTCGAGTTCTTGAAAATCATCCTAATGTTCTTGTCCCCGAACAGGACGTAGATCGCAATAGGTCCTACTAGCAACTTCACTGGAGCGTTTTGAGGGGCTTTCCGTCTGGGTTTCTTGATTCAGCAGTGTTCATTCGTCATTGCTAAGGTGTAGTACTTACAAGGCGTATTCGTACATCGCGTGCGGGTTCATCAATCGAGGAAAGCCTGCCAGATAAGGGATTGAATATGGCAAGGTCAATGGCTCACGGCCCTGGAAACGCCCCGCGTTCCCTCGCGACTGAAGCCAGAAGCGGCATGATGTGAAGATATACGTCCCGCCACAGACGGCGAAGATGACTCCGAATATCACGACGAGGACATCTAGCACTTTCACGCCGGTGCTGAGAAACAATGGAATCGCCATTCCGGTTTGACTGAAGCATACAAAAATGAAGCAAAAGGTAAAGCTCGAGGTTGAATTTACCTAAGGTTTGACAGGAAGTATCAAGGTACTAGCGTGCAAGTGTGGCGTAAGCGCTAGCTTTTCTGGGCGGATAAGGGGCAAAGCGTGGCAGATGATTGGGTCCGCCAAACGATGGGTAAGATAGACGCGATTTCATTGGTCGGATCGTATAATTTGCCAGCCATTCATGCGAACAGAATATTCAGCTTGATTGAAGGATGTGTATTCGAGAACCAATCGAGAACTGGAGTTCAAAAAATCTCTATCACTCAACCAATACTTTCATATTGGGACATCGCCCGTAAAAGAGCTTTCCTCTTCGGCCAGAAACACCATCGAGCAGAAGCAGTCTCGATCACTTGATCACACCCGCGAAGTGACTGATTAATATGATTGATCGACTATCAAACCACTGAGTCTATCTTCCTGGGAAGGGATACACTAGTCTAGTGTACCCAGAGCCATATGTGCCCACAGCCTCTAAATATGAACAAGCAGAGAGTCAGAGAGAACCCGATACCTCAGCATCTAGACATCAACCCAGATCCTTCCGTCCTTCACAAATTCTTTCCCTCTTGTTCCGTAGCTCTCCTCAAATGTCTTGCACTCACCAATCACAATGCTATAACTCAGCTTCGCGAAGCTACGAGCTGTCTCCGCTCTTTTTGAATCTCCTATCGCCGCATAGGCCGTCCATAATACCATCCAGAGCTCGACTACGTAGTCTACTACTAGACCTCATTTCTCGATTTCTGGACCTTGGTTTCCGGTCGTGGGGGTGGTTGGAGTGAAGTTGGAGAGTTGGAAGCCAAGAACAGACAACGTCTTCAGTGCGGTAGAGATTGTCTTAGACGTGTTACCCAGGACGCCGTAGAGTCGTGTGAGAGCCAGATATGGATCCCAGGTGCTGGTCATCGGTACTCTCCTTGGATCGGGGTACGTTGTCTCCAGCTCGCCAAGTACTTTTTCGACCTTTGCTGTATCGGCTCGTTTGCAATCGTAACCCGCCCTCGTCTTCCCCGTTGCAAACGCAGCCGTCAACTCTCCCCTCAACTTCTCTCTTTTTTCTCTTACATCCTCAGTCGTCTCCTTCGCATCACTGCAAAGCGCACATTCACAAAAAAACCCATAGCTCGCCAACTCAGCCTGAGTGGAACCATAATCATGATCCTGCGTAGCAGACGGATTTCGGTGTTAGCAGGGAGGTCGGAAGCTGAACGTAAAATCTGTATGTCGCCTATGAATGAGCGACGGCAATTTCCTATGCAGGAGTGATTTATTCTTGATGCCTGGGAGAGGGGTTAGTGTTGTTCTTTGAACGGCCGGGAGTGATGAGAGATGGAGTTCCGTGGGGAATGTATGTGTCGGGAAGGAAGGAAGGGTAGTGGAAATAGGAAGCAGAGATTTACAAGGAGCCAGACGCCGCTGGAGTGTTCCAGAGGGGTACCTGGTTTGGCGAGGTGGGTTGTTAATGTGGTGAGGGAACCGCCGAAGGAGTTTAGTGACATTATGCGTTGGATTGTGTGGCTGAAAATGTATTAGTGGTGTTGAAGTGAAAGGGGGAGGGGAAGATTACAGATTGATGATCGGCTTCCCTTCAGCGTCAACTCGAGGCGTGGGTGAGTCGGTACAAAGAGGCAATTTGGGGGATGAGATTTGAGTTGGAGGAAAGTTTCTCGACTATCACTCGCAAGAGTCCTCTTTGTGTATTCAATGCACTGTCTGCAAAGCAGTAGGCAAATGCTTTCTCGCAAAACAGTAAGTCTCCAACTTTGACCGGGGCAGTGGTGAACACTCCATAGTCCTTTCCAGGCGATTTCCGTACTTCGATGTTACCGACGAAGGTAGCGTGGTCAAGTACTGGAGGTCGAAGTTGGTTTGCTTCCAGGTGTAGGTCTTTGAATTTGTAGGCTCCTCTTTGTTGCTCTAGTAACCGAAAGATGGCTCGTGAAAGGTATTTCCGCGCTGAGGCATTTTCTGGATGTTTTCGACATATTATCTTAAGGACTTCTGAACATTCTCGATATTTTCCGCTTGTGTAGAGGACTGTGGCTTGTGGAAGGAGGTTGTTTATGGTATCTTGGTCGGGATATGAAGCTGTTGATAAAGCTGCTGCTGATAATGGAACACCTTGGGTGGTTCTGGTGAGGACTTTCATAACTGAGGGTGTCGTTGAATGTCCATATTCAACGCGCAGTCTAGGCATATATGTACCCTATAAGTACCTTGCGGGTGCTTTCAAACCTTCGAACATCCGATCGTTTCGACAAGCTGACTACGGCTCATGTAGTACCGGAAAATATCATGACACTCGCCAATTGAGACCCATGAAAACCCACAAATAACTTGATATCTGGTAAGATCTCTCGGGGTATCTGATTAGATATTCGAGATAACAAAAGAAACCTTCTAGTTTAGAAAGCAGGTTTTCCTCGAAATCTTGTCAGGTACTGGGTAATCAGAGCTTCCTGACGACGGACAGTGCAACCTCGAACGTGGCCTTCGACAAAGGCGCTGTAGGAAACAAAATACAGGATTCCAGCGAAGGTGTGCGTCTCTCAGAACGGAAGAAGCGGTAAAAGATAAGAGACGGAGGATCTCCGGCGCCATAGAATGTGGATGAGATAAATTGGATCTCGCAGACCACGTTGCTTCGGTGGCTCCCGTCTTCCGTAGCCTCATCAGGAGACTTTGAACCATGTTGTAGATGACAGGACTTTGAAAAAAACCGAAATACAACCTAGCGGGCCGAAGAAGTAAGAAGCATATAAATGAGTGCAATAAAAGAAGAACGCAGGATGGTGAGCACTAGAACGTTGAAGCTGTCAGCGCTTGGCAGACATTGTAAAGCCCATCGCGGAAATGCTCCTTCTCTTCTAACACTCCTCCTACTAGCTATATGCTTAAATTGAGAAGTCGTAGAAGTTGCAAGGAGATGACGAAAATAGCACCGGATGGCACTTTCCCCTCAATCACGTGCAAGGGTCTCGACTGCCCCACATCTGTTGCAGCTGCACCGTTTCTTGACCGACATTGCGCTCCTGTCTTTCCAAAACCTCTCCCAAACTCCCAGAATTCCTCAGAATACACCCAACATGGCATCTACAAACGCATATCCTCCCGGGGGAACCTGGCTCGACACCCAAAAGAGATCTTTCACCGACGTCCCCGTCGACAAAGAGAAAGACAATGCCATCTCCACGACCGAGTTCCTCGAGGCCGCAGAGTCGTTGACGACTTTATTTGGTACTCCTCCCTGTCCCTACCCTCTCAAACTCGTATTCTGATGAATGGCAGATGTCCTAGGCTCCATGGCTTTCCAACCCGTCAAGTCTGACATGCTGGGCAATGTCAAGGTACGAATACTTCCCCGCAGTGAATAGAGGGCGATTGAACTTATGAATTTGGTAGAAAATCAGAGACAGACAGCTTGATGCTCCGGGTGAATCTGCTACGTTGCAGGATTTGGTTATCAATGAGTTGAAGACGAAGAAACATACTGCTACAGAAGGTTTAGTCTGGCTCGTCCGGTACTTCTCCCCTCATTTCCCCTCCCCTTTCCCCTCCCCTTTCCCCGGTCCTCCACTAGCTCCTTACTAACTATTTTATGAATGCACAGAGGCCTAGATTTTACCGCAATAGCCCTCTCCCAAAATCTCGACCTCGCCGCCGAAGAACTATCCACCTCCTTCCGAAACGCCTACGGCACAACCCTGAAACCCCACCATTCATTCATGGTCAAGCCTATCTTCTCTGCGGCTATGAGTGCTTGTCCTTATCGAAAGGATTTTTATGTTAAGTTGGGAGAGGATCAGGGGAAGGTGGAGGAGGCGTTAAGAGTTTGGTTGGCGGCGTTGGTTCAGTTGTTGGTAATTTTGAAGGGGTTTTTGGATAGGAAGGAGGCTAAGTGGTAGATTGTGACTAGGAGTTAGGGGTTGAGGAAGATGATGGGGGAACAGGGAAGAGGGGAGGAGGATGACACTGGATGGTATGGTATATATGCATAAGGGGGGGAAGAGTCGAAAATAGATTGATGGCGTATACTTTTCTGGGACCATCGTCAAAAATTGCATTCTTGATAGTCTGATAGCGATGGTTTAGCAGGATTGATTGTCGATAGAGGGGACATCACAAAATAAGAAGCATGGTTTATGACTGCAATGCAATGCAATGCATTAGTTTGTCTATCCTACATCTTACATATGAAAGCGAGAGCTCTCGAGTGTTATTGCCATATCGTGGTATCGTGAATTCTGTACCACCTACTCAGACATATGAAAGTTTGTTCTGTCCTTCGTGACCTGTAGTGTCGTGTTTGCCCTGTGAGGAATCATGGTCTGAGCTTGCTCCAAATAACCTCTTACAATGCTTGTACCAGAAATCCATCAAAACTCCGCCATTGCCGTGCCTGCTGTAGAAATCCACCACCCATACTCCATTATGTCCATCGCTGTGTACGTGTGCAATTAAAGTCTTCGAAAGATACCCCTAGGTCTCAACCCAAAGAAGGAGCAAGACTTCCGAAACGCATACCTAATATCCCCCCTGATAAACGCCTTCCTCTTAACCTTCGCAACAGTCATAATCGGAACCCCACCCTCCGCCTCCTTATAATCATTCCCCAAATACTCTCTCATCGGCCTAAAAATCGTATCAAAGATCGTACTCTCCAGCCCTCCCTCCCCCGCCGGCAAATGTTGCGGTAATCGGACTTCTCGTAAAGTAGTTCCGTTCTCGCCCGGCCAGACTGAGGTTCGGAAACGAGTCTTACCTTTGGAGGTGTAGTCGAATGCAATGATTAATTCTTGGAGAGAGGGGAATACGGCTTTGAATCGTGGTTGGGGGGCATGGCCGGCTATTCCTGAAAGGAGGGAAATTAGTTGGGCACGTTCAGCGTCGAAAGCTACTCGTTTCCAGCCTTTCATTACGCCGACTCCGACGTAGTCTTCTTCATCCTCTAGCAACATGAACATGATGAATAATCCCATCAGGGAATTCAAGAGTAAGGTGTCGAGTTCAGGACAGAAATAGAAACGTAGGATTCCTTTGCCAGAAGTGCCAGATGAAGGTGGTTCGTATTGCATGAGCTCGTAGTGCTTGAGTGCGACGGTGCGGCTTTCGGAGCAGGCGTGGAAGATTGAGGGGGTGAGACTGCTGTTTGAGCGGAAGGTCATGCGGTCATTGTAGAGCTTTGCGCAAGGGTGCAACTCGTGGACTCGTGGAATGAAGCTGGCTTCCCATATTTGTAGACGGATCTCTTTTGGCAGAAGATTGAATTTTAGGAAAGTTGGGGAGTGAGATTTGAAGGGTCGGGTCAGAGTAAGGCGGGCTTTCGTAAGTGAGGACTGGGAGGTTGAGATCGAGCGGGGGATTTGTGGTTTGGGTTGCGGTTGCTGTTGCTCGGTGGTCTCTTTGCTTGAGGGGAGGGGGGCTTCGAGGTTGGCCTCGGTGCGGTGTGGAGGGTGTACGATAAGGAGTTGAGGCTCGCGGACGGATTCTGGATCCTTCGCCATCTTGACTGTGCTTGTTTGATGTTTCGTTCTCTGCGAGGAAGTTGTTAGATGTTGGCAAACCTTCGGCGGAGGTGGGTTTGCTCACGGAAGATGGATCCGAGAAAGCTCGTGTTGCTGACCACCAAGACCACTAATTATAATCGACTCTGCGGAGAGTTCACAAGGGATAAAAGCGCATTCGAATGACTTTTTCAGATCAAAACGAGCTTCGTGTGGCTGTTGAAAGTCAATCCTCCAACTCTGAGTGGGTTTCCCGCTGCAGCGCGACCCCTGTTTCGAGAACGGAGCCTTCGTGATACCTGGCGTCAACGGCCGGAGAGCAAGTTGGGACTGAATTATCCACCAGTGGCCCTCGAAAGAAGAGATGCTCGCAATAAAGTATCGCAGATGAAAAGAGCGTGATGAAGAGGTGACGAGAAAAAGCGATGTGCTGAGCACCTCGTCGATGCCGGCGCTTTGAGGGTCGTCTGGTGGGGTGACAGGGGCTCACGAGGCGGAGGGGACTTGTTTCGAAGCAGGTTTAGCGCATGAAACGCAATCATCTTTCATCATAGATTCAGAGAAACAAAGTCCACATCTAAAATGCCTCAAAATTAAAAAATTAAGCACTATGTTTGTTAATGTTCATCTAAGTTTTCTTTTCCTCGAGCTTTCTCTTCATCATCCCGCAAAAGCTCTCAAAGAGCACACTGCCATGTCCCTTGAGCCAACGAATTGTTGTCTTCGATCCAGATTGGCCTCCTGGAAGTTGCTCCACGTGGATTTTAAATCCCAGAGCCATATCTTCTTCTTCCATGTCCCCCCCCTCAGCTTTTGCCACATGGCGTCTCGCAGCACGGGACCAAACTGCCTTAGAACTGAAACCAATGCCTGTAGAGATAGCTCCTCTCCATTGCCATTTCATATGGAATCGAGACAATGTTTCATTGACTTGTTGACCGACTATGGAAGCATCACTGACGGACTATTGTTTTGTAAGTACACAGCGAAAAATGCATAAGGACAAATGAGAAAGGGACAACTTACAGTGATGAGATACTCTGAAGGAAACGGTAGCAACGACTTCTGCAAACTGCTCACACCTCTCGCAACGCTCATCGACGGCCTCAAATCATCATAACTCCATCCAACAGCCCATCTCCGAGTCTTACTACCCTGCACGAACTCCGTTACAGCATAGTTGTCTACACCATTCTCTCTGAGTTTTTGAATGATCACACCCACGCTGGAGAACTTTCCTAGCATAGAAGTGTACCATTGAACGCGGTCTTTGAGAATGAGGCTTTCGTCAATCATGCGCGAGACGAAGGCAATTTCTCCGCCCACTGTGACCATTTCGATTTCTGAGCCAGTGCAAGCTGTGAATGGTGGTCTTTGCTTTGCGGCGGCGGATGTCAACATATCTGCTTTGGACTCGTAGAATGGTGGATTGCACATGCTGAAGTCGATGCTAGTTATTCAGTCAGCAAACATTCTTACACGATATTGGAAACTCACTTTTCAAAGCCCATCTTGTCGAGAGGAAGTAATGGGCCGGCGGGTAGCGTTTTCAGAAGCTTGATCCGGTTTTGAAGTCCGTTGTCCTGCACATTTTGTCTTGCGAACTGTAGACTCTTCTCATCGATATCTAGTGGGACTTAGCAAATAAGTGTGAAACGAATCGAAAAAATCTCACCCGTTCCAGCAAACCTCCATTGTGGACGTTGTGAGCATCCGAGCATTGGATATATGCAGCTTGCTCCGGTGCCAATGTCTAGGCCGAGAACCTCCCTTTCAGGATCATAGACATCACCGTAGGAGTCACTTGTGGTGTCCAAGAGACTTTGAATCCATAGAACATAATTGAGACGATTAGGAACCTTCGAGAGAAATCAGCTTAGCACTCCTGCTCAGGCAGTGTTATGCTCACTGGTGGACATAGCCTGTCTGGGGGCAGGGAGATCTTCAACTTGAAATCCCGCTGAAGCAGAGACTTCGTAAGCTGTTGAACAGATTCTGGATTGCTAAAATCGAGCTGTCCATTTGACTTCAATCTGGGTTTATCATTAGCTTCAAGCTCGAGAAACAGGCTGTGAAATCTCATGAGCGGGGCAGTAGTCACAACCATAGAACAGATGTAACGAGATCTTACATTTTCGCAAAGTCTGCATCTTGTAGAGCCAAAGTCGCAAAGTCTATCTCATCCTCGTAGATGTTTTTGATTTGTGTCATGTTGAGGAGCGAAGGTTGAAAAGAGGGGCTGGGGATTCTCAAACACTAACTTTACCTTGTTCAGAAGTATTGATTCGAAGTCCAAAGCAATGTCAAGTCGCTACAGCTTTTGAGATCACAAACTCCTACCTAGTTTCGATAGCTTTGCATATGTCTACGTTATGATTGTTATACGTTTCAGTTCACCGAAAAAGATGTTTTAATGTGGGTAAGGTTTGGTGCACTGCAGCCCCAGAATGTACTGCGACATAATTTGGCTGTGCTATTGCTAAGGGAAACACTGCTAAAATCCAGGCTTTCCATACTGCGAAATTTGCCCTACTCCAGCGCCATAGCTCCGTAACTCCAGGATACCCAAATAGAATCAAGCGCAGCTAAAGCTTCTCCTCATCACTAGACTTCTGCTTCTTCGTGGCAGGGCCGTCCTCTACTGGCTCGGATGATGGTACATCAGGAAGCTTGACGGCGGGTTCCTCCTCGCTCTCCTTCTCGGCTTGCTTCTCCTCCTCAACTAGCTTATCCGCCATTTCCTCTGTATCCTTCGTCTCCTCGTTCTTTGTGGTAGGTCCATTCTCGGCAGACTCTCCACCTTCAACCTCTTCCCACTCGCTTTCTGCCTCAGGTTCGGTCGATGGAAAGAAACGGCTTTGATAGGTTAGCGGAGTTGCAAGTGGCATCTGTCTTCTCTTGAGACTTACGGCAGCCATTTATTGTAGGCATCGACATCCTTCTGCACGAAAGTCGTGAAGACGACCTTCTCCAGCTTGTCCCCATCGTCGCCCTCCAAAAAGTCTTTGACAGCCTTGATAGCAACAGGAGCAGCCTCATCGCTTGGATATCCATAGATACCAGTGCTCAAAGCACTAAATGCAATGCTCTTGCAATCATTTGCGACAGCCAATTCCAGACTTGTGGTATAGCACCCTGCCAGATCTTCGGCGCATTCCGCCTTGAATCGAGAATTGAAGACAGGGCCAACTGCATGTATAACCTTTCGGCATGGCAGATCGTAAGCTCCAGTAATTTTGGCTGAACCAGTGTCGCAACCCTTAAGCTTCTGGCACTCTTTCAGGAGGTCTGGTCCAGCAGCTCTGTGGATAGCTCCATCGACACCACCCCCTCCTAACAGAGAAGTGTTCGCAGCATTGACGATTGCGCCGACTTCGAGTTTCGTAATATCTCCTCTAATGAGCCCGACGCGATCGTTGAATGATTGGGAAGGTTTGGGACTTTCGGTTTCTTCGTCGAATTTCGCAGGCACTAGCTTCTTAAGGCGATATAACAAGGAGACCGTTGGGATCTCTGCAACTGGTATAGTCGACATGATTCTTTTGATGCCGAGCATTCGCAGAATTTCGATGAGGAAATGATGCAGAAAAAGAGGAGGTACGGAAGGCTACAGCCTGGTATCCTTTTGATAAGGCTGAGATCACGTGGGAGGGGCAAAGCGTGCTAGTTTAGCGTATTGTCGAGGCTGAGCCTCTTGAAATAGAAAATATGTTGTTGACTCATTTGTGATAAGCCCTTGAATTCTCCAAACATTCGCAGAACATTCAACTCTCTCAATTGCCCGCAGATTATTCGAGAGAAGACACCAAAAAGCCCTTTTTCAAGGCCAGCCGCAATCATGGCGGACGCAATTACCGAAAGTACGGCAAAGTTGCAGCTCGATGAGGAGACTGGAGAGATGGTCTCCAAAGGAGAATTGAAGAAACGCCTACAGAAGAGAGCAAAAAAAGCAGCTCAAGCTAAAGCCAAAGCAGACGCCCCTATCGCAACGCTTGCCTCAGCTCAGAAAACACCTACGAAGAAGGAAGAAGAGCCTGAGCCCATGAACATGTTCGCTCAAGGTTGGCTGGACGAAGTGTACAAAGAACGACCTGTCAAGCCAGTCGTCACACGATTCCCTCCCGAGCCCAATGGATTCCTGCACATCGGTCACGCGAAAGCAATTGCTGTCAATTTTGGGTTCGCAAAATACCACGGCGGAGATTGTTATCTACGATTCGACGATACGAACCCTGAAGCGGAAGAGGAGAAGTACTTTACTGCAATCAAAGAGATCGTGGGGTGGCTAGGTTTCAAGCCCGTTGCAGTTACATACTCAAGCGATAATTTCGATAAGCTATACGAGAAGGCAGAGGAGCTGATCAAGCTCGGGAAGGCGTATGTGTGCCATTGTGGAGGTATGCTATTTTTTACTAGGTAAACAATGACCAATGCTGATTCTTCCTAGATGCAGAGATCAAGGCCCAAAGAGGAGGCGAGGAACGAGGACCGCGATTCCGCTGCGAACATGCGGACCAATCTGTCGAGCACAACTTGACCGAATTCCGAGCAATGCGAGATGGCAAATACAAACCCCGGGAAGCCTTCCTACGCATGAAGCAAAACATTGAAGACGGCAATCCTCAAATGTGGGACTTGGCTGCGTACAGAGTCTTGGATGCTGAGCACCACAGGACAGGACCCAAATGGAAGATTTACCCAACCTACGACTTCACGCATTGTCTTTGCGATAGTTTCGAGAACATCACCCACTCTCTTTGCACTACAGAATTCATTCAATCAAGAGTCTCGTATGAGTGGCTCAATACCTCCTTGGGCGTCTACGAGCCTATGCAAAGAGAATATGGTCGTCTCAGCATTACAGGTACGGTTCTGTCGAAACGAAAGATTGCAAAGTTAGTCAACGAGAAGCATGTTCGTGGCTGGGACGATCCAAGATTGTATACATTGATCGCAATCCGAAGACGTGGAGTTCCTCCTGGGGCAATTCTGGAGTTTGTGAACGAGCTTGGTGTCACTACAGCACCAACAAACATTCAGCTAGCACGATTCGACCAAACCATCCGAAGGTACTTGGAGCGCACCGTCCCACGACTGATGTTGGTCCTCGACCCAATCCCTGTGGTCATTGAAGATGCAGAAGAACTGGAGATTGAGCTTCCCTTTTCTCCAAAAATCCCGGCTATGGGCAGTCACAAGGTCAAGTTCACGAAGACTGTGTACATTGAGCGAAGTGATTTCAGAGAGATTGATAG
Organism: Acephala macrosclerotiorum; assembly: GCA_014904845.1. Classification (NCBI taxonomy): domain Eukaryota; kingdom Fungi; phylum Ascomycota; class Leotiomycetes; order Helotiales; family Mollisiaceae; genus Acephala; species Acephala macrosclerotiorum. The sequence continues at coordinate 61,038 of MU119282.1, forward strand.
CCCCGAATATTTCCGACTGGCCCCAGGAAAGACTGTCGGTCTTTTCAAAGTCCCATACCCAATCAAGGCAGTGTCATTCACAAAGGATGGAGAAAAGGTCACTGAGATTCGGGCTGTCTATGACAAGGAAGGCACAAGACCAAAAACATACATCCATTGGGTCGCAGCAGGATCGCGCGAAGTCGAAGTCCGCATTCACAATGCACTATTCAAGAGTGAAAAGCCCGACAACGCTGAAGGCGGATTTCTCAATGATATCAACCCTAACAGCGAAGAGATCTGGCCTCATGCAATGATCGAGTCGGGCTTCGACGAAGTTAAGAGACGTGCTCCTTGGCCCGAAGCCGCAGGAGAATCAGAGCTTGGTAAAGGCGGTCTTGAGTCTGTAAGATTCCAAGCTATGCGTGTTGCGTATATGGTGAGTTTGTTCCGCGACTCGGGGTTGTAGCCGGAAGCTAATGAGTGCAGGCCATGGATTCAGACAGCACTGAAGACAAAGTAATCCTGAACCGGATCGTGAGTCTGAAGGAAGATGCTGGGAAATAAGTTAGATTTTAAGGAGTTTTGCGGGTAGGCAACCAATGCATTGCTGGAGTGATGACTATAGGAAATGCAAGGCGCAGTTCTAGAGGATAATGAAAAGATTCATCTTGTATTCCTCGATCCAGGTTTCATTCTACGTTCAATCGATTTTCCTTTCGATTGAATAATCGCAACGGCGAAATGTGATAATGCTAACAATGAAGCAGACGCATTCGGACAACACTTTATGCCAATTAAATGTTTTCGGACAAACGCGACGACAAAGGATTGTTACCATCGACGGTCCTTATTCTTTACCACTCTGGAGTCACTCTCTTTACTCAATGAGTCAAAGTCTTGAAGTTTCATTCAGCACGTGTAGAAGAGCCTAGCTAGCTATGGCTCCGAAAAAACCTGACCCGGTCAAGCCCAACCTGGTTTCCCAGCCTTCGAATGCTCAGAAATTGAAAAAGACGTTGACAGAAGGACTATCTAAAGTATCCAAAGTAATCAAAGACGATATAGTCGACCAACTCGCTGGACCTTCTCGTCGAGATGAACGACGAAACCGTGTTCTCGATGAGCGAAGAGCCCGTGCTCTTGATGACGCCCTCAATGAGCGTAGAAATCGTGCTCTCGATGAGCATAGTTCCGGCGAAGTCGAAATGTCCTTGGCGAATGACGAACTGAGAGAGGTGATAGCAACAAGCCACAACGTTCTCCAGGGTGGAGTAGTACAGCAAGGCCAGACATCGCAGACCGCCACTGTTGAACAGCATCTGTTTGAATCTCCACCGTCCTCTCCCGGCTCTGCTGGCCCTGCTCCATCAACCCCTAGGAGCCAGCGCAGAGAGCAGTATTTCCAAAGGAAGACATACCCAGAGATGGTTCGGGCAGATAATGATTTTCACCGTATGCTGGACGACCTGGATGGGATGAGACAATGGTGGACACGGAACAAACAAGATTGGCGCCAGCAGAAAGTTGAATTGGGAAACATCGATACGACCATCGCCGTTCTGCAGGAGCAAATTCTTTTCCGGAACAGTGGTAATGATTATCAACTCATACTCCAAAGACAGAGACGAGATCAACTGAAAATCTGGTTCGAAGACAACAGGACACTCATGAAGCTTGTCTGGAATCGATTTAGGGTTGTTTCTGGAGAGGCGAGACAGAGATATGATCCTGGCTGGGCAAATCTCGTTGATGCCCCGCAGGCGACATTTGATGATGTCACAGGTCCGCAAGGAAGGCGCTTCGAATATCAGTCCGGCTTTCCTAGGATCAATGTCGATCAATGGCTCCTAGGCGTAGGTACCGCTAAATGGTGGCTTGAACGAGCTTATGAAGATTTCACAGCTCACTCTCCGAAAATTAAGGAACTCATTCAAAAACTCGTCGAGGATGTAGCAAGTATTCCTCAGATGGAGGTAGATCTACAGAGTCGACTTCAACAGGGAAAAGACGCGTTATCTAAGGGAGCTGACGACGCGGTTGACGACTTGATACAGAACTTGCTTAATACTAAGCCTAATAATTATAGGGCTCTGATTCGAGAAGCAGTAGATAAAAGGCGAAGAGAATTACTTTCAGACGATAATGGTCAGGACGAGGCAACATTCACGGCCTACAAGTTGACACGATTAGAGCTCGACGCGGTTATCAAAATGCTATGCGAACAAGACGAAATTGTCGATACTCTGGTCGAATTGCTGCAACACGCCAATTATGCATTTAGATCGAAGCCATCCTTGACCGAGGAATTGAAAGAGGCTTTCCGAGACGTGCATCACATATGCTTTGTCTACAACGAGCGTCGACGTTTGAGCACTCAAATAAGGGAGACACTATCACACGACAATCTTTCGGCTGGAAAGAGACGTCGGATCGTCGACAGGATCCAGCGATACAACACCGATTATAAGTTCCAAAACACTGTTCTAGTTCCTCGCATGGGCAGTATTTGGAAAGCCGAGGACATCATGATCTATCGTGGCATACTCACGCAGACGAGAGATCCTCTTCAACAGCTGTCCGACAGTATTGACAGAATCAAGGACGAAACCGACCCACCAGAACCACGACAAGACTATCGTCTCAGACAATTACCCAAAGCAGACCGCCTACTTCAACGACCAAAATCTACAGCTTCCATTGCCTGGGGTGTTCTAGGCTGGGGCTCAAACATGACGCTCGCTGAAGCGAAAACTATTCTTGATACGAAGGATAGCAATGCTGGCGCTGCCGGAAAGTCAAATGGAATCATCTTACGAGAATTTTTCACCTCTCCAGATATCTTCCCAGAGTTCTCCGATAAGTACCAGCACGAGACCAGATGGACCAGAGAACGATTCCACGCCATCATCAGCACCAAGCTCAATGGCGGACTCACGGAAGACATTGTGGAGGCCTTTCTAATCTACTGCACTCACACCAACGAGTTATTCCGCACATCTTGGTTTGGACGTACGATCAGAACGCTTCCCTCCGGTTGGGAGATTTGCGAGGAGAACAACAGAAACGGCTTACTTCGCACTATTACAGAATTTCATCTCATGCCTCCGGACAACATCAGGGTGATCGAACACATTATGATCAATACAAAACAGCACTACGTGGGCAACAGGAACCGAGTAGTACCAAAAGAGGAAGTCTACAACAGATTAAACACGTTCCTTCCTCCTTCTCAGCAATTGAACCCGGATCAGTTTCAACAGTTGGCAAATTATTGGGCCCAGCTAGGAAAGTTTTTCACTCGGGATGCTCGTGACAATGACAGTCTCAATCGTCTGGATAATGGGTGGAAGCTTGACACGAAAGGTCGTTATCTTCCTTACCGCTTCAAGCACAGTTATGTCGATAAGATCGTGGTAGAAGTCCTCTCCAAGGATCCTCTCAAGATCTTGACTGAGGATAGGGGTAAGAATAAGTACTATACTACAGAGAGTGCTTTGTACGATTTCTATTATGGTTGCTACGAAAATCGGAAAGAGGTAATGAATTGGGATATCACAAAGTATAAGTTCCACCTCTTCTTGAGATGGATGACTGCTACGAAGGATTATAACATGTTTGAGTAAGTTTCTGCCAAGTTGTTCGACGATTCTGATGAGACTAACTGTTGACTAGTTTGATGAGAGATGGCAAAGTAGTAGTTGATCGGACGAGATGGATCACATCGGATATTGCGATGATGGCAGGAGGCCTTCAATGAGCTCAAAAAGCTTCTTCTTTCATTTTTATCTCCTAATTAGGGAACAGTGACCTTTCAGGCTTTGGGGTCTTTCTCTCCTATAATTTATACTCGATACAAATACTATATATCCGCTTCAAGTTCCATCCCACTGAGAGAAATTCTCGCATAGAAAGTACATAATTTCGGTCTCCCACATTTATGTGAGGTGCGGGAAAGAAGATAAATCCGAGTGCTGTGAAAATTCAAGTCATCACTTAAGGGCTTTAAAGCTTGGTTTTTTTTTTTTTTTTTTTTTTTTTTTTTTTTTTTTTTTTTTTATTTTTTTTTTTTTTTTTTTTTTTTTTTTTTCTTTCTCCAGGGCATTAGCCGCTACCAAGTCCTAAACTTACAGCGTATGTAGCCTATGGTTGCTCTGAACTCGCTTCCTCCTGGTTACCCCGCACTTACCACGCACCTGTAACAACGTCCCTTTCTCTTTCCTTTCAACACATCCGCTGCTGAAGAGACTCAGATCGAATCAACTCCAGATCTACTGGACCTGCTAATTCCATGATTAATAATAGCCTTAATCAATATTCTACTGCTATGTTTGTTTTTTCGTCCGATTGTTTTCTGTGGCTTTTGAGGAAAGCCTGTTCTGCTGTTGTTGCTAATTCTAGATGATTTCTTTATCTCCTGTTCTAGAAGAGATGTCAGGATTTTGAAGACAGCACTTCAGCTTCTCAAGCAGACATGTCACTGACCAGCATATATAGACGAACACGGCAAGCGCTATTACAGAAATCTCCGCAATTCAAGCGAATCCTTCACAGAGGTACCTCCGTACTCGTACGACTCTTCCTCCTCATTGATTCATGAATGAAAGGAATCAGTTGGTCAAACGATCTATCAGTCTTAAGCATGGCGGCAATGTCAAAAATCCAGCCACAGCCTGAACATTCTCCCGAAAAACTCGAGTATTCGCCTCTCGACCCATCAACGTCCCAAATCCGCCTCATTCACCTCAACCCTGGAGCAGGCGACGACAAGATCTTTTGCTCAATCCACATCGCCTCTCTCGCCGACGATAAGGCGTGCTAGTATAAAGCGTTGTCTTACGAATGGGGCGAAGCAATCGACCACCCATCCCCGTCATCATCGACAACCCCCGACTTGAGATCCTCCACGAACTGAAAGTCCGCGAGAACCTTTACTGGGCTCTCTGGCACCTGCGTCACGAAAATCGCACGAGGGTATTGTGGATCGATACCTTATGTATCAACCAAGAAGATGAGAAGGAAAAGAACCATCAAATCCGTCAGATGGGAAGGATTTTTGAGAGAGCAGGTGTGGTTGTTGCTTGGCTTGGAAGACAGCAGGAGATAGAGACTCATTATCGAGGTACTAAGCCTCAAGTCCCGAAAGAAGCTGCGCGTCTTTTCGCTACGCGAGTGCTGAGAGAAAAATAAATCGTATCGCTTGGCTATGAAGTCTATTGACTCTGATGAAGCCTCTTCGGAGCTGATGGAGTTGTATGGATCGTGTTTTGATCTTAGTTACTGGACGCGGTTGTGGATTATTCAAGAGCTTGTCTTAGCGTCTAAGATTGTTGTCCAGTATAGCGCAATGAGTTTTCGATGGGAGCTACTGGAAATGATCTTTAAGACTGTGGTGAGAATTCCAGCGAAGGGGCTAGAACTGCACAAGGAAGATGACTACATTCTACTACAGAGTAGAATGTACTCGATCTGTGCGTGCAGATCGACGCACTCCACATCAGCAACGTCTGTACCACTATTAGACCTCTTCTTTGCTTTTCAGGCAGCGTCGTGTATGGATACTCGAGACAAAGTGTTTGGAATACACAGCCTGAGCAAGGAATGTTGCCAGCGTGCTGTGGAGGTTGACTATGGAGAATCGGCGCCGGAGGTCTGCGATGCTGTGCTTGAGCATCATTTCCGGGCTCATGCTGCGTTTAATGGAAGGAGTGTGCAGATGCTCAGAGACGCTTTGATAGTTTTGAAGCAGGGGGGGGGGTAGTGAGAGGTATAGTGTGCTCCCTGCACTTCTGTATCGAGAGGATCGCGGAAGTGCTATCGCTGTAGCGACACTTACGCCAATTGGCAGCATCAGCTCAATTGCGACACCCGGTCTAGCAGCCGGCTCAAGTGATAATGAAGGCGGTCGCACATGGTTGGAGAAGACGGCGAAGGAGGGCACTAGAGAATACCGCTTGTTCTTATCAGACTATGCTTTCAGCTCTCAGCGCCCAGAGAACTGGGAGATGGGAAAGAGGTCATACAAAACCATGTCCAAGATCCCCATCGAAGCTTCCCTAGAAATGGATCCGGGAGACTTGGTATTTGCCACTTACTGGCCTCAATTGGTGGTGGTGCGTCCTGAACGCAATAATTTCAGATTGGTGGCATTCGTTGACGATGCGATCCAGCTCGAGCTCGAGGGCCTTGAGTATAATATACTTAAGAGGAGGGAGGTCGAGTTATTCCTCGATACGAAAGGGCTTGAGGCTTGGCTGGTGGCTCTTGACAGGCATATTGCGGAAATGAGAAAGAGGAAATTAGAAGCTGAGAAGGCTTTTCGGTACATTACATCGGTGGCAGACTATCATCGAAAACATTCTTCTATCATTCCCACTTCGAGCTCCGAGGCCCAGGATGCAAGCAGCAAGGGAAAATAAACCATTGTTGGGAAGACGGACAATGCATAATTGCTGCGTACAGCACCTAGGCTGAGGGCTTCTCGTCGAGCATAGATTGCATAGCATAGAGCTACGTTTTGGCAATTCCGCTCTCTTGAGCACCTCTCTCTGCCTCCTGACAACCCGGCACAACGAACGAAAACCCCGTAATCAAATATCCCACTTTCTAAGTACAACTCTCGCTCAAGAACCCTACTTTCGTACTCGGAACGCTATGCAAGGCTAAAGAAATGGGCACATCTCTCCTTGGATGAGATGAGATCGGATCTCAGTGATCGCAATTCAAAACAGATTGCGAGCTTTGCCCGCGGTGTATCCTTTACTGACAAATCGACATTGAGAACAAGACCGAGGAAAATAGCAAAACTTGCGGGACGAAATTTGAGATCTGAGTTCCTTTTTATGTCATATTTGCATCATCCACACTATTTCAAACAGTATACCACCAATCCGCGTGGGATTCATCGGTATGGCCGCCAACGACCTCTCTTGGAAGTACGCCGGAGCATGGGCCAACACCGCACATCTTCCCTACCTCCTCCAATCCCCGCATTACACAATCACCGCGCTTTGCAACTCGTCTCTGGAAACTGCCCACGCTGCTATAGCATCTCATAATCTTCCTGCTAGTACCAAAGCCTATGCTTCTCCTGAGGATCTGGCAGCAGATCCGGGTATCGATCTCGTGGTTTGCTCCGTGAATGTCAAGAAGCATTATGCCTTAATAAAACTAGCATTGTTGGAGGGGAAGGATGTCATCGTTGAATGGCCGTTGGGAGCGAGTCTTGCTGAGGCAGAAGAATTGGCGGTAATAGCGAAGGAGAAGGGTAGTAAGACTACTGTGGTCTTGCAAGCTCGATTCGCGCTAGTTGTGAGGAAAGTCAAGGAGGTGCTGGAAAATGGTAAAATCGGAAAGGTTCTGAGTAGTACGATGGTCGGTGCTTGCAATTACCATCCTGGCGTTGAAATTACCGGAGTAGAGTACCATATGGATATCGAATCTGGAGGAAACATGGCGATGATCCATTATGGCCATGGCGAGCGTTCGTTCCGTACGTAGATTTTAGAGCGAAGAGCTAATGAGTGGCAGAGATCGATGCATTGCTCCATGTGTTGAGGGACTTCGAGAGCTTTCAGTCAATGTTGGGTATCAAGAGGCCGTACACCAAATTCTTAAATTACGACGGAACGGTAAAGATCGAGGCGCTGAAGAAAACGACTCCAGATCAAATCATGGTCCAACGCGAGCTTACAAGTGGAGCCTTCATTTCGTCCCATTTCCGCGGGGGATATCCGTTCCCTGGGAGCCTGGTTTACTGTGGCACATTTATGGCGAGAAGGGCGAGATTCGAGTGTCGTGCGATGATGAATTTTTGCAAATTGGGCTGTTTGACCCAGTGCTCAAGGTGCTTGATCATGCGACGACCGAGCTAAAGGTTATTGAGCTGCCGAAAGACGAGTTCGAGAGCCTGCCGAGAGAGAACAAGAATATTGCGAGATTGCATGAGGCGTTTGCGAAAACAGAGAGCGAGAATTTGGTGGATTTCGAGAAAGCGGTCGTGAGATATCGATTCCTGGATGAAGTGTTCAAGAGCTTGGCGAAGAAGAGGCAAGGCCAATATAGACAGACGTACTGATATCGCGAGAAGTTATACCGGTTGTAGATACTATCGGCTTAAAAATTCTTGACCTTCGCTCGGACATTCTAAGAGATTCTTCGATCTACCGACCTCTATAAGACCTACGCGTATTTGATAGAAGCAAGATCTTGCCACAATTTTAGATTCCTTGGTGCGCGTCACCAGACTCATTGTCCAGAGTCATGAGCATGAATCGTGCTTTGGCCGATTTGTTATTTCGATTGATGTGCTCTATATTCCTCTCGATTGACTGCAAATAAAACTCTCGAGTGATGCGAGCTTCCCTGATCGCTTCAGGACGTAATTTGCGTGTTGCGAGTAAATCATCGAAGAGTTCCTCGATGTAAATGACAGTTGCATCGAGCGTACTGGTGAATGGCAAGTCCGCATCCTTCAAAACATTGCTATTGACCTCGAATTCTTCGAAAATCATGTCGTAGCCGGTTTCTTGGTAGGAATATGGAGGAGACGGCGCGTAATAGAGGATGATCTCGTCGAGTGCATCCAATGAAGGTAGTAGGCCATCGCCAACATCCTTTACATTGAGGGCCATCCTCCTTATCTCCTTACGTCCGAATACCTCGTGCTCCCATTCATTGTCCGTACCTGAGAGTGACATTGTATAGGCCAAATGTATAGGGCAGATGATATCACTCGACCAGTTGATGTAGATACGAGGCGGCGTTAGGATGGTCATATCATGCTCCAAAACGTGCTTTGAGCCAAACTCGAGGCTGTAATACTGGAGTGCGACCTTTCGAGATTCCCTGCAGGCATGAAGGACAGGAGGAGGTGGCCGTGTGGTCACGTGTCGAAGAAACGGAAAATCGAGAATGCTGTTTGGTCTAGCAGCGGTTCCATCCTGGAGTTTGCCATGTTCACTGGGCCACAGGTCAACGTAACGCGTGAACTGTGAGGAGTATGTCCAGATCATGAGCCGAAGCTCTAGGGGTAGTCGTGGAAAAGGTATGAATGTTGGTTCGTCCATCGTAGAGGCTAGAACCTAGCGTCGGGCGCGGTGCGACTCGAGTGCTGGGGCTCGATAATTGCTTCTGGAATTGAGTTTACTCGTAAACTGTGGTGTGTGGAGAGCTGTCTTGACCGTGTCGTTGACTTTAAATTCGAAGTTGAAGTTGGATATTGGAACCAACTAGACTAGGCTTGTTTAGGATCTAGCGCAGGCCATTACAGCCGTCATGCTGATATATACGACAGTGTGTGAGAACACAGAATATCTGAGTATCATGCTTCCGCGACTTTCCAACTTCTCAACAAAGCCTCGCAATGGTCAAACATACTTGTAAGATTACATGTCTCTTCCACGGTGGCCCTCCGATATGAGGTCTAAAAAGCAACCGGCTCACCATCTCGAGCAATGAGTTTGGTGAACAGGCTCAGCCCAAGGATGCCACGTTCAAAGCATTTGCATCCCGGCCAGAATTACAAAAGATTTGGTTCAGTCGGACAATGACTCGACAACAAAGTACGAATTCGCTTTTATCAGCGGGTATGTTCTGCCAATCGTTATCTGAGAATTGAAAGGTAAATGATAACATATGTGTCTGCTGTCGACTCCTAGAATTATGCAGTCCACCGCAGATCTAGTCTATGCGTACAAGTTCTCCGCTTACAAAGACACTAAGCTGAGGTGGGCGATAGCGATACATATGTCTACAATCGGGCGAATAAACCCGAACCATCTTCCCTCCTGAGCCGGCATTCATCGTACCTAATGGTCCACGCCATAGCCGGCGCACCGGGCGCGGGCCGTCATCCTACCCATGAGCTTGATTCGACACTCTGGGGACCCTTGACTCTGTATGGTCGATTCGTTGGCCGCCGTGCATTATGTACTGGCACACCTTTCAAATGATGTTACCCTACAACCAAAAGTTTGGGTGGGAGTATGGCACATTGCAGCGGACCTATTACAGGCAAAGGCCATAGTGTGGGCGTAAAGTGTGCGTTCATGATGTGTCTTATCTAGCGGTGAGATGAGGATATATATAACATTAAACACGTGACCTCCCTAATAGGACCTCTTCTTATATCGTGGCTGCCCCATTTTCGTGGGTCTAGTTGGTTTGTATGTTTGATATCTTTGATCATTGCATGCCTCTAAAAAAAATCCTTGACAGTTATCTAAGATAGAAGATGAACGTAAAAACATCCTTGTCACCTTGTGGAAGGAGAAACGTATCGTGAGCATTACACTCTTCATAGCCTTCACGCAATTTCAGAATGGCTTCGACTCTGCCGCCGTGTCTGGCTTCCAAGCCATCCCTGGCTTTCTCGCTGTGTTCGGATATGTCGATGTAAGTACTGCTTTCCTTCCCGCCTTCAATGATCGTTCCCCAAAGAAGAATCATACTGACCTATTAATTTCCAGCCTACCAACCCTATTGAATACAACCTCTCAACCAAAGTCCAAACTCTGATTGAAAGTTTGATGCAACTGGGAAGCTTGATCTCCTGCCTTTTCATCTTCAAGTTTGGGTTCTCTCTCAGCCGCCGTCTCGGTATCTGGATCGCTTCTCTCCTCTCGCTCATTTCGATCTCCATCCAAATTGGAACTACGAATACTGGTGCGATGTTCTTCGGGCAAGTATTGCTAGGGATTCCCAACGACTTCTTCTCAACATACGGAATAATATACATGTCTGAAGTCGCTCCAACTTACATCCGCGGTCCTAATATTGACAGGTCTCCTTTCAAGGATCGCTCGGAGCTCTGATCGGGATTTTAGTCGACAACTACACCAAGGCGGATAATGGGAGAATCTCATACCAGCTCCCCCTGGCTACGATGTACATCGCTCCAGCTACCGTGGGACTCGGACTAATCTTCCTTCCCGATACTCCACGGTACTACGTTTCTATCGATCAGCCCTCCCTGGCCTTAAACTCTATCCGCAAGCTCCGCGGTATCAAGGATGAAACACAGCTCAGTTCCCTCGTGTCCGAGATTGAGAAAGGCTGGCAAGCAGAAATGGAACTCAACTCCACCACGCACCTCAAAGACATCTTCAAAGGCAACAACCTCCGCCGAACCCACATCTCAGCCGGTTGCGCCATCGCCCAGGCAGCCTCAGGAAGTAGGCAGTCCCTTTCTTTTTCTCGCCTTTTCCATTCCCTGTGTTGGGAACTCCCAGCAGTGTTCCATACCTCACAACTATTACTTCTACGCGAAATGAAGTGCTGATTCATCCCAGTGATCTTCCTCTCCTCCTTAGTCTATTTCTTCGTCCAAGCCCGAACCGGCTCACCTTTCGTCTGGGTAATGATTGCTCTCTCCATCGCCCTGACAGGAAACATGCTCTCCTTCCCCGCTGTCCGATTTCTCAATCGTCGGTTCTTGCTGATTATATCTTCGGTGGTGAACTCGGGGTTGATGTTTGCTATGGCTATCGTCTACACTGCATCTATAGTCGGTTCTCCTTAAGCTGGAAAAGTGTTGGTATCACTCTCTATTCTATTCACTGTAGGTCATACAAGCACTAATCTCTACCTATCTTTAAAAGTGTTATTGCTGACTACATTTTCTTTCCTTCTGGTGGGTATACTGCCTAGCCCAAGGCCCAATACTCTGGGCTTTGGGACGGAAATCCCATCCCAGCATCTACGATCCCAATCAGTCGGCCTATCTCAACCATTGAATTATGTGGTTATTGCACGCCTTACTTTATCAATCCAGCTCAGTTGGATTGGGGACCGAAGTATTGTTATATCTAGGGTGGGAGTAACCTCATTCTCACCATCTGGGTGTTTATCTTCCTCCCAGAGACGAGACGTAGGAGTTTAGAAGATCTAGACGTGCTTTTCGAGAGTCGCGTCGCAGCTAGAAAGTCTAGAACTTATATCTTCGAAGGTGCTGGAGATGAAGAAAGATTCGATAGTGAGAAGCAGGATATGGACAACGGTGGAAAGATATCTCTGTAGAGAAGATCGGTTGAGGGGTAATATATATAGCTCTATTTCACAGCCTGGCCTGGGAGGAAGGTCTCTACTGATTCCGGCTTGGTGGTAGATTAGAACTGTACTTTGAGATGAGCAGAATGTTCGTTTGAGAATGAATTATGACCTCGAAGAAAGAAAAGAACTACTCAATTTCAAAAACGATGTAGAGTTAGCATGGTGATCTAAGCCCGCTGCAAGCAAAGTCCTTCTAGCTCTGGGATATTGCTTGGCTCTCATTCAACAAATCTATGACCGGATCCGCTCCACCTCCTCCGCCGCCCGATCTTTAAGCTACCACCAACTCCATGCTACTTGCACACATCTCCCATCCCGCCGCCTCCGCGAAAGCACCAAGATGGCCAAGGAATCTGCTAGCACGAGCGAGTGGAGGTGTTAGAGAGACCTTTGCCTCCTCGATGTCTTCCGCGATGACAATGGTAAGTGGGACGGAGAAATGCTTGGTCTCGATTATTCGTAAAGGCATTCTCATTCACCTTCATCTTCACTGGGATACACAGAATATGCGATTAAGGATGTATATTCAAAGGATTGTATTGGTTTTCAGGAACCTATTATATGCTATAATTCTCATCTCATCTCATTCCAAATTTCCAATTCAAATGCAGAAATAATTGAAGTATCAAAAGAACACCAAAACTCCATCCCACCAAATTCCCATACCTCATCAATATTACTTACACTCCAATCTTCTTTATTTTCCAACCTTGCTGGCATGTAACAATCCATCCAAACATTTTATACACCCCTTACATGTTGGCAAGCTCGCTATCAATCATCCTGTCCATGAATGTTCGTCTTTCACCAACAAGCTCAGTCTGCAACCTCTGCTCCACCAGCGCCCTAACCTGCTTCTTCGTAACGGTATCCAAATCCACCTCTCTTAAACATCCCTGAATAGCTTCCACAATCATCATATCATCCGGTCCCTGATTTCCCCTCACAAAATCAAATTGTGAAACTGGTCTTGACAAGTCCGCACCTGAAAGGGGCGGTCTATTTCCGCCGGAAAAGCCGAGAGAGGATTGGGTTTGGTTCCGCGACATGTGTTGTTGGTGTAGTGGAGACGGAGAGCCGGAGAGAAGGTCGTGGGATGAGGAGGTGGGGAGCATGACCGTTGAGGGACGTTGGGAATGCATTCCGAGACCAGCTTGTCCTTGTTGCTGAGTTGGATAGTCCTGGTATGGGCTAGTGGAGCGGTGGTCAAGACCTCCTCCAAGACTCATCATAGATTGTTGTCTCCCTTGTTGCTGTTGATCCACATACGGCGTCCTGTTATTCGGACCACCGAAAGCGGGTGATTGAGGTGGCATATATGGGCCTCCTCTTTGGAAACCGGTGAGGATTGTAGAAGCGGGTTTTACGGATGAGTACATGGATTTCATGTCGTCCATTTCGTATTGATCTTCATAAGCTTCATAGGGAGATTTCTCGACAGGTCCGCCGCGACGACCGGGGAGGTTGTTGGAGGATGCGTAGTCGTCCCAGCGTTGGAGTGGGATGGAGCGGGGATCAAAGCCTTCGTCGTCAATGGCTACGACTTGTTTCCCGCCTTTTTCACCGACGACAATACGTGTGTTTCCCCAGGAGAAGTTGTCTTGGTTCCAGAAGGAGTAGACTGGGAGGACGAATGAGTAGATGGGGAAAGCAAGGATATAGATTATCATCCAGCCGATGTGTTGCCATTGGCGTTTTAAGATGAAGATTAGGGCTTGGAGACCGTAGACCGCGGCGATCATGATGATTGAGATCAGGGGGAATTGGCCGGAGTTGGTGGCGACTCTGTAGATTAGGTAGCCAAGGTACGCGCAGGTTGCGGGGAGGATGATGGTTCCCAAGAGATCGATCAGGACGACGAAACGCATGCTGAAGCAGCAGAAACCGCACATTTCTTTGAGCCAGATTAGTTCTGCGAGGTTGTGGATCGTGGAGTTGATCCATCTTCTTCGCTGGGAGAGGAGAACGCTCCAGGTTTCGGGTGCGGCGGTGCTGGCGTAGGCGTCAGGGATGAATTTGTAGGACATAGACGGGAAGTGTTTGGTCATGAGGGTAGTGAGGTATCGATCTTCTCCGAGGGACAAGAGGTTCTTCTTGTGTAAGGTGTCGACTTGGCAATCGCTGTACTCGTGGATGACGGCGTCTGAAATGATCAGAGGCTTGCCTTTGTCAGCTGTCCTGAGACGATACATAGAGAAACTAGAATATGTTAGCGGTGCAGAGATTATGGGTTAAGGATGAACTTACCAACCAGGCAAACAAGTGACGCTGCCAAAGAGAGACTCGAAAGCCTTTGCCAAGTGATGAGAAATGAAGTACTCGTAAACTTGCATCATAGTCCACCATGACCGTTCTTCATTCTCAAGTGAAGTTTCACCACAGATTCCAGCAATCTTAGCATTATGGGCACAAGCAGCAACAAGACGGTTGAGAGAATCTTCACGGACACTAGTATCGGCATCGACCATAAGAAGATATTCGTACAGCTCAGGATCCACACCGATGATATTGTTGATTTGGTGAAACATTTCCAATTCGAGTGGATTCATTGGTGATCGATGATGGACACGGTTGAGGAAGCTCATGAGCAAAATTTGGGAGTCTCGTTTTCCACGATTACCAGGCTTGGTCTTTGATTGTTCGGATTCCTTGCCAACCTTGACGACAACAATATATGGGACGACGTTGCCTTCGTACTCGTACAAGCCGGAGTAGACCTTACCATAATTGAGCTGTTCAGCGCTTTCACCGACAGACTTGAATGGAAGTGCTGGAGGGTCGATTTTGGGGTCAACTCCGAGAATGTCCAGGACGATTTTGGGGGTTGGTCTGTCGTTACCACCTCCGACAATCATACCGTCGCAAATAACACAGATCAACTTCCTCTTATTGTCGTATTGGAGGGCAGTTAAAGAATCGAGGGCTTTCCGCAAAGAGTCTTCACCTTCGGTGTATGCAGGAACCTGGCAAATAACAAACTTATCCTGAGGCGTTGGACGACTTTTGGAACCAAACTGAAGTGCAGCCAAGAATTTGACCAAGATGACGACACACAGAATAATCGTGAAAGCCAGCAAGAGCCAGTTGTTGATCTGACATTTTACCGTATAACGGAAATCGGGAATACCAGCGTAGAACATGTTGTTGAAGCAATTCAGATTGTTCGCAATGACAGTCTGCTGGGTTGCGTTTGAATTCGCAATGTTCTTCACCCAAAGACTAGTTATGTCGAGACCAGGGTTTTGCGTTATCATGCTTGCGAGCGTGGTGTCGATGAACTCGTACGACGCTAGGTCGCCCTCTAGCTTCAAGGTGTAGAAGTAATCTGTAAGGTCGTAGATCTTGCCGTACAGGATGAACCAGTAGTGGTTGTCGTTCTGGCCTTGACTTTCTACAGTGCTCTTTTTTGTGACGAGATCTCCCTTGTAGTACTCCTCGATCTTTGGCAGGAAGGTGTCCGCGTACCAGTTGATGTTATGCAGGGCACTGGTGGTGTATGGTGAAAGAGGTCCAGACGTGTGTACTCCATTGGGGTATAAGACGGTAGTATTGGCTTGGAGAATGAGAGAAGTGTCACTCGAGTCGACAAGACCTGGACAAGCAACGGTGAGAGGGGGCACGAAGTACTCGTCTAGATTCAAACCTGCGAAAGGTTGCATGACATCAGAAGTGGTTTCGATAGCGGTATCACTGTGCTGAGTCCTCCAGAACTTGGAGATATCGTAGACCTTCCCGTGAATGCTGACCCAGAAGTCGTTTGATCCTTGATGAGTTGAAACTTCCTTAGCATCCCAAGCCTTGTCGAAGTTTGGACATAAAAGTTTTCCGAATTCGATAATCCAAAAAACTATAAAACCGTTCATGAGAAGGATAATGAAGCAGAGAACAAGTTTTTCTCGCCACGCCATTCGGACATCAGGACGCTTCATACGACCGATGAATCTTAGAACGAAGGACGGAATCCAGAAAGTCAGGGACCAGACGATGATGACCCAGATCCGGCGTTTGGTGGACGTGGATGTTGTCTGGATGCTCTTTGGTTCAGCCATCTCAGGATCCATGTTGTCGATGAATTCGCCCATCTCGTTGTTGTAATAGACTTGACCCTTGCGATCATCTCCCTTGAAACCAAGACCATAATCACCACCGGAGACATTTCGAGCAGTTGGTGCGATGGAGCGAGCAACGCCAAGATTGCTTTGTGCATGCGGTATAGTCAATGAACTCTGCTGCTGTTGAATGAGCTGCTCTCTGCTCTCGTTTTGAGTAAGCTCATTCATGGACGGGAAGAAGCCACTGCCATTGTGAGGTCCGGCTGAGTAGCCAGTCTCCATGGGTTGATCTGCGAACGTTCCACCAAGATTGTTAAATCCCTGGTCATCTGCTGGCTTCAGATCCAGCATTCCCTCTGCCTCCCACCAGGCACTTTCTCGCATCCAAATGCGTTCTGTCCCAACGACAACCTCGCCATTACTCCATCCACGTTCCATGATCCAGCTTTCGATGCCATCTTTGCCATCTTTGCAGCCAAGAGTGGCATATCGTTGGACAAATTCCTCGTGGTCGAAGTCGGCCGTGAAGTCGAGGTTCTTGTTTCGCCGATTGGCCCATTCGGGAAGTCTCCAAGCACGTAGTTGTCGGGAAATAGTTCCTGCAGACCAAGCAGAAGTCGTTGATGGTAAAGCTGCCAAGCTCGATGGAGATTCATCTGTGGGGTGAAGAGACAAGTGATACCAGACTCTGCTACTTCCAAGGACGTTGGGAAGATTGATCCGACCTTCTCGGCCTAGACTAACACCTTGGCCTTCAACGGGGAAGAGAATCTTCTTCAAGAATCCATCTTCCTCGCCTTCTCGACCAACCTTCTCAAGTACGATTTCACGCTTCTCTAGCTCGTGCTCGCGTTCTCGTCCGGCTGGTCCGGTCATGATACCAAGGTCGGGTGCTACTTCGTTCACAGCGTTCTGCATCTCTCTCAAGACCGAAGAACCTGCAGCGACAACTTCGACTCCATCTTCTTTCATCTCGGCGTTGATGCCTTGAGTGTCATCGAAGATACCTCGCATAGCCGCTGCCTTTCCGAGAGTTGGGTTGGGAATTTCCAGAACAGTGATGCAAACACTATCTCCATTGTCCTCTTGGGTATTTGGTGTCCTTGCTCCAGGTCCACCGTCACTGGAGTTATCACCGTCCTTGATCCGGACCATCTCGTTGGCAATAGCTTCGTTCGCCTTGCGGATAACCCAATCCACAAGTGCCTCGTAGAGACCACCGATCAAGGTCTCGCGGTCGGTAGTTGTACATTGATGGGCCAGAACCTCTGGCTCGAGACCGAGCAGTCCGCCTACATCTTCGCAGATCTCTTCCAAGACATCCTCGTCCACGCTTAGACTGAGGGTATCACCCAATTTCAACAAGCCAGCCAAAACAGAAATCAGGTTTCGGTGTGCTGAGCCTTTGATTCCAATCTCCTTCAAAGCGGCTCGGAAATCGTCTGCCGATGCAGCATCATCTGCTGTGGGAAGGTAGGAGGGAGGATCGTAGGTGCCGGACTTTGCCAGTAGAGAGTAGTTAGAAGCATGTTTCAGTCCTAGGAACTCTCGCTCAGCAGGTGTCGAGGCAGAAGTGAGAAGGTAGTAGAAAACATCAAAAGCCCTGTATCCTGATTCTGCTGGGATGTTGAGGAGACCTTTCGAGGTGTCAATTCCTCCTTCTGAGAGAGCTATAGATGCCGCGGTCAGATTTCCAGCGAGCGTGAGTGTGAGTGCAACAGAAAGGGCTGATTGACGAGGTGTAGAGTGGTTCGGTGGTGATACAGAGTGGATGAAAGGTCTGAGAGCATTGAGAGCTGTACATAGTGAAGACGGAATGGAGAGGGGAAGTGTTGATAAGAATGGAGCTAGAATTGAAGGTGTAGATTCATGGAGATATCTGCCATTGTCGTTAGTATCACATTGCCAACTGCTGGTACCAAACATACCCAAGAACGATGCATCCATCTTCAGCACGTCTCCTGGCATGCTCCCAGGCTCTCGCTGATATTGCGGGATCTACTGTGCCTCCGGTCCTCCCCTCATGATCCGGTTGTGAGGCTGTCAACCATGTATTCACAACCAGACTTGTGCTTGCATCGAGACTTAGGGGCTGGCCAGATGTGTAGATGGAATGACACGAGTTCAATAGAGTAGTCGTTGAAACTTGCGTAGATTGCTGGTTGGCGCCGTGAAGGTTGTTTCGTGAACCACCCTGCATCGAGGACGCGGTACTATACATCGACATTCGATTGATGCCCGCCATCGTGGTAGAAATGAGGACTTATCGCCTCTTCCTCTGTTGATTGTGCAAGACCACCCAGGCCAATATTTTCTAATTTCCCCTTCCGCTGTTTCAATTCGTGCGATATACTCTCGCGGTCTGGGGTTATTGTCTGCAGGCGTGAGAGTTCAGGATCGAGAGGAGTGGTGAGGTTTGGAACGAGTGTTACGTCTTGGTCGCTCAGCAACAGGGCTTGCAGGAGGATCAAAAACCAAGCCGCAGGAACGAATGTCAGGTAAGGAATTATTAGTGGTAAGAAGAGTTGAACGCGATCATCCAAAGCGAGTGAGATGATTTGAAAAACGAAGACTTGGAATACGGAGAAACGTATTCATCAAGAATTGGAGAGGGACGCGGAACAAGGAATGTTCACCTCATGGAATTCGAGCACGCGAACTTGTCGTACGGGGAGCGAGACGGCCACGATGACAATAATGAAGGGGACCCCTGAGCAAAATGCTCTCAGTCGCTAAGCCGCAAAACAAGGGTGCCGATCGAGGGAATACGAGTCGCTGCTTTATTTATACGACCATGGGAGGGGAGATCGCCCATTTCGCCGCCACACGCGAGGGATACCAGCCAAATCAGAAGGCCCTGGATGCCGCCACTTGAGATCCGGGCTCCGATGGCGAGTTGAAGCAGCGACGAAGTGTTATTTTCAGCGACCGTGCTTGCCTCGACGACTCCACATCCTTCCTATTGCTCTGAGGCTTAACACAAGCCCCATGAAGAGCCGGCCATGTCCCAACAAATCTTCCTCACATGCAGAAAGACAACGCAGCAGCGAGGGGTTCGAGTCCGTGGTATCTTTCTCGCGAACATGATGCGGGACACTTCTCGTGCCGGGTAGCCTTCAAGACCGCTTCACGGCACGAAAGTGAAGTCTCGACTTGCATTTTCACGAGCTTTCTCGGTTTCTCGGAGTCTCAGGGGCATTTTAACGTTTGAAGATCCACTAGTTAGAAATGATGGCTCGAGATGGCGGTTTCCCCGTAGAACACGGCGTCATCTGGCGATGACCTAGAAAGCAATCAACCTGGGGAGAAACGTGGGCTCTGATTCGCCCGTCCCAGATTGTCAAATCACGTAGGATCATGCTGGTGATGCCATGCACAGCAAAGCGAGCAAAGCCAAAATCACACATTCAGTGCTGGTGTGTTTGGCCGGATGAAAGTGCGGGTTCGGCGGCCTTCGTACATCGTGCGCGAACAGTGCAGTTGTGCTGGTGGGCTGTTCGGTTCGTGTTCAGTTTTCGGTTTTCAGTTTTCAGCTAGCACTTTCGTGTTAGGAATTTCATGCAGACTGTTGTTCGGATGCATCTTTCAGTCTCTTTCAGTCAAGACCCACGATGACGGGCTGAATAATGAGCACACCACAAGTGCTAAGAAGTTGTGGTGATTCTCGTGTTGATGGATCTTGGTCAGAATTTTCTGGTGCTGCTTGGAGAATCGGAAGTCCAAGCCCCCTGACCCTTCCCAAAATAAACTCGCCCCACATCTGTACGGCAACCCTTACACGCCACAACGTGAAAACCCTCTCGGTCGCTCGACAACAACCTGGTTCCGAGCTTGTGTTCGCCGTTCACCAGCGCGCAGGTCTCATCATTTTCTTCACCTGTACTGCATTTTCGAGATCCAGTTGCTTCCGTATCTCTAACGTTCGCTATTTTCCTTCCTATTATACACTCGTTCTTGTCTGTTAGATCGCGAGTGGGAGGAGGATTAAAGGCACGACTTTTCTGATCCTTACGAGGTTACCCCTTCGTTACCATAGGGACTCGACAGCCACTGCATACGAGATCCTACACCACAAGCAACACCACCTCAAAATCAGACGTGCCCGCAGACGCTGAATCGACATTGCCATCAGATAGAGAGTTGGGACATTGAATTGGGGTTCGAGACCCAAGAACTCTCCCACAATGGCTGCCCAGCATTCACAACCATCCTTACCAAGTTTGCCGGCACATCTTCAATCGGTACGTCTCCAACCTCGCAGAGTAACATTGCATCCAGCAGCGTTCATGAGTTGTATTTGTATCTATTTAAACTGTTCATGTCATGATTTGAAACGGATTACTTACTAACTGTTTGGAAAATAGGATACTCAGTAATGCACCCTTTCTCTACCTTGCGTTTGGAAAACACAGTACTAATTCGTTACAGTATCACCGCCCATCTTGCCAGCCGTTTCCATGTATCATTACCTACTGCGCAGCTTTCCTCGCACGCATTAATATGTCTCAACACCTATTCTTCATCGAGCAAGGGGCCGGATGGCGGAAGGGAGGGAAGCGCGATGGGAGGAGCGGAAGAGCTGGCGGAGAGGGCTTTTACGAGGCTCGGAGCTCGCTCAGAGAATCAAGCTGTGGTCTTCCTGTAAGTCGGAGGACAGACATTGCTTAGACTAGAACTAACAATTTTCTAGCGGAGAATCAGGATCTGGTAAAACTACTGTTCGTTCTCACCTGTTATCTGCTCTCCTGGCCAAATCTTCAACTCCACTATCTACGAAACTGTCACTCGCTGCTTACGTTTTCGATACCCTGACGACCACGAAAACTGCTACAACTCCTACGGCATCTAAAGCCGGTTTATTCTTCGAGCTTCAATATAACACAGCATCAACAGTGAACCCAACCCTCATTGGTGGAAAGGTCTTGGATCACAGATTGGAACGAAGCAGAGTAGCAGCTGTGCCGACTGGAGAGCGTAGTTTCCACGTCTTATACTACCTCCTCGCAGGTACCAGCGCTGCAGAGAAGGCACATCTTGGACTTGACTTGGACTCCAGTCTAAGCGCTGCGGTTGCACATCCCCAAGCTGGTAATTCGTCACAGAAGAGATGGAGGTATCTTGGTCATCCAACACAACTCAAGGTCGGCATAAACGACGCTGAGGGCTTCCAACTTTTCAAGACCGCTCTCCGAAAGCTTGAATTTCCTCGTAGCGAGATTGCAGAGATCTGCCAAGTGCTGGCCAGTATCTTGCATATTGGACAGCTTGAATTTGAGACTGCTGCTGACACTGCAGCGACTGGAGATGATAGCGGTGGATATTCGCACGAGGGAGCTCAGCAGTTCACGGCAGTGAAAAACAAGGATGTTTTGAGCATAATTGCCGCCTTCCTCGGAGTCAGCGCCCAAGACCTGCAAACTACTCTTGGGTACAAGACTAAGATTCTTCACCGAGAGCGTGTTACAGTCATGCTTGATCCCAAGGGCGCAAGAGCGAATGCAGACGAGCTTGCTAGAACTCTCTATTCTTTGCTCGTGGCGTACGTTATTGAAAGCATCAACCAGCGGGTATGTGCTGTGGAGGATGAAGTTGCAAACACTATCTCTATTGTCGACTTCCCCGGATTCGCCCAGCAGCAGTCAACCGACTCCGTTCTTGACCAGCTCCTTAACAATGCAGCTACCGAATCGTTGTACAACTTCACCCTCCAAAGCTTCTTTGAGAACAAGGCAGAAATGCTGGAAAGCGAAGAAGTCACGGTCGCCGCAACAAGCTACTTCGATAACTCCGATGCGGTCAAGGGTCTGCTCAAGCCTGGAAACGGCCTTCTGAGCATCATTGACGATCAAACAAAACGGAACAGGACCGATGTACAACTCTTGGAGAGTCTTCGAAAACGGTTCGAAGGCAAGAATCCTGCAATTGCTGTTGGAAGCGCTACTGCCAAACTTCCTGGAAGCAACTTCGCCACCCATAACGCCTCAGCCTCTTTTGCTGTCAAGCACTTTGCTGGGGAGGTGGAGTATGTTGTTGCTGGTCTGGTTGAGGAGAATGGTGAAGTTATTTCCGGTGACCTGATGAACTTGATTGCTTCGACTAAGAGCGATTTCGTTGGTCAGCTTTTCGGACAGGAGGCTCTTCAGACTGTGGTCCACCCACAGGAACGTACAACCATCATGCAAGCTCAAGTCAGCTCGAAACCTCTCCGAAAGCCCAGCGTCATGCGGAAGAAGGGTGATAGGCCAAACAGATTCGGTGGTCGAGACACCAGAGCCGAGTCTGTGGAAGACATGTCTGAGACTCCAGAAGATGCCCCAAGCCGAAGAGGACGCAACATTGACCAAGGCGCTGCTGGTCAATTCCTTTCCTCTCTCGACAACGTCACTAAATCCCTTACAGCGCCAAACACGAATCCATACTTCGTTTTCTGTCTCAAACCCAATGATCGCCGTATTGCCAATCAGTTTGACAGCAAATGCGTTCGTACACAGATACAGACTTTTGGCATTGCTGAGATAAGTCAACGTTTGAGGAACGCCGACTTTAGTCTTTTCCTGCCCTTTGGCGAATTCCTTGGACTCGCCGAGGCTGAGACACTCTTGGTTGGCAGCGAGCGAGAGAAGGCTGCAATGGTCGTTGACGAGAAGAGATGGCCAGCAAACGAAGCCAGAATCGGAAGTACGGGAGTATTTCTGAGTGAACGATGCTGGGCTGAAATAGCGAAATTGAACGAGCGTGGTTTCACCGCTGGACGTTATCCTACACAATCAGAGGATGGAGCCGGAGAACTTACACCAGGCGATGTGCATGGTGGTTACGGAGCGTCCAAAGAGCGACTACTCGGCATACCATCACCTGGCCAGTATATCTATGGAGGAGAGAAGAAATCAGGATACTTCGGTAGTAACGACATAGATGGTAGATCTGATGCCGGTGCTTCCGCCCTCGGTCAAGGTGACATGTTCCGAAATCTGGACACCAGAGAGCAGATGGCAGAAAAAGGAAACGAAAAGACCATGGTCGAAGTTGAAGAAGTCAAGACAAGCGGCAGTCGAAAGAGATGGGTCTTCGTTACCTATATGATGACTTGGCTCATCCCAGGTTTCCTGATCAGATGGATCGGTCGGATGCCTCGCAAAGACGTTCGAATGGCTTGGAGAGAGAAACTGGCCATCAACATGATGATCTGGATCAGTTGTCTCTTTGTGGCTTTCTTCATGGTGGTCTTCCCTCTCCTGATCTGTCCCAAGCAGTACGTTTTCAGTGCAGCCGAGTTGAGCTCCTACAACGGTAAGAACGGTGCGTCTGCGTACGTTGCCATTCGTGGACAAGTCTTCGATCTCTCGGAATTTGCACCGTCTCATTACCCAAACATCATCCCTCAGAAGTCAATCCTGGCGTATGCTGGTCTGGATGCGACGTCGCTCTTCCCTGTTCAAGTATCTGCTCTTTGCCAAGGTGTCAACGGAACCATCGACGACTCGGTCCAGCTTGACTACACGTCCACTAACACCACTGGCTCAGCATCTGTCATCAGTACTACTGATACGAACTACAAGTACCACGACTTCAGAGCTTTCACCAATGATAGCAGACCTGACTGGTTCTATGAGCAGATGATGTACCTCAGGGCTGGGTACAAGAAGGGCAATGTCGGATACACGGCCAAGTATGTCGGTACCTTGGCTGATAAAGAGGAGTCCATTGCTATCTTGAATGGCAGAATCTACGATTTCACCAAGTATCTCCAAGGTGGCCGCAAGATTATCGTTAAAGCTGGAGATCCCGTTCCCACAGATGTCAACACAAACTTCATGGATCCATTGGTTGTCGATCTGTTCCAACAAAAGGCCGGTGAAGATGTCACAAAGTACTGGAACGCCTTGGCTCTTACTGATGTCATGCGTTCTCGGATGCAGCTGTGTCTCGACAATCTCTTCTACGTTGGCAATGTCGACACCCGAGACTCCGTCAAGTGCCAATTCTCAGAATACCTCATGTTGGCGATCTCTATTCTCCTATGCTCGGTCATTGGTTTCAAATTCCTCGCCGCTCTCCAATTCGGAGGAAAGAACATTCCTGAGAACCTCGACAAATTCGTCATCTGTCAAGTCCCTGCTTACACCGAAGACGAAGACTCTCTTCGCCGTGCCATCGACTCCGCAGCGAGGATGAAGTATGACGACAAACGCAAACTTTTGGTCATCGTCTGTGATGGTATGATTATTGGTCAGGGCAACGATAAGCCCACACCGCGTATTGTTCTCGACATTCTCGGTGTGGCCGATACCGTGGATCCTGAACCTTTGAGCTTCGAATCTCTGGGCGAGGGTATGAAGCAACATAACATGGGCAAAGTCTATTCCGGTCTCTACGAAGTACAAGGTCACATTGTGCCTTTCATGGTCATCGTCAAAGTCGGCAAGCCTTCTGAAGTCTCACGTCCTGGAAACCGAGGAAAGCGAGATTCACAAATGATCTTGATGAGATTTTTGAACAGAGTTCACTACAATGCCCCCATGAGTCCTTTGGAACTCGAGATGTACCACCAGATCCGGAACATTATTGGTGTCAACCCAACCTTCTACGAGTACATGTTGCAAATCGATGCTGACACCGTTGTTGGTCCGGACTCGGCGTCTCGCTTTGTCTCGGCATTCTTGGACGATACCAGGCTGATCGGTTGCTGTGGAGAGACTGGTCTATCCAACTCGAAATCGTCATTCGTCACCATGATCCAGGTCTACGAGTACTACATCTCCCACAATCTCTCCAAAGCATTCGAAAGTTTGTTCGGTAGTGTTACTTGTCTTCCCGGTTGTTTCACTATGTACCGTATCCGCGCCGCAGAATCTGGAAAGCCACTGTTCGTCAGCCGAGAAGTTGTCGACGCCTATTCTAATATCCGTGTCGATACGCTTCACATGAAGAACTTGCTTCATTTGGGGGAAGATCGTTATCTGACCACGCTCCTTCTCAAACATCACTCCAAGTACAAGACTAAATACATCAGAAATGCTCATGCATGGACTATCGCTCCAGACACTTGGCAAATCTTCTTGTCGCAACGTCGTCGCTGGATCAACTCTACAGTCCATAACTTGGTCGAACTTATTCCTATGCAACAACTTTGTGGATTCTGTTGTTTCAGTATGCGTTTCATCGTCTTCGTCGACCTTCTAGGTACTCTCGTCCAGCCTGTCATTCCCGCTTATATCGTCTACTTAATCGTCCTCGTCATCCGACATACAACCGTCGTTCCTCTTACAGCCTTCATTCTCTTGGGTGCTATCTACGGTCTACAAGCACTCATTTTCATCCTTCATAGAAAGTGGGAGATGATCGGATGGATGGTCCTCTATATCCTCGCCATTCCAGTCTTCTCCTTCGGTCTACCCCTCTATAGTTTCTGGCACATGGACGATTTCTCATGGGGTAACACTCGTATCGTCACCGGAGAGAAAGGAAAGCAAGTCGTCATCACCGATGAAGGTAAATTCGACCCAGCTTCCATCCCCCACAAGAAATGGGAAGAATACCAAGCCGAGCTCTGGGAAGCGCAAACTTCCAAGGACGATCGATCTGAGGTCTCTGGCTACTCTTATGGTACTAAATACCAACCCGCTGTTTCGGAATACAATTACCCTCCTTCTCGCCCTCTTTCGCAAATCAATCTCAACAATTACTCCTATGACAACAAATCCGCAGCCAACATTCACGTTTCCCGCATGTCACTTGCTCCTTCCGACGCCTTAGGACTCGGTATGGATCATCGTCAGAGTCAATTCGGTGGCTCTCAATTCGGGGGTCCGGAGATGGAGATGGCTAATCTTGCGGGACTGCCCAGCGATGATGCGATTTTGGCGGAGATTAGGGAGATTTTGAAGACGGCGGATCTGATGACGGTTACGAAGAAGAGTATTAAGCAGGAGTTGGAGAGGAGATTTGGAGTGGGGTTGGATGCTAGGAGGGCTTATATTAATTCTGGTGAGTTGCCTTTCGCGTTTCCATTCTCTTCCCCATTTTCCAATATCAGAGATGGCCATGCTAACTTATTTCTAGCTACCGAAGCACTTCTTTCTGGCCAGCTATGATGGGTTGGATATGGTGATGTGGGATTGGTGTGATGTAATGAAGATATGGATGCATATATTTTGGCGCGTCAAAATTTGTTGAGAATTTAAATTTTGAAAGGGTGTAGCGATATTAGGGTGTGGGTTGGTCATCTTGTGCTATACTTCGGAGTTCTAAGGATGGCCATTGGCAACATGTTTTTGAATTTGAGATATGAGAACGCAATAATATTTTTTGAATCTTGAACCGGGGCTGGCATTAATTTGTGAAGTCAACCTTGCTTGTGATTGCATGCTCTCTCGCTTGGTGGTGACGAAATAACGAGCTGGGCTTCACGGTTCTGTGCGCTCAGGGTATTTTCTTCGAAAATAGGAAATAAAATCTCGAATTATAGACGATTAAAGGATTGAAAACGCAATTCAATTAAAATGAAACCTGAAGCCGAGATCTGAGGCAAATTGAAAAAGTGGTGCTTGTAAAGTTCTAAAATGATGGTCGTGACTTTTGAAGTTTAAAGCAAAAAAGTGCCTCGCTAAAGGCGAAAATATGCCCTGCGGCGCACAGACCCGTGAAGCCCAGCTCGTAAAAAGGGGTTGCGAGAGTAAAGCAAGCGCGTAGTGAACTAGCCGCTTGCTTTAAGATTACGTGCTTTTATATTCCCGCTTGGCTGTGCCATAATGCCGCTGCATGCTTTTATCGAATTAAGCTGCTCTTGTCTATCTGCGCTTCCCGTTGGAATTATGCATTGCTTTACAGTAGAACAAGGGTCATCACCGCTTGTGAAAGGGGTGTAAGCGTGCGTCGCTTACTGCACTAAAACTTGAATAGACAAATGGACACATAGGATATTCTTGTGAGGAAGCTATACAGTGATGGTGCTTGGTGTTAATATGGTTGTAGATACTGTTGCAGATGATAGCTAGGGGAGATGGGGATAGATATATAAAGTTGAGTTCAGCTTGGGACTTGCATGCATATATCCATCCAGAATTGTACGGTACAATGGACAGTGAAGTAACAAGCTGTATCTGTTCTTGAGTATTTCTTTGACTGATAGGGTGTCAGGGTGGCTTTGCGAGAGTACTTGGTTGTACACGTCGAGCGAGTACTTAAAGAAGAGTCTCACTGCTGCTGATATAGGAATGATAAAGTTCAGAGAAAGATCAATGGAAGATATTGGGGAGTGTTGGTTAGTATAGAGAGAAGAAGGCGATCTGATCTGAGCGAGTGAGCGAAGGGATGGAAGTTTTTGAATGAGGTTGTATTGCTTGGTTGCTTGGAGCAGGAGTTGGTTGTTCCGTCTTCTTTGGGACATTGATTTGAAGCGTTGATGAGTAGGATGGGAGGTGAGTGAGGCACTTTGGGTATCAATGCTCGAGCTAAAATCTTGAGTTATAGCACAATGTCTCATGTTGAAAGGTGCTCTGAAGTACGAGAGTGGGACAGGCAAGAAGCAAGGTACTTTAATAAGCAGGAGTCCAAGCGCACCATGGCAGCAAGATCACTATTATTAGAAGATGTTGGCTCATGTGAAAGAAACACAAGAGCCTATGTTGAATGCTTCCTATACCCTTCATTGTTTTATCAAATTATCTCCGCATCCATATTATCCCTTCTTGTCAAGCACATTGACTTGAAGCTTCAATGGGTCTGGCTGGTAGTTGAGGGGGATTTTGGGGAGCTGCATGATCAGGGAGGGAAGAGAATGTCCTGCAGTGACAGGTACAAGTAAGATCTTGCCTTGAGCACATGGCTCCGCTTCACCTTCTGGCTTTGGCTTGGCCTTTGCCTCTGCTTCATTTATGGTCCCATCTCCTCTGGGGCACTAAGAGAAACACCGACTTCCGTCCATACATACGTATGAGACGAAAATGTAGACGCCCTAGTCATCTGATCCCACCAGGACTTTTCCACGCTAGTGGTGCTCGGCTCGTCTTCAACCGCGTCGAACGTTCGATCTCCTCCTTCATCACAACACAAAGAGTATGTCATAGGCCTGCCTTGTGTTCTGACTCTTCACAGCCCTTCTCTTGACCTTCTACAAATCCGCAAAATACATCTCAAAATCCAGAAATCAACTCGACGACGCGTCTCAACAATGAAGTTGTGCGCTCTCCTCCTCGCAGGTGGTTTTGCCTCTTTTGCGGCTGCCGCTGCTAACCACGAGCCAGTCCAATGCCCTGGCGTTGTAGGTTTTGCCTCGTTCCCTCTTCCTCCTGTGCATTTGCCTGTACGATTAAAGAAAAAGAGTCTACTTCCTTGCGCGTTTGTGGGAGAGAAGCTGACGATGATGCAGTGTCTTGGTATTGGTGCGATTGAGCATCATGAGGGCTTCGTTGCGGTTCCTGCTAAGGTTGAAGAAAACGAGGTTGATATTAAGGAGATTGGTGAGAAAGTCAACGTTGAGCTTAAGGAGAAGAGAGGATTGGGCTGTGGTGCAAAGTGTGTTGGTGAGGGTAGGGGTGAGTGCGAGTGTGGTCGTTGCATGGGTGGTTTCGTAATTTTTCCTTCCCTTCTTCCTTCAACTTTCCTCTCTGCCTCTTAGGTCCCAATAGCAGGAGAGGTAATCGGGCATATGAATACTGACCACGCACTTGCAGTGTGGTTTCGGTCCTCAAGAGCCTGTCGAGCGTGACCTCATCCCTAAGGATGTCGGACTCTCAGCCTGCAGCCAACACTACGAGACTATCTCTAACTACTACCCTCTCTATCACAACGCTCAATGCATTTCCGGAAAGAGCTCTCCCACAAAGCGTTCTATCCACCCTATCACCGCTGAGCTCGACGAACGCCAAGAGAAGTCGGCTAATCCTTCCCCTGGAAACACAAACGCAGCTGCTGGATTGGGAAACAAGCTGGGTAACCGACAGTACAGCGGTGATGGAAATAAGCTTTGCACTACACAAGCCGACTGCAAGGGAGTTCCTTTCACTCACTGTCTTGCTGGAGAGGTACGTGACTACCTTAACCCAAGCTGTGGATGCACTACATCCATTGGGACTATGAAACTAATTATACCCTCTTATAGTGCGTTCCTCGTTGTTCTGCCGAGGATGAAGACTGCGTTGGCGAGGTAGCTGCGATCGAGGAGCGCGCCGGCGATCTGCTCTATAGACAATGCAAGGTTGAGAGTGACTGTGAGGACTTCCCACACAGTCACTGCGACAACGGTTGGGTACGTTTTTCAAATCAATATTGAACATGAGTGTGGAAATACTAATCGATATGAATGTGTAGTGCCGCATGTGGTGCTTGACCGGTGACGAAGACTGTGTCCAAGGAACTGCTCAAGTCGCTAAGGTCGAAGAGGTCAAGCCTGTCGCCGAGCCTGGAGTCTGCATTCTTCCTTGCTGGACCAACACTGACTGTGATGGATGTGGTGGCGGTCGTTGTTTCCGTGGCAGAGTAAGTCCACGTCTCGATGAAGGTGTGAAGAAGTGTGAAAAGGAATACTAACGCAAAATAGTGTCTGAGAAACGGTCTCGGTGCAGAGCCATCGGTCGATGTCGCTGAGGACGTGACTACCAAGCGAGAGGAAGACGTCGTCGACGCTAGCACTTGCCAATCGTGCGCCAACAACGAAGACTGTACTCCGTGCAGCCCGTTCCTTCATTGTCGACTTGGTCATGTAATTTCACCTTCCATTGTCCCTCATAAATGGTAACAATGATCTGACTCTCTCTTTACAGTGCATGATCCAACGCAAGGACCGTCGTTCCGAGGAGGCTAAGGAGTCGCCAACGGAAGTCAAGCGATCAGGCTGCGGTGAGCCATGCTCTACCAGAGCCGATTGTGCTGACTGTGGCAATGGCTTTTGCACCTTTGGCAGATGTGTTCACCCACGCGTCTGAGGGGCCGGTTTGCAACACCTACTTTCATTGTCCTGATGATGGTGGGATATTGCAGATACTGGCTTTCATGAGTGGTTTGGTGGTATTAATCGTGTGATTCTGGCAATGCAGTTACCTAGGTAGTTTGCTATGCAAAAAAGTGAATACAATGACCCACGTACCGTGGTAAGATTACATCAACAATATCTCCCAAAAATATGTGCATGGATCGTAATCCTTCTCTTTTCAACCCACCCCAAACTCCCCTCCAAAAATCTTGTCTCCAATATTCCACCAATCCCGGAACATCCACTTTCACCTTCTCATCCCCTCAAATCAAATTAGCAGCACTATCCCTCAAAACATTCCCACTCTTAACAAACAACGTAAAACAAATCCCCACCCCCGTCACAAACACCACACTCCTCAAATTCGCCATCCCCAGCGTCGTATTATTCATATAGATAAAATTATACAGCACCCTTGTTGCGAGGTAGCTGAGAGATAAAGTATTGAGGGTAGAAGAGGGGAGACCGGCGAGGTTTCCAGCTAGGATGGCGGTGCTGATTAGGGGGAGGTTTTCGAATCCGTTGGTTTGAGCGGCTTCAGAGCGGAGGATGAGATCTTTTGTCTGGCGTGGGTGT
Organism: Acephala macrosclerotiorum; assembly: GCA_014904845.1. Classification (NCBI taxonomy): domain Eukaryota; kingdom Fungi; phylum Ascomycota; class Leotiomycetes; order Helotiales; family Mollisiaceae; genus Acephala; species Acephala macrosclerotiorum. The sequence goes on from MU119282.1 coordinate 91,668, forward strand.
TAGAGATTGATTGTGGAGGGAGAGGGAGGGGTTGGAGTGAGAGGTAGGAGAGGGATGGAAGGTGGGGAGGGAAAAAGGCGGAGAAAGGAAGGAACGTACGGCTTTATCGAGAGTTTGGTCTTTTGCAAGGCTGTCGCCGTAGGTTCTGGGAGAGCGATTGTCGAAAGCCTTTGATTTGGAGGCGGCGTAGGCGTGAGGGATGAAGGCGATTATCCATGCAGCTGGGATCTGGCGCGTCCATCAGTATGATTCTTTGCAAACTTGAGATCAATAGAAATGCTAGTGTAGCTGTAGAAGCTCGGAAGCTCGCCAAAGGAGGGGAAGTAGTTACTGACAGCATAGAGAGAGTAATTCTTGGTGTTGTCGAAGAGTGCGGATGCCATTTTTGATGATTGATATGAAGGAGTTTCCAATTGGATATTTCGAGTAAAATTTGAATATTGGAAGATGATTAGGATGATTAAGAAATGAAATGAGAGTCTCAGCCCCCCAAACTGGTGGTTTTGACCTCCTGTTCGACGTTATTTAACTATGATGTCTAGTCTCACGGTCCGCCCGGTTTGAGCTGCATCCGGGGTTGACTTTCGGGAATAAGAGCATTGAGAAGAGATGAGGTGCTGGAACCAAACAATTGATTAAGCGAAAGACAAAGGGGAAAGTTGTCTTCAGATTCGCAGAGAAGCCTGAGGACTCTCATCGTTGTTTGTTCGGTCGTACGTTGTGGACTGTGCAACACCACGATGACTAGCCCTAGGCAGAAATGGAACAGCAATCGAGATGAGAATACAAATATTGGAACAGTGTGATGAGTTTTCAAGTTTCGCGGACACTGTGATGAACGAATCAAGCAGAGTTCATAAAACTTTGCATTTAGCTGCGGAATGTGAAGAACGAAGGGAAAGATGATGTGTGAGAAGAGTCGGTGCTGACACTTACGCTGGACCTGTATACCTGAGCATGCCTAGCTAGACACAGAAGCACTAAAACTAATTAGACCTAGCGTTTCTGCAAACCATTTCCGCGACGCGATTTGCTCTTTTTTCACGCGTCGAGTCACAATTCTCAAGAACATTGCGAGATTGGAAGAAAGTGTGAGTCGCCACAATATCTTATCATATAGATCAGAGTTGACACCCTCCGCAGTTGCACGATGGCCACTTCAGCATATCGACTGGAGTCTCGAATGTTTAAAATCGCTTGGAGGAAGAGCGCAAATCAGAGCCAGATCTGGTCTAGCGTCTAGCTGCTAGATCACCCCCTGGTCCTCATCGACATGTCTCACACTTCGTGTTTTTCTTTCTACTCTCGCACTTCAACACCTGAGCGACGACATGTTTTCCCAAATGGTAATTCAAATTCATCACATGGATCAATATGCACAACGCTAATCGCGATACAGTCTCACCTCCACGAAGCAATGGATCCCTGGCAGTACCGGGAGCAAATTTTACTTGCTTCTCAAAGCTCCCAAAAGAGATACGACTAAACATATGGGGCCACGCTTCTCAGGAAAAAAGAAACCTTGACCTATGGGCAGATCATCATGGCGCACTCATGGCATTCGAGGAGAGCAAGCGAAATTTGCACGTCTGTCTCCGCCATGTGACTCTCGAGAGTTTCTCCAGTCCTTCATGCCAACAGCGAGTCTAGGAGCGTCGATTGATGCATTACAAACTCCAGCTTGGAACGAGTCATGATTTGGCACATGGTATCCATATCATTATGGATCCGCAAATCTACATCGGCTGGGAGAGAGACACTATCTGCCTAATGCCTACTCTTGTTGCGACCAAGGCTTGGCACGAGCCCATGCTTCGTACGCCAAGACTATCTAAAATCGCCCTCAATGTTTTCCACGAAATTTCGAACAGTATATTTAAAAATCCACCAATCAAGGAGGTCATACTCTACAGTACCACTTGCACACTACGTTCAAGAAAAATGGATTCCCGATCTACAAAGTCAATTCGACATCGAATTTAAAGGATTCCCTCGTGATTTCGACGATTACTGATCAAATGAGAGGACTCATTTGTTATCTTTTCGAGATAGATTCTACTATTCACACAACCTTTTTGTCGGGCATGCAAGGGATGAATGCTGGCCCTCTGAAGGAGAAGACGGTGAAATCAAAGACGAACCACCAGAGACCCTCGACCCTACGGTAAGGCATCGAATGCTACAGCGACCGCGACCTGCTCTGAAGCTCATGCGGATCTTCGTTAACGGAGTCGATGTGAGCTCGAAAGAGGGAGAGAAATGGCGAGAACATGGCAATAAGATGTCGAATCGCTGAGGCTAGACTTCTGCTCTGCCGTCCTTGCTCACAATCGGTGCGGTATCTGCGAAAGGAAATTCGATCCCAGTACTATCGTTGGAGCGAGCGATGTTAGCGCACACAAGATGATAGGGAGGAAAGGTGTGTTTTCAGCACGGCTAGAGAGTATGAAGGACTTTGAACATAGTGAGCTTTTCTCAATTTGAGAACGTGAAAAGAAGACCACAGAGTGCATTGCGATGCAACTGAAAAGAAATTTCTTCTCATCTAGGCAATGATTTCTTATTCACTCCCCATTCCCAACAGCTAGAGCAAGTGTCAGCTATAATTGCGAACATTTACCACTGAATAGCAGATCCATCAAACGACAAGAAGCTTCCTGAAGTTGTCTCTCTTGTCGCAGCATCGATCTATCGAGGTGTCAGCCACGCTCATTCTTCTCGGCGTTCTCAATGTTGCAGCCTTGCTTAGACTCTCTCCGCCCACTGCCTCCGAGGAAGAAGCATTAGCCTAGCCAAGCCTCCTTGATTATTCTATCAAGGCTTGGAGATCGAAAACGCCGATTCCTCTCATCGAGTGCCAACCACGTCACAAAGAGATACACAACTCACCTGCTTCAAAACTCCCGCGGCACTTTCCTCGAGTGTCATTGGCGGCTCCTGAAACCAGAACCCCGGAGTCAGCACCCCACTTTCATTCACTACAATATACTGAGAGAATGTCCCAGGATTTCCGGGACATTCAAAACTTCTCAAAATTGAGAGGCGACGGCATACCTGAACACCAATACTATCCGCAAAATTCTGTCCATTTCCCGTTTTCACCCAACCCGGATGAATCGCCAAGCTAACAATCTCCTTATGCTCATAATGCACCTTCCTGACGAAATAGTTCGCTCCTGCCTTACTGATTCCATACGCCAGAGTCGGGGCCGCTCCTTCCATCTCACCGATGGACCCAAGCGACGAGGAGATTAGGATGAATTTTGGCTGTTGTGATTTGGATAGAAGGGGAAAGAGTGATTGGAATAGTGAGATAGGTGCGAGTGCGTTGGTTTGGAAGTGGATGAGGATTGATTCGGGGGTCGTGTCGAGGGTAGACTTGAACTCGTCTCCGATTCCGAGGTTGGCGATTATGACATCGATGTTTGGAACGTGGGTTTGTTCGGGTTTCTGAAGTTGAGTCGCTAGAGCTGCGGCTGTATAGGGAGAGCTTTGGTCTGGAATCAGGGCGTCAGTATACTTGATTCTTACATTTTTGAATGTCCCAGCCTTGTCGGGACATTGATATTTCTGTTGCCCCGCGGATATGACTTACCGGTCGGCGAGTAGCGCTCGATGATTAATTCACTACCCTCTGCAGTGTGGATAGCGTGAAGTCCATCCAAGTTTGTCTTCTCGTCCCGAACAGTCGCGATGACGGCAGTGTCTGGACGCTGAAGGAGGGCTCGAGTCAGGCCCAAGCCGATACCTGCATTGTGGCAAGCGAGGTTAGCCGAGCCAACACGTGAAATAAATAGGGGTAATAGGGGTATTGCCTCTGTTTGCTCCTGTAATCAAATACGTGTATTTTGGTGCCATTTTGAATCTCTGGATGAAGTTTGGAGGATATATGAGGAATGGTGCAGGTCCTTTTGATGGTTGAAGTTGTAAGGTTGAAGGAAATTTGATGAGGAAGAAGCGAGGTGGGAGAATGTGGGAAAACGTGGTTTAAGTAGAAAATTTCAGCTGTTGGTGCTTTGATTAGTGAGTTCTCATTGGATCGCTCGCAAATTGAGAATCCAAGGCTTTTGAGTGACGTTAAGTTTGTTTGGGAAGGTGCGAGATGGGTGATGAGTGAGTCCGAGGAAGCTGCTGCAGCCACGTTCACACATGCCCAACCGAGTCGACAGCTTCACTGGAGCGAATCGAAGCTGCGCATGGATGAACTGTTTCGATGTGGTTAATGTATACTAGTAAGCGCGAGTTCGTGTGCCCATGATCAGAAATGAATGCAATCACTGTAACAAAGCTAGATATCTCCACGCAAGGATTATGAACCACGCCGCAAATAGCACAAAGCGAAATCAGAGACTCTTCGTGAAGAGAAAAACTAACCATCGGCCGTGTTTTTGTTTGGCAGAAACAGAAAAATTGATAAAGTAATGTATCCAACATCATGAAGGAATTGTTAAGGAGAAGTTTTACTAGGACAAAAGTGACTCTCCAGTGGAACCAGAAGTTGTTTGTTTGGCGTTGAGCCTCGGGGCGCTGCAAAAGCCTCCAGCCACTTCATCCATCTTGGAGAGGGTCTAATCTGCAAGAAACATTTGTCATCTTCGCGGACACCTCTGATGAAGGTGTTTAAAGGCATGATGTTGGTAATCGCGCAATAACTCTGTACTATTTTTAGCTCTATCGCTCCTGTGTTTGGGTTTGGCTCAGCATGGGACATTGCTGAGTGTATCATACCTTGAAAAGTTCAGAAAATTGGCTGATGCTTTCCGCATCTCCTGATATCCTTATATCAAGCATTGCGATCGCAGGCATTTTGCGGCAAGAGCGTGCGAGTAGGGGGTCTGCTGAATTCGAGTGCGTTAGCCAGGCCGGTTGTGCTCGGGCAACCAAGTTTCGCCACTACCGCAAGTCAGCGAAAACCTCATCGCAAACTTTTGGTAGTCACGAACCTTGGACGTCACTTTCTTTGTGGACCTCGGAGAATAGCTTGACGGAACTAAAATTACTAAGTCATAGAGCTTAATGTCATTGATAGGGAGATGTTCAAGAAGCGTCTCTTCCCTAGGGAGCCACCAACGATATTCATGGACCCGGTTCAGCTCAACTACTCGAGCTTCGACGAGTTCAGAACGAAAAACTTCTCGTGTTCTGCTATAGGTGTATCCCTTTCGAAAAGGTGGCTCAGGCACCTGGATGCACGTCAGCGCGTTGTTATCTAAAGACACTTTCCTCGCTGCGGGGATCAGTGATCAACGATCATACATCTTCATAAGGTCGACCTCAAGTTACGGACTTGAATACTCTTGCATTAGTACGCTGCTCATGCAAATCAATCTAAGTAAGCTAAAGCGTGCCACAAGAAGTTTCGTCTTTGACTGTCTTCTACTCCTAGCACTAAGACATTTGTTAACCGAACAAATGAGCCACCGAAATCATTCGAACTAATATTAGGCACATCCGTAAGAGTATTGCAAGGCTTCTAGACCACATCCAGAGTAGCCGCCAGGCTCATATTACTAGACGTTAGATCTTTATAGATGCTCTCATCTCTAGGTTTTTGGCGCCCGTCTCCCAGGATATTTGAAAGCTAGAGGAACAACGCGGCAAACATCCACCTCGAGTGATCACCTGGCCAGCCGTCCTCATTTTCAATCGCATGTCGAATAGCCATACTGCCGCTAGTCGAATACTGGGCGGACAGAAACCCATCTCTTGCCTCTTCGAGTTCATGCTGCATAATTCGGACTTGTGCGAGCGTCACTTCGATCTCGATTGCTGTGCAGAATTTGATCTCCGCAGCCTGGTCAATCAGAAGCAACCCGTTATCCGCCTTGATAACGCTTGAATCGCCTTTGGCCAATTTCCCTGTTCACAAAAGACCGGCGGAGTAGGTCTAGGTCATCGAGTTGACTCGCTATAAGGGTGTTGTCTGAAAGCAGTAGTTCTTTCTCCAGAAGCTCAGATACATCCATCCAGCTCCGTTGCTGGAGGAATGACTTGAGCCGGTCCTCACGGTATTTGAGTCGGAAGGCCTGGTCTTCTGGATTATTGTTTACAATCCGTGCTATATCCTTCAGACTTTGCTCGCCCACGCGCAGAAGTTGATCACTTTTATCGAAGTTGCCTAAATCTGGATGTTTGATTACTATCCTGTGGGATGCTCTGGCCCGCTCTCGGGCTTTCTGAATCTTCTTGGGCGAGCCTAGATCCACAACTTCGTCGCGATGCGTATTTGTACTCCTTGTTTCTGCATCCACTCTCATTTGTGGTTGAGATTGTGAGCTTGCGCTGAAAGTTAGGACGGTAAAACATGAGCCTGAAACGCTTGGTGTGTGCATCCAGTACGACAGCCTTGAACTGTCCACGCTCTCATCGGACTCGCAGAATACAGACCCCTGACGGACGCTGGCTGCATCAATGGCACTCAAAATGGCCGTCGATGTTTGGGAGAGCAGTTCTGCATTGGAATCAAGATATTTGGATAAAGATTTCGTACGCCGATATACATTTTTGGTGGGGTCAAGCTTCGATGACCGCCGTGAGAGAATCTCGTTCATTTTTACCATTTCTCGACCTTGCTTGGGCGTTTGCTCGCACACCATCCTAAGCATCCTTTGTGTACCTCCCACTTCTCTGGCTGAGTCGAGAGGCTGTTGGGCAGTTTTGAGCAAAATGTTTCTCTCCTCAATCGCGCTCTTTTGGCTGAGCGATTGCTCGAGATCATCCTCAATAGTGTATTCATTTTCTCAATCTCACTTGCCTGTTGGGGAGACGGTTCAACTACTCTCAGCCGGGTGTTTGTCTCCTCGATCTCACTCCCTTGCGACTGGGGTGGCTCGATTGGTTTCTGCGACGTATCGGCCTCCTCGGTTGCCCTGCTCTGGTTGAAGGATTGCTCGGCGACCGTCCTGAGTATATTGCTCATGTCTTGAAGCTGATTTTCTTGGTTGAGAGACTGCTCGGCGGCCGCCTTGACGAGACTGCCTAGTTCCTCGAAATCTCTGTCACGGCTGGAAGGGTCGATAGTCCCTCGGCAAAGCAACTTGAAGCTTCCGGAAGATTTGCGACCTACACGGTGAAACGCGTGAGCGAGGTTCTTCAGATTGAGCAAGGGTCAGAGAAACATTGGAGCCCTCACATTACTAGTGAGTCGTAAGAACAGTGGAGGATACTGAACGTCCCGTTTAAACTTGTTTGTAAACCCTCCAGATCTTGTCTCCGTCTCATCCGTTTCACCACCCATTCTGTCTTTGAGTTGCTCTCCCGTATCTCTTCTAAAAGTTCCCCTAAGCGTTTGACCTTACTGCACGTCTCTTCAACCATCTCTTCGATGGACTCGCAGTGACGAGCAACACTTCCGCCATCTTGTCGTAACAAAACTCCGATATTTGTCTTGAATATCTGTTCGATCTGTTCGAAGAACTCGTTGTATTGGTTTATCTGCTGTTCCAACGAGTAGAGATCAAAATCAATGGATTTCAAAGCCTGATGGTGCTTAATAAAACCTTTGCTGATAGCGAGTAGTCCCTGTAGACCTGTCCGAGCGATGGGCCAATCGTGATGGATCCATGTCCTTCAACGATATTGAGGTGATGAGCAACCCGAATTTCTGGCAAGAGATTCTAATCAGAATGTAGGGAAGGAAAAGCGCGCTTCAAGCGTCTTTACCAGTCTTGGCCTTGGTAAGCCTTGAAATGTCTCTCCCTCGGGCCCTTAGTTCTGTTTTTGACTTCTTGCCATTTTTTGTCTGAGTTGTCCGCAAAGCAACGTGCTCACTACGAGTGCCGTCTGTTTTCTATGCCTCGTCTCAGCCACTTCGGCAAACGTTTCCCGAAGGAAATGAACAAAATTCTGAGAATGAAACAGGCGCCTCAGCTAAGCCAGCCTTTCGAGCACTTTCAGCGTTTCCGGTGATAAGTTTCTTCACCAGAAAAAAAAAGGCGATCAGCAAAATCCAAAACTAGGATGAACTAGTAACCCCGCCCCCTCTGCAGCCATTTCTAAGATTCTAGTGCCTCTTTTGCTTTCTTCTAGGCTCAAATATTGAATGCTGGTGAACTGCTTCGCATACCGCATTTTGTGCGAAATGTTGAGGTTGAACCTAGCACCGCAATATAAGAATGTAGACGGGGGCGCTGCTTAGCCCCTCAATCGCCGCTTTACAGATGTCTTTCTTGAGCGAATTTTTCCTTCTCAAATGTTGGAAACTGGGTGTTCGTACGCCTTGTGGGCTTTTTGGGGGCCGTTTGATAAGTGGACAACTGAAGAGGTACATCAGTCTGCCTTCCAATGTATGACTTCACCGACACGAACACAGCCCTAAGTTATATGGCGCTGCCGTGGTGTCGCTCTACGCCAGCGTGATTGATGGGACCTCTCCCGCGCGCCCATCACTATTCCTCCCATATCTTTCACTGGTCTGTCAATTTACAGGAGGAGAACGCGCAAATCAGCAACAATATCCACGCAAAGTCAATCTTATGGGTGGCGAACGGATACTACTGATCATGCATTCAGGGCTACTAGGAGCACGCCCTTCGCTAGCAAAAACCTTTCTGGCTCTTACTCTCATTCTAATTTTATACCACTGGTTTTCCTCCAGCACCCCTCAGGAAGGCCATCCTTACCTACTTCCCTTTCAGCATAATGAAAACTATCACGTCGGGATTATCGGTTAGTTCTGAGGCCTCACATTTTCTCCTACAGAGTTCTAACTTGTGGTATTTCACAAAGGAAGCAGACTTGCCGGCATCTCCTGCGCTTTAGCCCTAGCCAAGCTCGCCCCAACTCTCGCTTCTCCGAATGTTAAAATCCACATACAGGTCAGCGTTTTCGAGGCCAAGTCTTTAGCAGGCGGCAGACTTGCTCTTGAGACTAAGCCATCAGAATTTGGACCTAGCTCAGTATATCCTTACGGCGACCCCTTCCAGGACCCAATCACCGCCGATGATATTGCGGGAAATTCTTTACTCTGGAATAACGATGTACCGAGAAGCACTGCGGAGAATTCCTCTAATGGAAGTTCGACAAGCCCGATCTACCTATGCAAGAAGTTGGATAGTAAGTTGTCGACCCAAATATGCTCATCATACTCTCATAGACTCTGCGTATAATATTCACAATGGCGTTCTCAACGGAAAGACAACTCGACCGATATCGAAGACTTCATGGGGAAAATGGCTTTCTGACCTGTTCCGATACGGCTTTTCCATTGTCACTTTCAAAAATCTGGTGGGAGACTCCACACAACGACTCGAAAAACTTTCTACAGGCGTCTTGTTAAACCAGAGTGTCCAAGAATGGGTGTCTCAGACCGGTAACCTTGACAAAGCCATGCAGGATGCTAGTTCCGTTCTTCACTCTCTATCTAGCGCATACTAGCGCGATATAGTCGACCCTCAGGTTCGGAGAGCTACGGGCATGACCTCTCAAAGAATCAACGGCGTGCGGCTTGCAATAGCCCTAGTTAGAGAGAACCAAGTTGAGACCTACGAGGGGACTAGCGCGATTGATGTCCTCGGGGATCTTCTAGGAGCATCCCCAGCATCTGCATGTTTCGGGTGCAGAGTGACGGGGATTCACTTGTCATCCCGGGTAAAGGAAAATTGGAGAATTGATTACGAACGCAGGGGTACTCAATTTCTAAGGGGCTTCACCTACTTTGTCTTGGCTGCTCCCGGGTTGGAGTCCTTGCTTCGACCAACTTCAATTATTGAAGCAGATGATAATGTGACAACAGAACAATCTCCAATGTACCATCCTGCATATGTCACCTTCTTCGCCACCCCTTACCTCCTTCACCCTGCGACCTTCGGTTCGAGGGATCCTCTGCCGCCAGATCTTGTTCACAGACTATAGATGGAAAGGTCCTTTTGAAGGGGTCAATGAGATCTCTTATGTGTGCGTGCTTGCGAGAACGAAGAGAGGGTCGGTGCAGGGAATGGGGCATCTTTGAAAAGCGGTATCAAACTACCTCCTCACAGAGGACTTCTGGTCTGAACTGTTTGTGTCCTTGACACCGCACGACGCGCGCGCAAATTAGAACCTGACTGGATCCATGAGGAAAAGATAAGGCCAAACTTCGGCGCATACATTTTGCTGTACTTATTCAATGGATAGATCGACTGTGGGTATCCGATAGTTACCGTCGCCCATGTTCCCCCCTCTGGAAATCAACCTAAGGATTGTGGCGAACTACAGCAGTGGATGCGGTAGCGAGTAGCTTCGACTTGAGCTTCGTAGGAGGGGAATCTGTTGCAAGATGAATAACTGAAGATATGAAAAGAGAGTGGAAGATCCAGGCTAAGGTTTCCGAGTCCTGAGGATTCTGTTGGAAGTGGGCACCAACGTCGCTACTGCCCATGGAAACTCTGGAACTCTGGCAACACACCCGTGCTATGACGGACGGATGTATGACATTGTTTTGTCGGACTTGGAAGATAAATAGAGGCAACATAATAGATAAACTGTCGATAGGATGCAGAATTGGGATGGCAGGGGATGGTGCGGTAACGAATTAATGAAGCAACGACACCTCCGAACATTTGTAGCCCACCTAGAGGCATTTGAGTTATTCTGGCTTTTGATGTAATTAGACCAATTTAATAAAGATAGGGTACGCCGAGGGAAAAGAAGAAGCAAAACGTAAACTTTAGTATATAATGAGAACGCCCAGCTCCAAACTCTGGCTCCGACTGCTATCTAAACCTTCGCTAACATCAGGCCGCGGAAACATTGAAGCCATGTTCCCAGATCGATGCTGTGCCATCATATCCCGACTGCATGTAATCTCCTGTGCTGTGAGTTAGCAATGCTGAGTACTTCTTGAAGTTTTGAGAACTTAGGTACTCAAGAACCTCCACTTGTTGATTTGAAGTGGCATGAGCTCATCAAGTCCCCCATAGGCTCGACCTTGATAACCCTCTCGGCTCTCCTGACCTCCGCTTGAGGCGGTGTCGCAGGTGGGGTAGGATGCCTCGCTGTCTGACGCTCTCTCCTATCTACAAACAACCTCCTCCTCGGATCCCTCTCCTCCTTAATCGCCAACTTCATCGCCTTCAAAACCTTCGGATCATCACCATGATAAATTCCCTCAATATCAACTTCACAGATCAATTCCTTGCCATCATCTCCCCTTAGCGTCCGGATCGTGTGTTTCTCCAAGGCACCTGTGTTAACAGTCTTTCGCAACACTCGAATGAGTTCCCCGTCGTTTGTTTTACAGCAGATTTTTTGGTATGATGTTTTGTAGTCGACGCCTATGAAGTAGGTGCTAGTGTCCGCGATGAGTGACGTGGGGGATAGTTGGTGGATCTTGTCGCCGCGAGGGGTCGTGTATGTTGCGTTTCCGGGCGCGTTGGAGTCTCCTGGTTTTCCGTCGCTATAGTACCACGACCCGTCTGCGTTAAAGTAATAGTAAGACGAATCTGTGTCGTGAATCAGCAGAGAGTTTGTGGGCAGGGCGAAGTAGTGAATTGCCTGCAGGAACTTTCAAGTAGTAGTTTTCACCCTATTTCGAAGTCAGTCAGGCCCAAGATACTCTGTTAGCGACGTACCGAAAGACCCCATATCCCGTTTGGCAAGTTCTCTGGGCCGATGTCGCCGTACTTCGTCCAGTCAATCTGCCTGATGGCTTCCTCCTTTGTCAACATGATGGGTCGTTTTCAATATGTATAGCTGGCAAATTATGAACAATGACAGTGAAACCAACCATGAACAATGTCGATACTCAGAATGAGTACAAAGGCGAGGTATTATGGAATTCTCTTAGCGCCAGCATCAGTCTGCCTTGCCAAACGGAAGAGGAAAGGGAAGGCTGAGCATCAAAATAGTTTCATGCCGGGACGGACCGGGTACCGGGGTATGCACCAATCAAGAGGGGTTGCGCCAGCCACGAACTTCAAATAGGCATCAAAAAGGACACACAGGACAGCAACGGAAATAAATCTTCTCTGGATTTGATAGTCCAATCTCAAGGCTGCTTTGAGGAAGGGCAAGATGAATTTCGAGCCTCAAAGAAAGGGTTCACTTGAAAGAGCATCATGGATGAGGCAACAAAGTATCACAGCAACAAATTGAAAAAGCTTAGACTTGCACGAAGGAATACAGGTAACCATTTGAAGTAGAAAATGATCTAAAATATATGTATCTTGAACGACGACGATATATACTAAAGAAGAGGCAGAAGAATGAGGATATCGATGCGCAACCCAAACTCTTTGCTCCCCATTCCTTCCGTTACCAACGTCTATGCAAAATACGATTCTAGGAAGAATTCGAATCGAAAACTTCAAACCTGGCATGTATTCCATTATTCATTGCCACCAGTGTGGGATCTTCTATGCCAGTTAGCAATTTGCGTTGAAGAACGAAGGTTTTCGATTTCTCAGAATGTCTCTGGTTTCTCCACTTGTCACTTACCTTCATAGATAAAAACCACATATCATAGACTCGATGCTGGTCAATAGTCGGAAGGCTCGACCTTGAGTTCTACAACAGAGACCTCTGCTCGCCTCGGCTCCTTCCCCGGACTCCTGAGCAACTCCGCCCGTGGTTCCCTCGCCTCTCTCATCTTTTCCATCTTGATGGCCTGGGCAATTGTTGGATCGTTACCACACTATGAGCCTCCCTCATCCACATCGACGACCACCTCCTTATTATCAATCTTCAGCGTACGTATCTTGAATTTCTCCAATTGCTCCAGCTCTCCCGTCTTCACATATTTTCGGAATGTGCGAACGAATTTACCCGTCCCATCATCCCAGTATCTCCTCTCTACTTCAGTGCGAAAGTCGACTCCAATGAGATATGAAGCATTTGTTTGTGATTGTGAGATGGATGAGGGTCTGTAAAGAGTGTCGCCTTGAGGAGTTGTGAACAGGGCTGCGCCTTCTGCATCAGGATTTCCAGGCTTCCCATCGCTGAAGTACTAACTGTAATTCACGTTGAAGTAATAGTACGAGTCATCTGAATTCCTTTATCAGCTTTGCAACAATTGCTAGCTGGTTGGGGGGTGTTATATTATTAACTATTAGCAACGTGGTGCCAGTGAGGAAAGCATTTGGTTTGGACACTTATGTAACGAGCCTGGGATCATAAGTCTGTGTTTTTTAGGCATTTTTTAAGGCACTTTTAAGCGACGAAAACTAAAATTGACGATTTCATTTTAAAAGTATAGAGCACGCACAAATCGGAATCATTTAATCTTATAATGCGATACTTATAAGAAGCTATAGTAAGTTTATAAAGCAAATCCGAGTTAATTTAACTTCGTAGTTAAAACACAGACTTTTGATCCCAGGCTCGTAACTCGTAACGAGCCGGGTTTCATAGGTCTGTGCTCTACAGGGCATCAGAACAGCAAAACATCAACTGCATGTCTAATTGATAATTTAATTAGGAGTTGACTACCCGTGGCGCTTCACCAATACATTGATCCAATGCTCTTGCTTCAAAATGAGCTTATTTATCCAATCCTGCGGTATAGCTTCCCATTCCTCTAAAATTTCCTGCCTCATCTCTGCCTCAGTAGTAGGTTAGTGCAACCGTCTGTGAATGGCCTGCTTAATCCACCTCCAGCACTTTTTTATTGGATTCATATCGGGTGAGGTAGATGGGTGAGGCATGAGTATAATGCCGTGTTTTGTTCGAAATCGCTGGCAGCAATTAGTGTTTTTGGTGTTCCTAAAAAATTAGGCAGTAAAATGCCCTGTAGAGCACAGACCTATGAAACCCGGCTCGTAACCATCTCACAAGGCTCGCGACCAACTCTTATCAGCGCCATTACTTGAACCAAAAAAAAAAAAAAAAAAAAAGAGAAGGGGGGGAGGTAAGGATTGGTTTCACTAAGGTCCTACCGGAAGAGGAGCCGTCAGTATGATGAGACGACAAAGAGTTGATCGACCACACTAAATCAAAAGAAAATATAGTGAGTTGATACAGACGCGGGGTCAAATTTGGCCTGTGCGAACTCAGAAAGTGCCCCGCATCTGTAAGTACAATACTGTACACAGATATTGCCGTTCGTAAGTACGCAGGAAGTTGGTTTCTTGGAAAATATCTCAGCTTCAAGACGTCGCGATCGAAGCGATCCCTCGGAAAGGAGAGTTTGTCTTTTATGTATGGTGTTCTTGGCGTCTGTCGGGGATCAAACAACCCCCTAATCAGCAGGCTCAATGCAAGCTGTCAATACTTTCGCGGCGGGAGGTTATATATTGAGATGGCTCTCAGTAAAATATTTCGAGGTCGAAAAGACTGTAAATGTCATCATCCATTGTGCATTCACCATAACTAAAAGAATCCAACCTTCCCCCAGCCAGACAAGCTCGACAAAGAGAAAAAACTTCATCCATCAGCATTCCTTCCCAGCGTATGCGGTCAGCTCATTATCCTTGGTGGATATTTTGGGGCTCAGAAGGTATCCGAGAACTTCTTTGTAAACTTACTGCTGGATGCTCAGTCGTGTGATTTCCGAGGCTGCCCACCGGATAGGGTGAGCCCACGACTCCCGATAACAGTACGATCACCCTCCTGAAGCAGCTTGATATCCTCGTCAAGTGCACAAGCATGTATGACGGAATCGTACCATGCTTCATTGATGAGAGAGAGCTCACTAAGGCCACAAACGTTTTTGAGAATGCTTTCGTTCACTAGCCATAGAGTTTAGGTACAATAAGCAATGCGAGGTGTGAAAATCAATATGTCGCCTTGAAATGGAAGCTCTCCGATGATCGTTCTTAAGAGTGTTGGTTTTTCGGATCCTATGGGGCCAGCTATGATAGTTATGGATGATTTCTCAAGCCTGAGATCCAGGTTATTGAGAACGGGTCCTGCAGTTGACGAAGGGCGGAGCGTGGCGTTCTCAATCAAGATGGCTGGCTCAAGATCTATGGATGGCGATTGGGTAGACAGTGATTCTTGAGCCATGTCACTTGAACCACGGGAGTCATGAATCTTCGTTTGAACGTGCCAGTGGTCCTCCCAGGAAGGAGAAAGGAGGAAATTTTGCAGGCGCTCGAAGCAAGTTAACGACGATGCAAGTCTAAGCAGGTTAGCAGCGAAACTGAATTTGAGGACTGAGGAATGTACGTTGGTACTATGAACAGAAGTCTCGTCGCAGGTCCCGTAAGCTGATCAAAAGTAAGCCTCACCATCTCTAAAAATTATCAGGGCCTCTCACTAATGACAGAAGCGCGAGAGCTGTAAAGGCAAGTTGTGATGTAAGGGGTTCAAGCCCTCGCAACTTCGCCTGCACAGCATAGGTAATGAAGGTTAGAGCCGGTGCAAAAACTGGCACAAAGTTCCCCATATGACCGGGCGAAGTTAGTATCTTTGGTCTCCAGAGTATGACGAATCAATACTTCCGCTCATGTCAGTTGCTTGGTAAAGACTGCATTCGTGGTGAAAAGGGCTACAGAGGACCTTTATATACAAAATAGGGGGGTGGGGCACCCCACCCCCTTAATGAGGCCGGTGGCACCGCTATGTGGTCCCATGTCTCAACTGACAGCTCACCAAGCATATTCAGCAGCACAACTATCCAGCGGAACTTCTCCGACAGATCCAACTCCTGGAGGCGTTGTGCTTGGATACTTATCTGAATGAACTCTGACAAGCCCATAAATTTTAAAATTTTGATATCCGCGAGCATTGAAGCTGTCATGGCAACCCCCTTCTGAACCGCTCTAGTCCAAATCCTTTGCTTGCTGCCCATTTTCTTCCCCATTCTGTACTTGTGCGAGAACCAACTGTACATCTTATCAACAGTGATCAATTGTAAAGTTATGAAATCCTCGAGAGACTTGCGTTCCTCTCTTTGCCCTTTTCGTGGAAGTCGTGCAAGATGGAAGTGTTCATCTAAAAGGTAAGGGATACTCACGTGCAACGATCAAGAGCGGTACCACGGAGACCTATCCGATTTGTCTCCAAAGCAGCCCGAAACCAATCATGACCTCAATAATTTGAGCCCACAATTCATAAACCGTTGGAATAGTATCGCAGATTATATCCACGTCAGTACTCATCAAAGTTATTGCTGCAGACTCCTCGTGTAAGCCATCCGGCAGCGACGAACTTCTCTTATAAACAAGCCCCACCATCACACCGCGAAACATCGCCATTACCCGGTTCAGCATATGCTTACATAAAGCCGTATCAATCTTTTCGAGTTAGCAGTATTTGGCATGCAGAGCAGAGATTAACATACAGCGATACGACATAGATGAAGATTGCCGCCGCAATGAGGCTTTTTGCGTTGATATTATCTTTACTTCTGTAATCCACTTCGCTGACAAAGTGGATTGCTGAACTGATGAGAAAAGGTTGTGCGTATTTCAGGGCGATTAGGCACATCCGTGGAAACACCACCGACAAAAGCGGCCACTAAAGACACCTTAAGACGGCAAAGAGCAGTGCGTATGCCGAAGGTGATTTGCCTGATAATCAGCTTAGGACCTTAGCCCAATGTTCACGATTCATCTGACTCACGTCTCTCGTCCCAAGCAGCTTACATCTTAGGTTGCAAATGGTCTGAAGCCAGCTCGAAATCCAGCACCGGTAGATCGTCATATTCTATCGGCCTCTTGCATCCTGCAACCATCAGATCATTAATCCAGAAAACGGCCCTGTTGAGGAATCCAGCTCCTGCTTCAGGTGACAACTTGCTGTAAGGATCCTTCAAACATGAGGTCTTGGATTGAGCCTCGAGAATCAGAAGTGCCAGCTTCATTCCCATTCCAGCAACGAAGAGTGGCGCAGTGATAGCTGTCGTCTCACCACGAAGGAACAAAGTTCTGGCAGAGGGGATGTCAAGTATCAAAGAACATAGCAAATAAACACCGAGTAAGGTCGAAGGTCGGATTGATCGACGGTGCTCAATCCATGACAAGATGCATATTGCCAGCGCCGCAATTACGGAAAGCAGTGCGGAAATCAATGGTACAGGACTTCCATGACTTTTGTCTATCGACCGAAAGATCAAGAGTACCAGTTGGAGGATTGCAAAAGTGGTGGTTGCAGACTGTGGATAAAGTCAGACGCCAGGAATATCTTCCATGGGATCTCCAAACTTGCACATTTCAATTTGTCCATATAACTTGGCACTGTTTTGACGCTCGCGCCAGACAGCGCATACAAACAAAATGGCATAAGCAACAGAAGGATGGAAGGAGCAAATGATAAAATGCATTTTTCCACCATCGAGGAGAATATGTCCTGGAAATTTGATTCCAAGAAATTCAATGGACCATAATTATTGTCCACTGGGGAGCACTGATACGGATGAATTGTTGTCATGACGAGACGCTAGGTGACGAGCCAAACGGTCGTCGTGATAGAGCACGAGGCACCAGGTACCTATATTCTCCCCTCCTTATCCTCGAAGCTCCATGGCCTGATGTTCTCTGCCCGTTTCGATGCCTTTTCCTTTCTCTGAGATCATGATTTTGAGACAGCAGGACCTTTCAAACCCCAATGTCTGTGCTTTGCAAGGGAGTATGTAGGCTGCGTGAAACAGGGAGGTTCAGAGAATCCGTACGACGGCCCTCGTGAAAGTTGGGATGTACTGTAACAAGACCATCATTGGTCCAGGCAGAGTTTGGAAGGGTTAAGACTATATTGTCGTGTAGGTCCAGAAGGTAAAAATTAGTTCAGAGAGATGGGATGAGGACGTAGCCCCTGAAGCTAGTCTTTAATTGGTTAGCTAAACTATACAATGGACTTAAAAGGCGCAATAGACCGTCGTCACATCTTAAATTTGCAAAGATCAATGTCGAAAAGACCGCGAAAGCCTTCATTCATTCCTCATCATACCCATATCCCAATCCCAAAGCTCCCCAAAAAGCCAACGCAAAATTCCAAATCGCATCGTATCCACACCCCATCGCCCAAGCTCGAGAGAGAAAACTCTCTCAGCCGTATGTGTGCGCCTTCAGACTCTACTTCTTATAGACGTTGCCATTGGGAGCAGTGTAGGTCGAGCTACCGCTAGCAGAGTTGTGGTAGGTTGAGCCGTTGCCGTTGGCGTAGTAGTAAGAGCCATCTGCGAGCTTCTTGTCAGCTTCCTTTCAATCATTAGGGAAGGGATGGGGTTGGAATTGGCATACCGCTGTTGGAGTAATGGTAAGCGGGTCCGCTGGGTTGGGAGCGGGTGTCATAGTTGTTTCCCTGAGATGTATGTCAGTTGGAGGCTTGCAGAATGGGTGTTGGGTAGGAAGCGCATACCTGAGAGTTTGTTCCGCTGCTGGTGATGGTGTAAGGAGTGTAGGAGGAGGAGCCGGAGGAGGAACCCTTCGAAGACATCTTGAGATTGTTTAATGGTCTGGAGCTGTTGTTCGGGTATGTTTAGTTAGGCTGCGTTGAGTTGAAGTCGTTGCTGTTTGTTGAAGAAGGAAGAAGGTATCTGACCGACGAAGGTCTAGCTTAAATTTACTCGCGCAGCAAAGACGAAAGTTCAAGAATAGAGGTGAATCGGAAAGGGTGCTCCATCACGTTCATATACCCCTTTGCGTAGATATCGGAACATTGGATCATTGCGGGGTACTCACCCAACGACCATCCGATAAGAAAGCCACGGCGTTTGAAGTTAATCCTAAAACAGTTAATTTTGCTTTTTAGAACCCAGAGTTTGGATCTTGGACCCCCATATTGTGCAGCACTTGCTGTATTGCTGCCTGCTCAGGTTTGAGAGGCTATTGGTGTGTTTGTTATGGAAGCTTTCACCGCCTCTTGGGATGTGATGGGATGCATGGATGGCTGAGGATGCCGCGTCAGAAATTGGCACGGTAACGCGAGTGCACGTGAGATTTCGCGGGAGGTTAGGTGGGGATTTTGTTCGTGTTCTTCGTGGTCATTTGGTTGTTGGGAAATGGTTCTGCCTGTTGAGCTCTTAAAACAAAGAAATGCCTGGAAATTGGTGAGTGCTCGATCAGAGGGCGAAGCAGGAATGATTCAACATCGCGTGCTATACTTCTCTCCTCTCCCCCACTAGAAGGCACAAATACCCTGCAAACATTGGCTCTATCTTCACTGAAAACATATATTCTTAAGGATATCGACAGATCCGGACTCGTATCAATACCTAAAAAGGGAAGGAAAACAGCACTTTAATAACGACCTCGCGAACATTACCTCAAGACTCGAACGACTTGAGCCCTTTTACCATTATACTGAATTTGAGACCTCAAACTCCTTTTCCAAGCACGCACACACCCTGCTTCTCATCCACCATCGAATGGAGATTCCTTATTTACTGCAGAAATCACACAACGAAAGAGCGTCTGTTTCGTCCAGTCAGCAGCCTTTCCCCAACCATATAAGAGAACTTGGTTCGCTTACTACTTCCCGTCGTCGGACAGTTATAATTCGTAGTATTACTCCAAACTCAACAATAAAAATCAGGGTTATGATCCCAAGCACTGTCCGTCAATCAGCCTTTGTCTCTTCCCATCCCTTCCATCTCCACTTCTCTCTCATAATGACACTCACCTGATTCCATTATCTTCTCGCCATCAGGATACATACAATCGAAGTTGTACGCTTATTGATCTTGGAGTACAGTGACGACTTTACAGTCAAGTCTATCGCAGTAGTGACAGTTGACGTCTGCTCTGCCGACCATTTTGCATTTGTGGTTGGGCGGTGACGAGGCAGTGGGTCGCGGGATTCAGAGGGGATGGAGAGAGTGAATGCGAGAGGAATGAGAGTGGCAAGTGCTAGGGGCTTCATGTTGGAAGGTTGGATTGGATGATGGTGTGAATTATTGAGGTGAGAAGTGTTGAGATGAGAAAGTTGTTTTTGGGTTGACGTGTAGTAGCGAGGGATAGAGTAGAATTGAGAAGAACCTATCTTCTTCTTGTGCTTTCATGAGTGAGAACACGAGAAAAATCTTCTCCTAACAATCACCCATCAAACTATAGAGACTTCTCTATGTCTCCGACCTGCTGCACCTCGTCAAGCATATTCGTGTGAACATGAATGAACAAGCTCACAGCTGCTGAGCTTCGACGCCACAGTACCGAATGTGGAGATCCGAGCTGAATTGAAACTCATGAAAGGCATACCATTCGTGAGCTCGGTAGCAGCTTCATCTGATCAATTCCATGCGATATTCATCCTAAACTCTGATAGTGAGGACGACATCATCGGATGCTCGAGAACCACGGTAAGACAGCGCAATACAGAGTTTGATATCGCAAAGCTGCAACAAAAATGCTAAAATTAGGGACAAACAATCTCAAGCTTAAAGATGAAGTTCGGTATTCATATACGGGTCATTAGCCTATCTCCCAACAAGTTCATGACGAGGGACATGCCACTTGGAATTAATATCGCAAATGAAAGGTTAACGTACGTTACGCGACTGCCCAGGGGCCTGGGATCTTGACATGATTATCCGCGGACGATAAGCTCTGCCCTGCGCATCAAAGTGAGGTTGATGTTCGTTCGATCAGTACCGACAGCGGATAAGATGCAAACTCGTCTGTTTGAAGATCAGCCGTGAGAAATTCTCCAACTCGATCTTAGCTACAGCCCCATTTCCATAATATTAGTACGCCTTCGCTTATGGCATCCTTTCCAAACCTATCAGGGGGCAGACATCATATACATGAACGATTCGGTTGGTGATCTGATAGTCTCAGTCCCAAGGAAAAGACACGGCACGGGATGTGACCAGTTACCCGAGCAAGCGGAGCTATTTTGAGAGCGTATATATTGAATCAAAACAGTGGATGAATGCTGAGGTAAAGTTTCAAAAGCTGGCTGTGAACTTGAAGCTCGATGCCGCCACGCCGGGCTTTCACCTGCTTTCCTCTCCAATGAGGACAGCTGATCGTTTCTAAAAGTGGCCGAACTTGAACAGCTGCGTTTAGCCATGATAAAGACTCTTTAAATTAAGATGGGCACATCGTCTCAAGAAAGAATTCAGTGACATGACAGAAATTCGTTGCCGTGCAGCTGACTTTCTTGACGGCTTAGCTAGAAAACAGACTAAGTTGAGTTGAACGAAACCTAGCTTACATATGATGATGAAGTGGATATGTGAGCGTAAACAGTGAGATGCAGTAGCGCCTTCATGACTCCTTGATGCTATGCTGTCTGAATCTTGGCATTCCCTCAGCGGACATCCCCACTCCTCTATGTCCGACATGGCCACCGCAAATGTGCGACGGAAGTTGCCATGAATTCGAGTAATGTCTCTCCTGAGAAGGAAGCATGTGTATACCTCAAGGCTGGAACCATCCGTCGTGGTGGTGATCAGGTGCTCGGGAGGAAACGGGGCCTCGAGGTACAGTGTAGGGCTACCTCTACACAGCTGCCTAGTTTATACAGAGCGATGAAGACGCGACGGTGATGAAGGCGAGGATAAAATAGTAGTAATAGAGCGAATCAAGAGAATAAAAGCAATCACTGTAATTGCAGATTGGCTTCAGGCCCCTAGAAACAAAATGCAGTGGGCACATCGTGTCGCTGAAATTGTCCGAAATGAAGACGAGACTCTAGATGCTTAGAAACAGAAGCACATGCGATTCAAACTTCATATGTGGTATCCAGCTTTTGCTAGCGTCCATGCTCCTTCTCAAGACGTGAATTGAGCGCATACTACCCTGTCCCTCTCATTCCTTCTGAACGTCAATGCCAAACTTGAGATTGAAATGCATCTGGATCATGGACCCTTGCGAGACCGACCTTCTCGAAGCCTTCAACAAGCTAACAGAACCACGACCGCTGTCTATCTCGAATCGTAATGTTTGCTCACAGGAGAACTGAGGCAAAGTCCTAGGTTTGGGGAAGGAGCTGTGTAGAGATAGGAAGGCATGCTGGGTGGCGAGGAAGGTATTGTGCGGGGTTGAAGTTAGATGGGCAACGCGAGAGGAAGGGACGTCCAGTATTGCGAGCACGTTCAATTCTCCAGTACACTAAAGCGTTACGATAGTCTCGTTTGTGGACGAGAAATAAAAATGAACAATAATTTGACTCAAAAGTTGATGAGGGCACATCAACAGGATGCATGCTTCAAGGACAGGCAGAGCAGTCAACCACACGCAGCAGCTCTATCAACAGGCATGATCCTCGTACTGGGTGTATGGTCCCGCCACAGAACATCACAAGTTCCCAAGCTCTTACTAGGAATCTTCGGACTGCGTTTATCGCAAGATTATGTCCAGTTTGAGGACATGTGCTGGGAAGCCAGTGCCAAACGATGAAGACCCCGATCAACGCCGCAACAATTATACAGCTCAAGCTGCTCTAAAGGAAAAATCGACATACACACTGGTGAACAACATCATAGTATCTAGGCAAAATTTGAAGAGCCATCTTTTTTGCTCGAAGAGACGTCCGCATCACCTTGACGGAACACAGGCAAGAGCTTGTCTGGAACAGGGAAGGTAAGAAGGGTTTCTTTCAGCGCTTCCCTTCAGAACACTCATTTAATCCATTGTTCACTCGAACACCTTCATTTGCAGTCATCCGCCACACTTGTGAAGATATATTGCGGGAACAAGCCACTGATCGACAAAAGAAAGTCTACTTGGCCTGAGCAGCTGCAGCCCCAGTCACGGGGCTTCGCGTGCATATTGGCGCTACTAATGAAGTGGGGGACTCTACACGTCGTCGAGATCGCACACAACACTCTCTCAACATCACCAATCCGACCATCCACCTCCTTCTCTTCGCATCGCATTACTTGCCGTGCTGTCGCGACTCACATAGCGACAACTTCGAGTCGCTGACACGTCTGCCTGAAGGACAGTGAAGGAACGCGTGGCTTCAACATTGCGCCGATCGCGCCTCTTCAGTCATCTGTCATCCCGGCCACCACCGCCACCTCTAGTACGAAGATATCGGTGCATTTGTTTACATCAGTCGGACTTCGAGGATATCGGTCAAAGAGAACGGCAGCCTGGGTCTAGACATCGTTGAATTAGAGCCTCATTCGCAGGCAATCGCTGCCCCCAACATCCAAGTCGCACAGGCCATGACTCCGAGCACGAGCGCGAGTCGTCGCGATACCGCGGGTAAAGTCTCATCGAGCGCGACGGGTATCGACATGGAACCATCAACGACGAACAATAAGATACTCGATAATCCTGCGGGCGCCCATCAACTATCACAATCATCCTCACAACCTGACCGAACGATGGCTCGAAATGAAAAGGATCTAGAAGCAGGATCAATGCTTCAAACAACATCGAGCAACAATTCGCAATCCACGTCAGATGGTCACGATACGGTATCTACTCCTCCAACATCAGCCTCCGAAGGCTTCTCCTCGCAGAGCACGAATGACGATAGCCAGCTCTCACAATTATCCCAACTTTCGCAACTTGCTGCTGCACAACAACCTCTGAGCAGCGAGGGTCCGACGCGACCGAATCTCTCCGTTCCTGCAACTGCAGGACAGAAGAGAACAGCTGATGGCCAAGTGAAGACATCTACCTCACCAGACAGTCCTAGGCCTCGTGGGCATTCCAGAAACACAAGCACGGTCAGTAATGTCTCTTCTGTAGGAAGCAGTCGAATTGGAGAGGTAGGCAGCAAGCAATTCTACCAGGCATCAAATACTAACGTGCGCCAGCTTTCCTCAGAACTTCGGACGCGTCTGTCATACGCCATGATCAAAGTCAACAATGGTTGGCAAACGAATACAATCGATGAGGTAGAAACTCTTGCCTCTCAAGCCGGCTCTCCAACATCTTCGACATCAACACTACATGGTCGTCGCAATCAAATAACCTCTCCTCGAACTGCAATGGTCGCAAACATGCATGGCCCACCCGGCAGCATGTCCTCCTCCCAACAGTCACAACCTCACACAGGAGATTTTGACCTATATTCAAGGAACGATGCCCCGTCCCGAACCTACGAGTCCTTTTGGCGCGACCATTCAACAAGTTACCCCAGTCAACGGACAGCTCTGCCCCATGCTCCTATTACTTCTCCTCCATCTAGTTCCTTGGGGCCCCCTGCTGATATTCGTCCTACACCAACGTCTCGCCGATCCGGCACTCCGAAATTTAGCAAGCCACCAACGATTCCAAGTCACGGGTCCAATTCGCCTTACAACGCTCCTCGAACTCCTCACCGCGCCGAATTCAGAGAGAATGCTGCCATACAGACTCCAACACAAAAGACAATCCAAGAACAAGATGCAATCGAAACTTTGTTGTTCATGAGCAGTCCAGGAAACTCGGGAAACATGGGCCATACATTTCCGCCACCAAGAAACCATGGCTCGCCGCAGCAAAGCCCGCTCCGCGCTGAATTCAACGCTAACGGTAGAGGGGCGCAAGGGAGAAGAGTCGAGTTTGAACCTACAGCTACCAGCGGAAGCACAGAGAGTAGTGAGGCTGGAGCCCCTGAGTACCGAAGCAAAGTTCGACGAAAGACTGTCGTTAGAGATAGGGTTCGAGGTCAAGCCATTGATCGTTTGTTAGACGAGATGGGTGACTCGAGCAGTGACGAGGAGGAAATTCCCCTGAACTATTCGAGTCCAAGGAGAGTTGCCGCTGGGAGAGTCTGACATTGGCCAAGTGACCATGTCTGAAAGTAAACACGTATATTGAGATGTCTTCTTTTGCATACATGGAGTTTTTGCCTGCATCTCTAGTGACGCAGAGCTTTTTGGGTGTCGCGATACCCTTCGATTCTGTTACTTTCAGTCAGGGCTACGAGGAACGACTTTTCTTTCGTAATGTGGGTCTGCATCTGGGATATTGGGGTCATTCATGGGATTGGTGCATAATTCTGCTCTGAAGGCTTGAATGAGGTCATGTTCATGCTTGGATTATTGCATATATGTGCCAATCTATGTAGCACTTGATGCACATATTACTTTACATACGTACTATATACATGCTTTTCTTTATCTATCTGATTCAGCCTACATATCAAGCCCTAGTCGAAATATTGACTCGCGGCAACAGCATTTCATCTGACAATTTAGCAAATCACGACACCTAGCTATGTCATTCACGTAGACCACTTACGGCACGGCACCAACATGGCCGTAGCTACAGTTCGACCAATAGTCAATTTACCAGGTCCTACACCTGCCAACGCCAAGTCGAGTCTGGGACCTCATCCTCCAAGCCAAATTCACTCACTTCGATTGCCTCATTTTTCACCAAGTCAAGTCCCGACTCTCCAAGAATACCAAAGCACATCCAAGGAAAACGAGCTCAGCCAGTCCTGATCCTCCAAGAATAACCAAGCACATCTGCATGTCTAAGACAACAAGCTCACAGTAGTCATGAAATCATGAGCCACCGCACAGAGCCTCGACCCCGCACACTCACAGAAAACGGAAATCATGTTTCCCGTTCGCATCGACGGGAGAGAGGCTGAGCCCGCCTCACCATATACTCCGGATCTATTAATACAGCTGTACACAAAACACTCGTCCCATTCAACTTAATGACACTTGCTAGTTTCTATTCGTTCTACATTAGAATTTTTCGAAAACGCAAGCGAAAACGAAATCGAGTTCAATTTTCCAAGTGACGAATTGCATAGCAAGATAATCTTCCGAGATCTCATTCTTCATGCGAAACATGGCTGTCATGTGATTCGGTAAGTATTGTAAGAGAGATGGAGGGGATCTGAGGGAGGGGAGGATGAAGGCATGAATGATCACCATTGCAGCAGGTCTTCCGCGTTTGATGTACCCTGTGATGAGCCGAGAAGTGCGTGATGGTTATGAGATCTTAGGATTGGGGAGAGGGGCCGAGGGGCTGGATGAGTACGTAATTCGTCTGATGTCTGCATTGAGGTTCACATGGAGTCACTTCGGGAGAGTGGCTAAAAGGAGGATGATATGATGTGCTGGTATGAGGATCCTGAATACGTGGAATATTCTGAGGTTTGAGATGAGGCAAGCTGTGGAATCAATGATTATGGGTAAGGATTTGGGAGGCTTGGATCAATGGGTAAAATGCCATCTGAAATTCTGATGCTGGATATGTGGATATTCAAATGCTTGACTTCGTTATGCTTGATTTTGACGCGGATACACGATGGATGATGGGAATTGTGGACGTGGACGGATGCCGGTGTCATCTGTCTGTACGAAGCAGCGATGGGCGTTTGCTTGACCGTGAGCGAGTTGAGTTTGAGAGACCCGAAGTCACAGATGCAAACAAGCACCGCCAACCAAGATCCCTTCCTCACGCCGCGCCTGTACCATGAGCCCATCATCGGCTCGGATAGCACGATCTCTCATACGTGCTTCTCTCCTCGGAGAATTCTAACCACGGACCACAGGACCTTGCAAACAAGGACGAGCGAAGCAACAGGATCTGTTTTATCAATCTGAATCGAAAGAATTGGCGAGGGAGATCACAGCGTTGAGGTCGTTTCCTCCAATCGCAAAGCCCATGCATCGCAAACGCTGAAACCGCATCCGAAACGGAAGGAGAAAGATGGCCAATGAGAGCGAGGGCACATGCTTCCTCGTCACCAGAGACATGCGGTGTCTGAAGTGCCAAGACGTGAGACTCGCTTCGTCTTCATATCAGATCCGATTCCAGATCTTGACCGTGCCCGGTTTATCATTTTTTTTTCCTCGACAAGGAAGAATTCAAGGTGCACGGATAGAGAGAGCACCCTGGTGGGGGATCAATGAAAACGGGGAGAGTTGCAAATTGGAGGAGGATAGAATGGGGTATCCTTACCTTATTCAATACAGGATGTCATTTTGATTTTTGATTCTTGAAGGACTCAGCCCACAAACTGCTTCCACCTTTCAAATTGAGATGGAGGTTTCGAACTTGGCGTTTGTGAGATGATTGGGTGGGAGAAGTGATGTACGGTTGTGGCGCTTTTTTTTCTTCCAGTGGAGTGTGTTTCAGGAAGCCGAGAATGGATTCTCGAAACGCTGACTTGGCGTACGCGATTGAAGGAAACAATTCGACGGTCTTTTCCTTGGGTGGAATGTTTTTATTTTGCTGGGGTTTGAGGTGACATGGTGAGTCTGGTGGAGGAGACGCGCTCGTACAGTTGTTCGAAAAGGTCAGATGTCATTTCACGGTACATCTGAAGGCCGTACAAGGTCAGATTGAGGGGTGAGGGACATGGGAGCAAGTTGATACTATTATTATTATTGTTGTCAAAATGCTATGAAGGTTCGGAAACAACGAGATGAGATGTCACGAAGTGGTGTTTGGCTTTGTTTTATGGGTAACAATTCATTGGAAGTCACGGGTTGGGGGCTGATTCAAGGGCCATTTGGTGTGATCATATCCCACCGGGACGCTGTCATCGAATTGGTCGACACGCTGGGCTCCAGGCTCTGTCAAATCTAATCACGGGAGTTGGATCTCGGAAGGTCCAGCCAGTGTTTCTAGACGAACTCGGATACCGGCGTCGGTTCAGTGTGTCAAATTCAGCCAGACACTCTGGACCAAACAGCGCCTCCAGAAACAGCTCGTTGAACCCTGCAGCAAACTTGATTTGCACCACTCAGCGTCTTGAGCGTTAATCAGGGCGTTATACACGTCAGCCGCATCCACCGTCTTGGCACCGTTCGGAGCCCCTTTCAGCCACTGCTGGGGCCTTGCAGAGCGCCCTACTAGGCTAGGGTAAAGTGCTGACTTAGCGGGTCCACGCCCCGTTACCCCTGACCTTACCGATTCGACTCGACCTCACCAAAAGCTCTCCCAGATGTCACCAGTACTGGCGGTACGGGTCTGTATTGCATACACACAGCCATACGAAGCAGCCGCGGTGTTTGTTTGCCAGAGACGAACACTGCCAGCCTCTCAACCACTGAACGCTGTCTCTCGTCTCGGCCTCTCATCTTTCCTCCTCTCACTTCTTACAACATCCGCCGAATCGCCATCCTCTCTCACATCGCACAGACAGCGCCATGCGGCTTCCCAAACCCAGGGCATTGTCTCCGCAGACTATAATTCCCGTAGCGGGCTTGTCTGCATTGAGCTCGCTTCCCCACCGTCATGCCACACCCTGTGTCGGACATCTGTACCTCCCATGTTTTGCCAAGCTAGCCAGCCAGTGCGGTTCCTATAGAAGGGAGCCAAGACTTCATGCATAAACATCTCTTGATCTCTTTCCCCAAGCCGCGTGTTCCTGTTTAGTTCTCCTCCTCCCATGTTCAGTTTCCTTTAAACTATATTCTCTTCTTGTTCTTTGTCACGATTGCTTCGACTTCATTGTTGTTTAGCAAGCTTTTTTCCTGGGGCGGGCATCCATCTTGTTTATATTTTGTGCTGAGCATCCTTCTTTTGTTTGATACCTCGACGATATCTTCCGGCAGCCATTCTTTGAGTCTGAGGTCGTCGACAATTCCCACTCATTAACTTCTAAAAGCTGCCACCTGGTGTGGATTATTTCGCTCTCACGATGCCTTCAATCGCCCAATTACACACCCTACTTCTCCTCGCCCTCGTCACATTCGCCCTCGCCGCTCCTCAACATGGCAGCATACAAAAGCGAGGCAGCTTCGTTGTTAAGCGAGTACCTAATCCCGCCTTCAAGGGCAGAACCCCAGGTGCCGGAACGAGAGCACTGATCAAGGCACACCGAAAATACAGCATCCCTCTCCCCGCCGGACTCGTCGATGCCATGAACGCCGCGAATGCAGGAAGTGCTGGAGGAGTGGCAGATGCGGTGATCACAGGAGCAACTGACAAGGCCGCAAAGAAGAAGGGAAAAGCCGCCGTCTCAACAGCAGCAGCAAACTCTACATCCGCTGCCACCAATGCCACCGCCGGAACCGGTGTCGTCACTAATACCCCCGAGCAAGGCGACGTCGAGTACCTCTCCCCCATCTCTATCGGCGGCCAGACCATGAACATGGACTTCGACTCTGGATCCTCCGATCTCTGGGTCTTCAACACGCAACTCAGCACAGCTTCCCAAACCGGCCACACGAATTTCAACCCCCAAAAGTCAACCACATTCAAGCTCATGCAAGGCGCCTCCTTCAGCATCTCCTACGGTGACGGATCCGGAGCAGCAGGCAACGTCGGAACTGACACCGTCAACATTGGAGGCGCAACCGTCACATCCCAAGCCATCGAACTCGCCACCGCAGTCTCAACCTCATTCGTACAAGACACCCAATCCAACGGATTGGTCGGTCTCGCTTTCTCAAAACTGAACACCGTCAAGCCCACCCAACAAAAGACCTTCTTCGACAATGCGATGTCTACCCTCGCCTTGCCCGTCTTCACCGCTGATCTCCGAAAAGCCGCCGCAGGAGCCTATACCTTCGGCGCTATCGACAGCACTCGATTCAACGGCTCCCTTTCCTGGGCTGCGGTCAACACCACCAACGGCTTCTGGCAATTCTCCTCTTCCCAGTTCCAAGTCGGTACGGGCGCTGTGATGGCTGTTTCTGGTGGACAGGCTATTGCTGATACCGGAACCACTCTCATGTTGGCCAATGCTGCGATTGTGAATGCTTATTATAGCCAGGTTACTGGTGCTGTTAATAATGCTACTGTTGGAGGCGTTACGTTCCCTTGTAGTGCGGTTCTGCCTAACTTGATGGTTGATATTGGTGGAAACTACATGGCGACGGTTCGGGGTGATGATATTAATTTCGCGGCGGTGGATGCTACTGGTACCAGTAAGTCTACCCTTAACCTCTTCCATTGTATGCGAATCGGACTAACACAACTCAAAGCTTGCTTCGGCGGTCTCCAAGCCATCCAATCCGACCTCCAAATCTACGGCGATATCATGTTCAAGTCCCAATTTGTCGCTTTCAACGGAGGAAATAACTCCATCGGCATGGCTGAGCACCAGTCCTAAACGATCTCTCCTGTCATTTAATTTATACCTAGATGTATTGTGGGATGTTGTAGTGTATATGAGTGTGTGTTTGCTAGAGTAGAGGAGGACAAGATGAAGGATGAATGAGAGATGAACGATGCTTTTTTTCACTTGCCAATGTACAAATTTATCACGCCTTAGACAGGAATTGAATGGAATGAATGGCATTGCTTGAGAATATCGAAAGTAATTAATGAATTAGCGATACACTAGAATGTATCTTCCACTCGAAAGAGGCCTTGACGTTTTTCATCATTATTACGAGGACGAGAATGAAATTGCTTTGACATGACAACCAGTTTCACGTTCTTGGGTAAAGTCGAGACAAGTCTCGGGATTGAGGAAAGGAAGGAGTTTCACCTCAAAACGAATGATGCGATTGATACACGTCTGTAGTTGGCAGTCTGTCGTAAACCTGCTTTCAGTACCTATTCTTTCGTCCCATTCGTATTCGTGAATCTCAAGTATGATCTTGAGTATGAGTACCGCCCATGAGTATGTTACGCAGCAAGAAGACCACCACTACAGACTATGCCCCAACTCCATGATACTCCTCCAATAGCAGCCATGTATGAAAGGATCAACCGAAGATAATTGAGTCGTGTATGTCGTTTCAGAAGAGACAACAAGCTCACTTCGTCTTGCCAGCAGCTGCCTTGCCCTTCTTCTTGGCAGGCTTCTCCTCCTCTCCATCCTCGTCGTCCTCATCGTCAACCTGTCCAAAAGATTAGCACCGTACGAAGTGATTCATCATAAGAGCGCCCCAGATTTGAGTGCTGTCTGAGGAGCCCGCATGCAGGCGGAGCTTCTCAACTCCTCAGAGAGCTCCCAGCGCTGAGAATGATAAAGAGAATGAACAGATAAGTATAGAAATCAAACATACCTTTCTCTTCTTTGGCGACTCCTTTTCCTTCTCGGCCTGTCTGGCACTCTTTCGCTCACCCTCTCTCGGAACTTTCTTCTCCTTAGGTCCCTTAGCTTCACCAGACTTTGGACGACCACCCTTCTTCTTCTTCTTCTTCTCGCCATCCTTGTCACCCTCCTTAGCAGCACCAGAACCAGAGGTCTCGGCCTTCTTCTCGGCCTCAGACTTCTTTTGGGGAGGACCCTTCTCGGGCTTGTCCTTAGAACCGGCTTCGTTCTCGTAGTCGCCGCCTTGGGCTTCGTATTCCTTGCCGATCTTAGCTGCCTTCCATGCTGCCATTTTGCCCTTTCCCGAACCGACCTTATTTGGTTGTTGCTTCACTTCTGTAGATGGAGGTTAGCTTCTCGATCAATCGTGAAGTAAGATTGTCAGAAAGGGAGGGGCGCAATGAGAGGACTGGATGAGATAATATTGGGTTGCTGTTGGGTGAAAAGAGAACATGCGACAAGAGGCAGCTAACTCGTCTGTGATCGCAGAGCTGGAGAAGAGCGCGCGCAATAGGGGAGATATCGCAGACTTGCCCTCAGTAACCTTCTCCTTCAACTTAGGATCCGTAGGCTTTCCCTTGGCAGAAGACATCTTGACCGTTGTTGTGATCGCGAAACCTCTTGTTGTTATCGTAGAAGGAAGTGATTGAAGTAGCGATCTTAGGACTCGACCTTGGGCGAAACCACCACTAAACGCGCCGATATGGACTCGAAGTATGATTGCGAGGAGGTTTTGTCTGAAGAGGAAAGACTCAAAGAGAGGAAGTAGATGCGACTGCGCTCTCCGTATTTTGTACTTAGCACTTTGGGAAGTCGCGAGGTCGGGGAAACAACAACCTTGATGTCGTCAACACTCTCAACGGTCTTCAGCCTTGGCCGTACCTGCAGCTGGGGAAGGAAGGACCAAGCGGGACGAAGCGAGTGAGATCAGGCTAAGTTGAAAGCGGTTACGGCCGATTGCGGAAGCAGGGGTGAGCGAGTGAGCTTCTTCTTGTGCTGCCGTCCATTTTCAACTTCTACTCACAGGCAAAAATCTTGTCAAAGTATGTCTTCAACGCTCCAAAGTTGTAATTCTATCAAGTCGAGTGAGTGATCTTTCTCTGTCAAGCGACCTCGAGATGAAAGCATTAAGTGAAGCAATGCCCGATATCTCTATTCGCAATTGAGCCCCTTCAAATTCAAATGTAGTAATGTGTATCTTGTCGAGTCTCAAGCTCTCCCTCTGTGTCGAGCAGTCTCTCTACTCGCAAGGCGTTCGGAGGGCAGAGGGGAGAGAGATGATTTTCTGCATTTTGCCGACCATCTTGATCTGCTTTTCATCTGCTTGATTGACCCTCTCGACCAGCGCCACGACCTCAACATTCCAGATATGTAGTACAATCGAGTGCTGTTGTTCTGCCATTTGCAATATGTGGTGGTGGCTTCATGTGCAAAGCGATGCTAAATCTATGAACGATCGGTGAGCCTGCTGCATTCGGCACACTGAACGTCGCCAGAGGCTGCCGAGCTGCACGGACCTTGAATTGGATCTTCTTGAATCGAAAGGTAATAAATATCAATATTATAGCCCATCTTCAACTTTGATCCAAGTTCGCTGCCCTTAAAATGAGGATGCGTTGCAAGAGGATTTGTCTGGTACTTTTTGGGACTTCACATAAGGGCAAACGAGTAATGCTTGATCCGGAATATTGTGGGCAGCAACTGGGCTCGGGCAAGATTCTCATAGCTATGCAACGTTTGCGTTGATCGTTTTCCTTTGTATAATGACAAATTACTCCTGTTGCTCAAACTTTCAAGAAAGGAAAATCTCTCTGTAGACCATCGACATTCAGCAACCATGATATGCCATCTAGAGCAGGCCAAGGTCGCCAATGCAGATGTAACATTCAATACCAAAAGCATGAAGCATTTTCAAAATAAGACTTAGTCCGAAGGGAGATTGCAGGTGAAGACAGCCTTGCTGCTTCTAATACAATCAGCTCCGCAATGAGTCGAAGTGTTCTTGTACGATCCACTGCCACAACAACAGTGCGCTTTCTGTCTTGCGTCAGACACTTCTGATGACAAAGGCAAAGACGATCTGCTCTACGTGCGACAGACCTTGCAAAACGACCATAAACGAGACTGATCCTTAATCTTCAGTGTCTTGTTGCGCTTTGCTAGAAAGATATCGTGTCACATGAACAAATTTGACAAACAGGGAGACCAGTCATCTGTCACCATCTCGCCAAGTCGATTGGCACCACATCTTGGGCAATCCGCGGAACAGGAGCGCAGGTTTGAGGAACATATTAGTCTTGTCTCTGACACTTGTAAATCTGGCGCAAGAGACTTCTTTGCCATTCTTGTCCTGAAAGAGCGCTACTTGTCACAAAGTTATGTTCGGGTCTTTTCATGTCTTGATAGACGGATCCACAAAATTCCCTCGAGACGCCAAGCTTGGGACGAGACGACCTGGAGCGGTAGCGACTGAAATTGAGACAGGTGGGTACGTCCATTTATCAACCGGGGACCGTGAAGTCGTTGGCTTAGTGTAATGAGAGTCGCGGTTAGAACTTCGAAGCGCAAGGTACCCCTACTAAGCGGCAGACACACCTTTGGTTTATCGCTATGGTACTGTACATGGTGTGGACGACGGATGACTTCTTGCATAGGCGGAGTTGCAGGTATTCTCATTTCGGGGGTCGGAATGCTAAATGAGGTGTGGGTGATGAGAGAAGAGTTGATGCAGAAAGAAATGCCTGCGACGTTGAGAAGACAGACCTATAGATATCAAGAAAATTTAAACCGTTCTGGCTTAAAAAAACCCCTGAATATTTAGTATTGTTCAAAGATTCTTTTGAATCAAGATACTAGCAGGGATTCTCAACAAAACACTATCGTTCTCCATCTCCTCTGGCTTGCTCTTACATTTGCCATGCTCGCCGCTGTTCCCCTTCACGCTGTCCTTTCCACTCACGCGCCAGACTCCTCGAACCATCCTAGGCCGATTTCAGCACCGAATGAGCCTACACACTATTGGACAACCTCTGAGAACCAGACTCTTGCATTGCATCGAATAGGGAAACAGCCGTCCGGGTAGGAATAACTGGGACGAATATGGAACTTCAATTTGGATCAATGTCTGCACCCTGCGCTGAGATAGACGATGCGATCACAAATAAAATTGAGGCCAGAGGTTTAGACATCTAATCACATGTAGAAGTTCTTTCTCAACCCCAATTCAAGATTGTATCGTTATAATCGCTAATTCCTTCCCGTTTTCCTTTTCAAGAAAGTGCTTGAGCTCATCTTGACAGCGTTTGGTAAGTTGATTCAGAGGAGTCAACTCTAATGGAGGCATATCAAGGAGCTGTATGTCGCTTATGCATAGCATGTGCCAGTTCGAGTTGTTCTGCCAAAGAGGGGGGAAGGGAGGCATGATTAAGGGATTCGAGAGTCTGAGGTATTAGAGCCGAACTTAGGATTTGAATGTCGTTGTGCTCTAAACTGAACATGGAGATTGAGGTGTGTTTTGAGTACTGAGTTGGGCCGAAGTGTTCGGGCACGTTTGGCCAATTCGTTCGTTGGCCCCTGACGTTGAACCACAGGTTGGGTTAGTATCAGACATTAACTGTCAATCATTCAAGGCTATTCTGCGTAGGGACGCGAAGGGCTAAGGGTGTGAGATCACAGTATCATGGAGTAAAGGATAGAATGATTGGGAATTCGTGATTCATGATGAATTCTAACTACCCTATCCAAAAATCGTGGTATGGATAGTGCTGCGTAATAAAATTAGAGCTGAGAGGCCGCGTTGCGTGAGAGGAAAGTGCTGAAACAAGTAATTGAGTAAACCGCCGCCTCGAGCGCCGATATGACTTATATGAGAGATGCCGTTGCCTCCTCCGCTATTAGGTATCGTCGAGAAGGAAAAGAGAAGGGAGGACGAGCTCCATCTATTTCTTGGGAGGGTACTTGTTCTTGAACAGGTAACTGTTCGCATGTTAGCCTTGCACTTTCTTCACGTTCTCGGAGCAAACAAAACAACCCATTATCAACGCAACCAAAAAGAAGGATAACTCACGAGCTCAAGTAGTAATCCCCAGCAGCAAACAACCCCACAATCCCAGTCCAAGCCCCAACAACCTTCCACGACAGCTCCCCGGCAGCATATTTCCTATAGGCCCCAAATCCAAGTCCCGCACTCAACGCAACAACCGCGATCGCATTCCCAATGAAGACCGGGTTATCAGTGTTTCTCTCCGCATACCCAGCAGCCTTCTTCGCCTTCTCCTTAGCTTTCTTGCCCTCCTTCTTAGCCTTGGCAGCTGCAGCAGACATCTCTTCCTTAGCCTTAGCTTCGGCAGCTAGAGCTTCATGCTCGAGACGGTCGAGTTGAGTCGAAGTTTGGATATCTTGGGAACCGAAGTCTGAGGGGACGGTGTGAACTGAGTTGCTATCAACGTCGATGAGGGAGGCTGTTGATTCGTCGGTGTGCTCAATCTCTGGGGGAGCTGGTGCGCGTTTCTGCGAAGGGATGTTAGCATGTGCAGATACAGGGAGGGAGGTGAAGCTCGAGATATTTCATCAAGCTTTACCTTCAGATCTAAGTCGTAAAAGATTGGGAATAGTACCTCTTCAAGCGTTTGCTTGCCTTTAGCTACCGCCGCGTACGACATCTTGCCTGCCTTGATCTCCTGTTGCGGGGTACTGTAACTCCTCAGTATTGGTCTCAATAGCTTCAGAGGAGGTAGAACTTACGAGAGAAATTGTTTGAGAGGAAATGGAGAGACTTGCAATGAGATCTCAAAAGTTGTGCGCGGAAGAAGTCGTGTGCCTGTGGAGCATGTGATGGAAAACAGGGTCGGACCAGTGGAGCTTGCCCAAGGTCAGCCCTCGCCAAAACCGTGACGTATGCGGCTGAAACTCAAAAGGAGAGAGTGGGTCGTTCTGACCTTGGTTTTGGATGAGAATTTGATTGAAAATGTCCGCAATGCATTTGTGAATTATGCAGATATATTTTCTGTACAATAGTCTGTCTGATTGTAAGAGAGCGGACTGGTACGACTTCGTAGAATTCTGGGAGCTCTTGGCATGTCAGGACTTCTCAGGCACACATCTGGTGCACCCTTCAGACATCAAGCTCTAGAAATATATGCAGCTGTCTGCTTGGGAGATCTTCTTTTCATAATGTACATCTCAACGCCGCCGTATGTATAATCGTCTTGTATACACATCTTGTACAAGCTACCATCGAATCTATTTCGATGTAGCATCATGAATAGATTTTGGTAGGAGCTCTCCGCCTTCATCTCCAGCTGTCTGTGCTCCTTCTGAAGTCATCGCTGTGCTATCTCTGTGTGCCTCCTCGACTGGTTTCTCTGGCGCTGCAGCTTCGGGAGCAGCTTCGGTAGCATCGGTGGCAGGCTTTGGTATCAACTCAATCATCTCTTTTGAAGTCGCTGGAGGTGTTACCGGTGCATCGCCTTCTTTCTCAGCCTGCTGAGCTCTGATCTCCTGCTCGACCTCCTCCTCATCATCTTCAAGCTCGCTTCCATACATCTCGGGATGCTGTCTAAAGCAGTCCTGCATTCCCCTGTTTCCGTATTAGTCTTGTCCGTCAACATCCAACCAAGGTTTAAAACTCACTTGAACTTCTCAATACACTCCACCCCCTTCGGCTCCTCCTTCGAATACACAAAGCAACTGAACGCCTCTCTAAATTCCGGTCCACACGGCCCATGCGCCATACCTCCAAGACAAGGGCAATCCCAATTAATCTCTCCAGTCTCAGGATTGAAGGCTCCCTGCTGATCAGCCTCCTCCTCTAATCCTCCCATCCCATCCCCCCCTTCCTGTCCCTGTGGTTCTCCATCTTCCGCAATAGCAACCGTAGATTCCGCTGCCTTCTGCCTCTTCTCATCTTCGGCTACTCGTTGAGCGGCTCTGGCGCGCTTTTCTTCCACGATGGCTTCTATAGTTGGTTGGTCGGATTCCTGGATTCGGTGGAGGGAATCGTTTGTTCGTTGGATAGCAGCTGCCCATCCAATACCATTAGCAAATCTGGGTGTACAAGATGAAGTGGCAATAGGAGTTAGAGAGAAAACAAACCTTCCGGCCCCTCCGCAAAAACATCACTAGTATTATACCACCACACACCCGCGCCCGCAGCCGCCCACCTTAAGGCACCACTCTTCCAACTCCTCTTCCCAACTGGCGCTGTGCTTGCGAGTCTCTTGCCAGCTCCTCCTAGTCTCGTTGTACTCCTTAAAGCCGTCCTCGAAGCCGAGGAGGCTAATGTGGTCCGTAATGCAGATTTGTACATCTTGCAAGCTCAAACGAGACGAATTGAAGATGGGAAAAGACGTTAGGAGACAAAGGAAAGGGTGGGAGTAAACATTTGGAGCTTGGGGAGTCGCAGATGATGCTTACAAAATCTTTCGGAGTTTTTCGAGGTGTGGCTTGATCACCACCACGTGACACTGTGAAAACAAGAGGTGTGGCTTGTGTACGACCAGCTTCTATCTTCGGAAACACTTCTAACCTTGTTAGTAAGATTTTGTTCTAATTTTTGTTCTTGTATATCTATTTGGAGTTCTTTGAGCTTGGTTAGAATGAAAATGCTGAGGTAGTTCTCATATTTCTCTTCCGCCGTGCCGGAAGATTGCTAGAGTGGATCAAGATCTTGAGTAGTCATTCGTTTGCTTGCTTTGGCTTGAGATAAGGAGGACATTCATTCTATCAATCTGTCATTGTATCAGGATTTCTCTGGAAGTCGAGCTCCATAATGGCTTCCAAGAACCCCTCCATCACAACCTGGCAACCCCTCGACATCTTCTCCCCCACCCCCGTCGTCCACAAGCCGTTTGCTTTGGTAATCCTCAACCAAGAGCTCAAACTACCCCTCTACCTCTACCAACAACTCTGGCGCAATTCGTCATTTGTGGTAGCAGCTGATGGAGGCGCCAATCGTCTCTATGATATCAATAAACAATTCTCCACTGTCTTCTCCAACGGCCTTTCGGCCCCAATCCAGCTACCTATCCACGCTGTTATTGGGGATTTGGATTCTCTCCTTCCAAACGTTAGACAGCATTATGAGGAGCAAGGTATACCGATCATTGAGGACGAAGATCAGTATTCAACAGACTTCACCAAAGCAGTCAACTACATCCAGTCCTCGCGGGAAAGAAAAGAAATCGACATTGTTGTCCTCGGCGGTCTAGGAGGAAGGGTAGATCAAGGACTAAGTGTCCTACACCACCTCTACCTCTTCCAAGAATCTGAAGGATATAAAGAAGGAAGGATGTATCTTCTTTCCTCCGAAGCTATCACATTCGTCCTTAAGACCGGCATCCATTCCATCAAGGTGAAAGAACGATGGACTGGTATCGGGTCCTCTGAATCTGGAAGCAAAGAACGGAATAGAGGAGGGGATGTAGCATTCGGAAAACACGTCGGTATCCTACCATTGAAAGGAGAAAGTACGATTACTACCAAAGGATTGGAATGGGATGTGGAGGATTGGAAGACAGTGTTTGGGGGTTTAGTCAGTACGAGTAATCATGTTAAGGAAGAGGTTGTGAGTGTGGAGACGAGTGTGGATGTTTTGTTTACTATTGATTTGGATTTTGAGGGTGCTGGGAGTTGAGTTGTGAAGGGAGGAGAAAAGGGACGCGTTGGATTGAAATGGAGATGAGAGCGGATGGAATTTTCGGGAAGATAGGAAGTGGATGTCCGTCCCCATTTGAGAGCTTGGATATTTTGTGTGCAGATTTGGTACAGACATCGCACGAACAGAAGAGCTCACCGCCATAGATAGCATGGAGAAGGATTTTGAGAGGATAGGAGTGGATGTCTGACTTCATTTGGGACTTAGGGACCTCATCCCGTGAGCATCCTGCAACTGGTGCATATCCGACGCATAGATAAAGACGTTTTTAGGCATAGAAACTCGAGAGCCCAAAGCTCAAAACCGAACAATCAGATAACATACCGGTCTCTCCCGATCTCTGCATACTCTCCCCATGGGGAACTTACCACGTTCTGTGACATTACTCGTACCTGCAGCTACTCCCCACATACCGAATAGTTTCATGCAACGAAAACGCACCCCGGCTTTTGTCCGGTCCTCTTATCCCTCTAACCCGAGAACCCGACTTTCGCCCGACATGCGACAGCCCCATCCTTTACTCACTTGTCTATCAACGATACCTAAAATCGTATCAGAATTCAAAAAAGTCAATTCTCGTCACAGCCAAGTAAGGCTGTGCTGTCGTGTAACAGATATACAACGCCCAGTAAGGCTCATCACAAAAATGAACTGTCACATCGGCTCAGAAGTGGTCAGTCTTTTGCGATGCGCACCACAGCATCAGCTGAGCTCTATTTTCTCTATCCGATAGAATAGCTCATCTAATGCAGATTTGAAGAGAGAGACCAAAGACCACCCATTAGCATCCGCATCTGTATCCGTAGAGGAGAGACCCCGTTCGTTGTCTAATCACACTTCCATCCGATCATGATGACGAGGGGAAGAAAAAAGCAAAGTAACCTGCCCCCGATTATGAGCCTAACTTTGAGTTCCCATCCCATCCTTCCGTTCATGATCATCGTCCCATCATCCCACAAAAACACCCCGCCCTCACTGTGTCTCCCGAACAACCTTATCGACCGCTTTGGCGAAGTAGTCGATGTTATGCGTATTGAGACCCGCCATACTAATCCGTCCATTCTTCGTCATGTAGACATGCGCAACTTCTCTGAGCTTGAGAACTTGTGCTTCGGTCAAACCCGTAAACGAAAACATGCCAATCTGATCCGTAATATGATTCCAAGTCCCCGGCGTCCCCATCTCCTCAAGCTTACTCCTCAAACTCTTCCTCATATCAATAATCCTCCCCGACATCGTCTTAAGATTCTGCTCCCACTCCTTAAACAGCTCTGGGTCATTCATAACCAAACTTGCAATTCTCGCACCATAAGCCGGAGGATTCGAGATCTCAGAGCGTTGAAGAATAGCTAATTGAGAAGCAATCCTCCCAATCGTAGACTGAGCATCGGCCCCCGGTCCCGTAACAAAATGAAAACATCCCGCACGCTCACCATACAGACCGAAATTCTTAGCAAAGGATTGCGCGATGCAGAGTTCAAAGCCCTGCTCAACGAAATAGCGGACTGCCCATGCGTCTTTTGCCAAGTCACCAGAGGCGAAACCTTGGTATGCGCAATCGAAGAAGGGGAAGTGATTCTTTTCTCGGAGGAGGACGGCGAGTTCTTTCCATTGTGATTGTGTGGGGTCGACGCCGGTGGGGTTGTGGGCGCAGGCGTGTAAGACGATGATTGAATGTTCTGGAGCTTCAGAGATAGCATTCTTCATTCCCTCAAAATCAAGCCCTTTTGTGGATTTCGAGAAGTAAGGATAAGAGGCGATAGGCATTGAGACATTGGAGAATATTTGGTGGTGATTGGCCCATGTTGGGTTGCTGAAGTAGACTGTTGGGTGGCCGGGGTAGAATTTCGAGAGAAATAAGGCGCCGAGATGCAGGGCTCCTGTACCAGAGATGGCTTGTGTGGAGGAGGTTCGTTTTTCGGAGAGGGCTGAGGAGTCTGCACCTAGGATGAGTTTGGCTGCTGCTGCGGTGAAGGTTGCGAGACCGGCGATAGGGAGGTATTCGTGATTTAATGAGGGGTCGTTTCGGAGGAGCTCGTCCGCCTGAAGGGAATCGTCAGCACTTTTCTGGATGAATGGAAGTGAAGATTGAGATGGGAAATACCTTGTGAACAACTGGCAGAACCCAAGGTTTTGCGTTGTCGTCTCTGTAAGCTCCAATTCCAAGATCGACTTTCTTATCGAACGAGTCAGACCTATAGGCTGACATTAGCCCAAAGAGGGGGTCCTCTCTGCGCGTGTCAGTAAAAGACTCATAAATGAGGAGAGAGCTTCAGAGTTAAGAGCTGTCAAGGAGCATGCGTGTAAACGAATGCTTCTAAGACAACTCGCAGCTCTGGAGCTCACGTATAACAACATTAAAGTAAAGAAAGAAGAATACTGACGGAGCCTGCGGAACCGCCGTAGCGGGGAAACTCGTTGCCATGTTTGTGGGCGACATGTGGCCGGAAATGTTCTGAAGTCGAAGGTTGGGAGAGGATGAATATGTTGGGGGGGAGGCGGAGGTTTTGTTCGTCGACATGACTCCGATGTTGCGCGACTTTCTCACCCGAGATCTGGGGTCGGATGACAATGGCCCTGTTTGGGTTCCTTTTGCCCACTCAAGGGGAAATGGGGCGTTTTTAATGTCTCTGGCATGGGGAATGCTTGCCTCGGCCCGCAACTTAGTGACTTCATGATCTCCATCTGTAAAAATACATCCATTGTCAATGACGGAGCATGTGCCTCACTGCCACGAATAATTATCACGAGGGTAAAATGTTTCGGTAGCTGACTCCCCTGCGTCAGCTGCACTGGACAGCCGTTGAGGCATCTCGCATGTGAAAATAGCGATGTTAGACATCGAACCAAAGACTGCGGCATTATCCCATGTGGAACTGAACGTGGAAAAAGTTCCACAAAAATGAAAGTTGAGGTGTTATTGGCTTTTCTTGTCACCAGTCTTGGAAGAAAGGAGGTATTACTCTTTTTGTCTGATCCCGTTTGATGTTTTTGGAGCAAGCATTGCCACTGCAAAATGTCAGATTTCTATGTCTATACATTGTTGTTAGTCCCAAGGTTTGTTGGACTATGAAAGGAGATTCAATATTACCTCCAGCGATTATCTGTCTTGCCCGAACGAGGGGCAATCGTATACTCTTCTTGAGTAGGAAGAGAGACCAGGTCCATGGTTCCAAAACAAATCCCCATCAGGTACCTAGGTCTTTATACCTCGTTACCCCACTGGAAATGGCATCCCGAGGTCTCATATATTCGTCATATGGCCTTCGTTGGTGAAAGAATAATCTCGCATTGCGTTGCGAAATCCGGTTGCAGAACCAAGTTGGAGCACTGGCATGAGAAGCTACCGCACTGTTGCAAGTCAACGCAAGGCAGTTGCAGCACCTCCTTTTACGCGTCCAGCAAACATCCGAAAGCTCCTTAACAGCCTGCATACTGTATTGAAGACCGGCTCTCCTACGATCTCTTCCGGGAAAACAATTGAAGTTATACTCGACGACCTCGAACATCAAGTCACCGGATCAGAATGGAAGAGCTCTAGCGACGATTTCGTAGTAAGTTATGTTCCATTCTCCATCTTAACTTCTTTGCCAACAATAAGTAGGATCACGCATTCCTTCAGCTTGCCCAAGACATCCCCCAAGTCGATCCCAGCTTTCCCCTTCACCAGCTCGTCAAACCTTCTACTCCCCCCGCGGCAGCGTTGCAGATGATATGGAACTATGCTACCCGAACCGCCCGGAAGCCATACTTCGGATCGACCTACGATGAATCGAACCCGTGCCTGAAGTTGATAATCGAGAAATTGGGACTTGAGCGCGAGAATAGCGGCAACAAAGTATTCATGACCGAGGCAATTCCCAGTCGATATATACGTATCAACAAAAACGACATATTCCTATACATCCGAACGGGTGGCCTAATTCTCGACCATTTTCAAGATTCCTCGTCCACGATGCCAAGGTATTGCACTTGCCCAATCGCTGCTTTACACGGCGAACAAAACTTCCTTCGTTTCCAACAATCTGTTCAGTACAAGTTTACTGTTCGAATCGTGTTATGGAGAGAGAGCAGATATTTAAGCAGGACACGGATGCATTCTTGGTACGCGGTGGACAGGGAGACCAGGTCGATGTCTTGTTATACCATCCTGAGGGTCTCTTTTATATAGCGGAATTTGGTCGATATACCAGCCTTTCGTTAGGCTCCAGTCCATGGGCAGGACTCTCGCCGGAACTCAGTTGCAGCACTGTCTCACATCGAACACAATATGTTCAATTTTCCCCATCGTCAGTTTGAATCCCAGCGTAGCTCCACCGAATCGCAAACACTTGACGGTCCGGATGATTCCGCTGCCTCAACGATTTGTGATGCATTGGGGACAGCGGCGACAGCATAGGATAGGCAGCAAGAGATAATTGAATCCTCCCGTGCTTTGTCAGTTCCATCTGAGCCTAGAGATCCAACCACTGTGGGAAAAAAAGTGTGCAGATTATGGTGATGCTCTACCACCTTCTCCTGATCCTAGGTAGCTACTCATTTCTCATCGAACTGGCAATGTGAGTTACCATTCAATCCGCATATACCTCCCTCAATTCACTCAAGCCACCAAATTCTATGGCGATAGTAATACCGATTTTTTATGTTGTCACCTGAATCCTTAGATCTCTCGCAATAAATCGGCTCGAGTTATTGAATACTTTAAGTACCCGAGAACAGCAAGCTATTAACAATAGATGTGCGCCTCGACGTATCTTCAATGTCCTTAAGGAGCGTAAATATGCGGAGCCTCCCTCAGGTATTTCGTATGCAAATTGGAGGTCAGCAACGAGTGTTTTCCGATGGTCGGCCTTTCTTTCCTCAATAACTACCTACTTCAAATTGCAAGCGCAAGAAAAACAACAATGTTTTCGAGCGGCTTAGGGCGTAAGCTAGGCGAGATGAAAATGGCAATGATGTTGCTGGACTGGATGAGAGTGAGAATAAGGAAATGGGCATCAAGAAAGGTTCCGAAAGGGAATACCAACCAGCCTTTAGCGACCCTCCAGTTGACACCGATAATCTCGAGCGATGAATTCGCCAATATGGCTTCGGTTATAGCAAGCTCTCGCGAAAGGATGATCGGTGAGGAAGGTTTAGAGTGACGGCGATTCTTAATTGAGTGGCAGCAATCGAGTATTGGCGCCTTGTCAAGCGTCGTGTGAAGAAGGGAGAAGAGAAGTGAAATAAGACACGAGGAAAGAGAAGTGCCTGCTGGTCCTCGAGAGGAAAATGCGCATCAACCTTAGAATAGAGAAAAGAAGAGACCCAAAATAGAAGTAACGTTAATACATTGGTATCTCAAATCACTAAATCCCAAAGCACCAAGAAAGCGCTGAGTCCGCAAGAAGCATAAAACACGTATTTCGCCGTGCTCTTCCTCTCACTCGCTTTCTTCAACTCCTTGTTGCCACCGCCCACGTTCTCGGTTGTAAGATAGGAGTCGGTTACCAGCTGATCGATATGTGCTGACTGCGTCGCCAAGTTATTCACGAGCTGAGTCTGAAGCTCCGAAATCTCAATGAGAGACTTTTCCGCTGTCCTAAATATAAATGTTAGAGAGAATCGGGGTATCATCCTACGGAATGCTACATACCTAACTTGGTCCAGTGTGCTTTCGTAGTGTTTCAGCATATCCTGGTTTTCCTTCTCAAACATTTGGATTTGTTCTGCCGTTAGTTCTTCTTCGGGATATAACTCTTGAACCTCCAAGCCTGCCTTCGTGGTAGGTGAATAAGGTTTGGAAGACGACGGCGCATCGAAGGCCAGATTTGACATTCCCATCTTCGACTTGGCAAGTGTACTCT
Source organism: Acephala macrosclerotiorum (assembly GCA_014904845.1). Taxonomy (NCBI): domain Eukaryota; kingdom Fungi; phylum Ascomycota; class Leotiomycetes; order Helotiales; family Mollisiaceae; genus Acephala; species Acephala macrosclerotiorum. The sequence continues at coordinate 135,867 of MU119282.1, forward strand.
TATTCTTCTCCATCTCGCGGTATATCCGTTTCTCCATCATCGAGGCTTGGAAGGCCCCGCATTCTTGTAGCTTCTGTCGTAGATACCAGAGGACATTCTCCCTGTGCATTGATATCGCATTTGCCTTGGCCTCATCAAACTGCTCTTCTAGAGTCTTGCTCTCTCCTATCCCGCCTGCTGCCCATTTTCCTAGAGCTCCTAGACCTAATCTTGCGTATTTCTTCTTCCGCACTGTCTCCAAGGTATTCTGCCGCACCAGTTCGGCATCTGCTAACATGCGTATCCTGGCATTGAGATCCCGTAGAACTTGTTTTGTCTCGGCATCAATCTGGTCCTTCTGGCGGTCTGTCAAATGTTTCCATTGTTTATCTTTCGAAGATGCGACGGCTCGTCTTGGGGGTCGTTCTGTGGAAAGGTAGGATTGTCGTATACCCCTCAATTCCGTATTGAGTGAAGCTATGCCAGCATTCTAAGTTCTGGTAAGCAGATGTTCTGGCAGAGATTTGGAGGAGAGTTACAATTTCATATGCTTCCTTGAGGAAGCTGTCTATGTTTGCCAATGTCAGTGCCGGATCTGCTGTCGGGGGAGCATCGTGGCTCTTTAAGAATTGGTTGAAGAGGGGCGTAATATCAGTCATGTTGACTAGATTTAGTGCAAAACAAGTAAGGGTATTAGAAGGTAATGTTGTCAATATGCATTTCAAAGTTCGACGCGTGCATATTTCGAGATGCCAGCTTTCTTGGGTCTCAGCTAGCTTCGTCGCTTAAACGCTTCCGCGACAGGGGTCATGGATTTCCATCGGCCGTCATCCCGTTCTTCTTCCCAAACTTGTCCCACTCAAACTTTCGAAGTATCTTTTACATACATCTCGTCTTCATTTCTACCTCACCAGGAAACCGCGTCTACATTCATCTCGTATTACAGCATAGTCTGTCCGTACACGCTCCAAACTCTTCCCACGGCGCAGAGCGCTCAACTGTTATCTGATCTCGCTAGGAGCTCCGACGTCTTCTGCGATGCTCTGTTAAGAGCGATAACGGCGGACGGCTCTTCTGTGCCGAGAAAGTCCCACTCATGACCAATGATGCTCATGCAATTGAATCGCAAAATGGGGATGGTCTTTTCAAAGTCTGGGAATAAGTGTGGATCGTCGGGCCTAACCTTTTCACTGAGAAGGTTGATATATCGCGAGATCTAGTGACGGTAAGTGGCTCTCTATCCTCTACCAACAGTCGTTCTATCTGTTGTTCTTTCTCTAGTCCTTTCTATGTTACATTCTTTCTGGTTATGGCACAAGACAATCACCTTGGAGATGCAGAGAAAGCAGAAGAAATAGGAGCCAGTCTCCAAGGCGCCGTCCTCGAAGAACCTGCGAACCCCCACCTTGTATCCCTCCATGAGGAGTCTAATACACCGTCAGAAAACACAGACGAACATCAAGCCGTTCAAGATGAAGCCCAGGACCTCGAACAATTGGCCGCGGTCACCACTGGCCCAGTCTATTCAGCATTCAACACATGGAAGAAGAGATACATTGTTATTATGGTTACTTGGGCAGCATTCATTTCTCCTACATCCGCCAATATATACTTCCCAGCACTGAATCCTCTGCAACAGGATCTCAATGTATCGACTACACTCATCAACTTGACTCTTACTTCCTACATGATCTTCCAAGGATTGGCACCGACCATATTTGGAGATTTAGCAGATATGGCAGGAAGACGTCCAGCATATATCATAGCTATGATAGTATACATCGGCGCTAATATTGGTTTGGCTTTGCAGAACAGCTACGCCGCTCTCTTTATCCTTCGGTGCATGCAAAGTACCGGTAGCAGTGGAGCAATTGCCTTGGGGTATGGCGTCGTTGCAGACGTTTCGACAAGTTCCGAAAGAGGAACGTATATGGGGATCGTTGGGGCTGGGACAATGATGGGACCGGCGTTGGGACCTGTTATTGGAGGAATCCTGGCTCAATTCCTTGGATGGCGTTCGATTTTCTGGTTCCTGGTCATCTTCGTCAGTTGCTTCCTCATTCCATATGCCCTTACTGTCCCCGAAAGCGGTCGTAACGTGGTAGGAAATGGCTCTATCCCACCTCAAGGTTGGAACATGACCGTACTGGAATGGTGGCAACTCCGCAAAGAGAAGAAGTCTGGCGAGCTCTCACGAACAGAAACTGCTGAAGGTCGACGTCTCGCACAGGCAGAGCTTGCCAAAGCCCGCAAGCTTCGCTGGCCCAACCCACTCAAGACCGTTCATATCATTATGGAAAAAGATGTCGCCATGGTCCTCTTCTACAACTCCCTAATCTACACCGCATTCTACGATGTCGTAGCCTCCATTCCCCAACTCTTCCAAGAAATCTACCACTTCAACGACCTCCAAATCGGACTCTGCTACATCCCCTTCGGCTGCGGCTGCGCTCTCGCCTCATTCATCAACGGCAGAATGCTAGATCGCAACTACAAAAAAATAGCAAGACAAATAGGCTTCACCATCGACCGCAAGCGAGGCGACGACCTCCGGCACTTCCCCATTGAACGAGCAAGACTGGAAATCATCTGGCCGCTGCTCTACACAGGCCTAGCTTGCATCCTGTGTTACGGATGGGCACTCGAGAAGAACACCAATCTCGCCGCTCCTCTCATCCTCCAATTCTTCATCGGGATGTGCGTCAATGGCTCTTTCAACATCCTTTCCACATTAATTGTCGATCTCTATCCCCAGAGCCCTGCGACTGCTACTGCGGCGAATAATCTTGTGAGGTGTTTCATTGGAGCTAGTGGGACGGGGATTATTACTATTATGATTGATCATATGGGGAGAGGATGGTGTTTTACGCTTATTAGTCTGGTTTGTGCGGTTGCGAGTCCAATGTTGACGGCGGAGTTGAAATGGGGAATGAAGTGGAGAGAGGAGAGGAGGGTTAGGACGGATAAGAAAAAGGAGGAGGAAAAGCAGAGGGAGGAAATGAGAGAATCGAGCGCGAGTTCTGTCGGCATTACTGAGGCGGATACTCCAAGCGCGGATGATGAGATGGAGAGCTGAAAAAGCATAGGTAGGCGTAGGAGGGGGTTTTGCTGTAGCATTATACCCTGATACTGGTTTGGGCGGCATTGCGTGCATTGTGTTTTGGGTACAAAATAGGAATACAATTAATGAACAGCTAGCCCGGGTTCATGTGGGGAGAATGTCGCGAAGAATCAAAAAGTGTAGAAGTAAGCGATATCCCTAAACTCTGTGTAAATCCTTTCTCCTGCTGGTTCCGTTTTAGTCTCTGGACGTGAGCAGCGGCCGCTTTACCTAAGCTGATAGTGTGCATGCCTGAGTTTAGCCGTCTAAGCTGACTCCAAGCTGAAGAGCACATAACGTTTGGCATATAGCAGATTTGATGCTGTTAAACGTTACACTGCACCGGTCACCCCAACGTGGCCCAATAGGTCGGCCGAAGGGGCTAATCTTTAGCCATCTAGTATGACCAAGGCGGCCAGAGTTAACAGAATTATGAGTTACATGTCTGCGCAACAGATCCACTACGTGGCTCTAATTGATGTTAAATTCCAAGTGATAGTGTAGTATGCTTACGATCCTTTCCCCTCTGTACATCAAACATCCACTTATGTGACGGGATTGACTCCGCGCTAAGTCAGCCGTAAATGGTTTGTGCTACAGTAATATAATATACTTACCATTCTCTATATACCATATACCTATTTATATAGTGAGATTGACTTCGAGCCAAGTTGGTGATCAAGGGTCGTGGCTATTTAAGCAGACAAAAGCCCCGTCGTATGTAGAGGCAAGCTCAATTTCATTGAACAACAAACAACAAACCACAAACTCCTACCTACAATCCAACACTCTCAACTTAACCAATTAAGTCAACATGAAGGTCTCAATTACGCTTCTGACCCTACTAGCCGCATTCGCCATGGCGAGCCCGGCGGCGGTTGGTGACTTAGAAGCACGAATTGACTGTTCGACATGTGGTTGTTCGTCTACAGAGTCTTGTACTGTAAGTTCCTGCCTAATATGAGCCACCGTGTTAAGTAGGGCTATGCTGAAACAGTTATTATAGTTTGATGTAAGTCTATATTATGTTCTAGATTCTAGTGACTGCTGGCAGTGTACTGACTCAGGTGGTGGCTTAAGTGTTGTCAAGTAAGTTCTATCATAAGCTAAATGACAGCGCTTTGTTGTGGTACTTTATTTGCTAATTGTATTGTGAAGTAAATGGACGGGTGATTTGGACCACAGAGATGGCTTGAATGTCAGAGGCAGCTTCTCGTCGTTGTATGGAGTTCTCCGCTGGAGTTTAAGCTCGGCCGACGAGAAGCGGGTTCCCATGGTTGTCAGTTAGTCTAGGACTTCAGAATACAATCGAAAATTCAACGAATTACATCCGAGTTTTCATTTGGATGCTGGGGCCGATTCGTGCATTTCCCCGCGATTGGAGCTGCACCTTAGCCAAACAGGGCGGTAGATTGCACTAATCAACCCTTCCAAGAAGAATACTTTGTTTTGCCAAGCATTAATGGTGCATCTCAATCAATTTTCATGTTCGTCCCTCTTAGATTGCAGATTAGGTTAGCGCTGACCGCACAAGATCGTCTGTGGCATGAAGCTGCAGGAGTATGGCGTATCGTCGTCCCATTCCGAGATAACGGCTGTGATACGAGATGACATAGTCAGTGTTTAATATCATACTAAGTTCGAGGGGACGGTGTCTGTGCGCGGGGAGGTTGGTGACAAGTGATAGCATCGGATAATCTACGCAAGGTTTACTGGATTGAGTTTAGGGCTTCTTCGCTGTTCGAGATAGTGGACGATGTCTTAAAGAATTGCTGTGCCGTGTGCAGTCAAGTTTTCAAGTAGTTGGTGGTCGATTCGAATGGGCAGAGCACGGAACAAGAATTAATCTTTTGGAAGAAGTCCGAAATGCAGGTGCTTCCGAGGAGACTCATATCCAAGCGAGCCCCCAAAAGAATCTGTCCAGACTATTGAAAAATCAAAACCCTGGATAGCTTAACACATTGGCTATTATTACCTCTGCCGGACTTATAATCACCTTGCACTCTTGAAACCTGCTGCCCCTTTTCCCCACGTTTCGCTTGCGCCCCTTCGCTACTCCAAGCGAGGACAGATCCGGTGGACAAAACCAAAAATCATCCAAACCACCGCAAGGAATTATACGCAATGGCCGGGGGAAGAAATACAAAAGAGAATAAACACTCTCTCAGACGTTATGAACACGGGACGTCGGTCTAACGTTGGGGGTCTCTCAATGCAACTTTACAGCTAATTCACCAACCTATGCCTACGACACACCCATTCCTGGGGACCAAATTTCGGACCAGATTTCTTACCAAAGGGTGGACCATCTTATTTACCCTACTTTCGGCTTCGGTGACTGGGAAAATACTTTTTTAAAATTATACCGGCGTTTTTGTTTGGTGAGGCGGAGCGAGGTATCTTCGGCTTCATTTTTGGGCGGTGCTACGGAGTCGGTGATGGGAAGAGGGATTTTCACATCATTTGAAGCTAAGTGTATGGAAATCATGTTTTCTATAAATTAAGCCTTTCGTCTACTCAGGAACCTTCGCACTGATACTTCTCCAAAATTCACATCTTGCGCCTCGTCCGTGACCGAAATCATAAGCGTCAACCAACGTGATATCATTCTTCAACCCCGGCTCCTCATATTCGGTGAAGCTCGCTCCTGCGATCGCGATATTGAACCCTACTCCTCCTGCTTCGTTCAGGTTGGTCATGCTGGGGATTTCCTTTGTGTAGAGGGGCCAGTTACGTACGGCGCCGCTGTTTGGGTCGTAAGGAATTGAGGGGTCGTTTCCTGTTATGAAGGAGCTCTATATTGCTATTGATGTTAGCATTTATTGTTTCTAAGAGCACATTGTTATGGACGTTGCAAAGAGTTTATGATCAATGGGCGGATGCTTGCTCATGAAAGCCCTCACAAAGTCAGGTCCCTGATTTGGGTAAGGAGGTCCAAAGTACCCCGCGACATCGGAGCCATGTATTGCGGCTGGGACACAGTACTGATACTTGAAACCTGCTCTTCCATACACTGTCGGTCCTTCCTGTGCGTATGCTTCTACTAGCCAATAGCTGGGGCAGGTGAATGTCATTTCGCCGTAGATGCCCTGCGATCAGAGCCAGCTTGAGAGTCCAGAATGCGTGATGGGAGAGGTTCACATCTGCGATCGTCTGGGGATCTGATGTGTAGTTGTATGCTGCAAGAAGCTTTGCTACATCGGCATCTGTGAAAAGTGGGAAGAGGAGGTGGGTCCATTTTAGCAAAGCGCTTTTCGTGGTAATGCTTCGAGGCACGAAGAGGTAGCTTTCGAGGGCGTTGTTCTGTAATGTACGTTAGCACGACAGCTCACCTCTTGCTCAAGAAGTCCTTACCCTAGTCAAAGTCCTGTTGCCATTGATTTGTATGTTGAGCAATTGCTGACTCGGCACTTGCTGCACAAATGTCCCATCTGTGGCCGGAATAAATGCCCAGGTTCCATACACCCTAGACACAGAGACGTTGAAAGATGCCTTCTGAAGCGTTGTAGTATCTTTGGCAACTAAGCAGTCGAATATATTTTGCGAGGAACTTCCGTATGCTGTTGAGGCTGGACAACCTGCTTGAGCGGCGAATGCATAGTATGCTTGGGATGGTCGTCAGTCTTCGTATCCGTATTGCATTGGTAGATATGATGACGCTGCAATAGACTGCGAAATATCAGCAATTCTTCCTAAACAATGGGGATGGTGAATGATTTGCTTACGTTACTGAAAAGTGAAGTCCCGAGTGTGCCGTTGTATGCCATAGTATGAAGCATCACAGACCCCGCTCCTGCCGACTCTCCAGAGATAGTGACTCGTGTTGGATCTCCGCCAAAAGAATGGATGTGGTCTTGTACCCACTGTAAAGCGAAATGCTGGTCCAGGAGCCCGGCATTGACCACACCTTTTCGGTGGACTTCATCAGAAGACAGGAGCCCAAAGGCACCCAGCTTCGACCCCAGTCAGCCAACAATCCGCGAATGCACAAGGTTGGATCTCATACCCTGTATTGAATAGCAACTCCAATGAAAGAATTATTATTAATATTAATGATAGCAGTCAAATCCTGCATCCCATCACCAGCTCCATAACCACCAACATGAATCTAGAATAGAACAGGTAATTTCGTGGCGTTGACCGGCGCATAGATATTAAAATATAGACAATCCTCGTTTCCCAAAGTCCCTGGATTGGCAGATAGTGGTTCCAAACTAAAAAGACTCTGAGGACAAGCTGGGCCAAACAAAGAAGCTTGAATGATCGAGGAGCGGTTCACGACAGGTGCTTTCGGTGCCTGCCATCTTAGAAAACCAATTGGGGGAGCTACGTAACGAATAATGTTGAGATTCAACGTCAGTGAGGAGAGAATTGGAGAGGGGTGGGATGATTTACCCTTTGAAAGTGTTCAATCCTGTTGTGGTGTTCGTAACACCGCTGTACCCCGTGTATCCAAGGTCGACTTGGGGTCCAATTGAGCCATTGAGAGAACGAGAGTGTCCGAGAGGAGATGTCAGGCTAAGTGGCACGACCCAAAGGCAGGTGCTCGCAATGGCGATGGCTGGACGCATTTTGAGCAGCAGGTCAAGAAACGACTGTTGTCTGAAAACTGGAGAAGTTCGATTCCGAAAGAGATATGTCCCACCTACTTTTCATATGAATATGCCATCATCGGTACAGTCTGTCATCTGTGAAAACAGCAGACGGCATCTTGCATAGATGGAAGTTAGAAAGCCTCCCATTCGTCATTCGATATTGAAAAGGTACCGTACGAGAGGGGTCAATAACAGATCTTGTATAGTGGCTTGAATCTAAGCTTTCTTTCCGAGTATTCGCTTGCTTGGACAAATCCGGGTAATTAACGAGTGCTTGATGCAGTGTACCAGCGTGGAAGATTGAGCAACCCCATGCTACCGGACCGTCCCCTCTGCATCTCGCTACTAGAAAAAGACCTCTTGATCAGCCTTCGGAGAGTTGACTTGATGGTTGGCTGGGATTCTTTGGGTGAGGTATTTCAATGCTCGTGATCGAAGTTGAAAGTTGACTTGTGTATATTTTGCATAGAAAAATGTCGTTGACTCTTCATCAGAACATGTACAGGCTCTTCGTCCTCACGGCGCCCTCTCCGTACCCTCACTCCCAGCCACAACACCACCTCCTAGAACCTCCCCACCATGCTCGTACTCATGCGCCAACGCCTGCGGCCCAACATACCCCCTCCGCCCCAGCACCCACCAAACCCCCGAAAATATAGTCATACTCCCCGTAATCAAACACGCATAATTCATATTCTGCGCCGTAACTGGCATCGAATAAGGAAAACAATAAATGACCACAAAGACAACAATATACACACAACTAACCGCATTCACCACATACCCCAATTTATGCCCCATCTGAAACGGACCTGGACGCATGTTGTTTGAATATTGGCTAGTTTGGGTTGAGCGCGAGAAGCGATGGGTGAGCATGAATGGTAGGATGGAGGCTAGGTACGAGAGCGTGGATAGAACAATGAAAGAGCCAACGAAGGCGTTGAATGCTGTTGAGGAACCGACGTAGATTGCTCCTAGAACGGTGGAGAAACAGCCACAGAAGAGGGTGGCGTTAAAGGGGTTCTTGAAGCGGGGAGAGATGATGCCGAATGTGTCTGAAAATGGGACTGCGCGGTCGCGGGAGAGGGTCCAGAGACAGCGACCGGATGTGATGTAGGTTCCAATGCAGGTGCAGAGGATTGGGATAAAGATGATGAAGAGGAGGCCGATGGTTCCGGCTTGAGAGGAGGTGGCTTGCTCGTAGATTGTTGCGAGTGGAAAGTAGGGGGCAGCGAGGACGTCGTCGATGGAGGAGATGGAGTAGAAGATGGCGATCATGTAGAAGAACGCAGTCAAGAAACCGATAGCCATTTGCGCGGCAATGGCGAGTGGGATATTGCGTCTTGGATGAGGAATTTCTTCTGCGAGGTGGGAGACGCAGTCTGGTGTTCCAACTGCATAGGCGCCGTTGAGCATGCCTGCGAGGAAGACAAAGCCATTGCTTGTATATCCAGTCTGGTTTGACCAATCCGCCCAGACAAAGGACGAGGATGCATATCTAGTACGGTCAGCATTCGAAGACCTAGCCTGCTGCAACATCTCGAATCCGATGAGACCAAATGCCTCGAAATTAAAAATTGCTTACGCAGATCCTGTTACATGTGGCATACTCGCACAGACGATGATCGTGATGAATACCCCGGCAAGGATGAAAAATAGGCCAATATTATTGAGTATCGGAAGAGCTTTATTGGCAAAAAGCACAATAGAGCAGCAAAGCCAGGTTACGATCACGTAACCGATGAAGACGTGCCAACGTTCTGGCACGTAATCTGGATGATAGGTGCCGTACATAGCAACTGTTATCTGGCTACTGATGCTGGCCATTGATGCTGATATCGTTAATTCAGAGCTTTGTGGATATTGAGGAAAGAACTTACCAGATCCCATCATCCAAGCAAACGTATTCCACCATCCAGCGAACCAGCCACATATCGGTCCGTACTTCGGACCTGGTGTAATGGAGGCCCAGTGGTACACACCAGCACTGCTTGGCATAGACGAAGCAAGTTCCTAGTCACCATGTCAGTTTGGGAGAATGGGCAGCTTTGTGATATGGATACCCACAGCAATACAAGCGGCAATCAGCCAGTAAAAGGCAGAAACCGCAATGAATTCGTACAATACACCCGGAGGACCTCCATTATAGATCGTCACCACGATTGAACCTCCAAGAGCTGCCCAGGTGTTTCCTGTAACTATGCCGACGGAACATACGGAAAGCAAAGAGAAGTTCCGTTCCAATTCTTGAACATGCCCAGTCTCGTTGATTTCGTGTAATCTAGGCTCATGATCCATGCCTGCTGTATCTTTCTCGGGATACGATGGAGCTGTTGACTTCTCAGCCTCGAGGGAGGACACCATGATGAGTTTGTAATTGCAGTTATAAATAATATATGCAAAAATAGGGTACGAGGGACTGGCTATCTGCCCATCTGATTGACCGTACTCTTAAGAGAAACTCTTCCTCTAGGAACAACAAAAGGCAAAGTTGCAAAGGAAAATTAATTGAAGAAAGAAAGAGATGTTGCATTGAGATTGTAGAGGCCAATTGACACTTACCTTAGCTCCAAGCTGTGTGATGCATGATAGTGATGTGCAAGTCTAACAACAAGGTTGTCCGATGCACGCGATGCAGCTCTTCTTGGGAGCTTCTATCCCACGAACGCCATAGGGTGGAGTCGACAAGGCACTTCCTCTCCCCGTCTCTATATCACTTGGCCAGCTAGATAGCTGTAGCTCTGGTGCCCTGGAAGCTCTCGGCGTTGCAAGCCGAGCTCTCCGTTATTTGTAGTCGGAATACACTAATGGATAATAGTAATATTAAATTTAAGCAATCAGAGGGCGTCAGGATGCACCGATCAGCCAAGTGGCCGACATCAAAAACGCGGTTGCAGGGATCTGGCCCAAAATTGATAAGGGTCCAAAATGTCATTCTGTCAAATGTCCTTACATAATGGCACCATAACGTTAATATTCATACATCGTCGTCCTCTTGACATAAATCATCTTCAATCAATTCTTCCAGCCACGGTCGCGGAGGACTTGGTGTCGCTCAAAAATTCGAAAATCAAGAAGGCCCGTGATGTGGACCTGCATCAGAGGACTTTCAACCACTGGCCATTCTATCCAAACATCTCGAATAGGCTGCCACGATGTCTCGCAGAAAATGGCAGCAAACACCCATTGGTGCCAACCTCTACGACCATAAATATGTCCAATCCACAGCTTCAATTGATGCAATATAGCTCCGCTCAAACAAGACACGGAAAATTTCGATGCTTACTTTTGGCCATAGCCGACCGATCCGTACCGAAAGAGCGTTCGAATGTCGACTTCGTGGCTGATTTTTGTCTGGGGAAGATTTTCTTTTTCGTTCGTAGGTATCGTCAAATCCATAGCCAGGATCGTGGGTCGGATATTCGTACTTAGAGGACCTGTCTCATAACACATCTCTTCCTGATATCCAGACCGTGTTGTGCTTCCTCCTCTAAGATTGCCTCGTATCCCCGTCCGACATCCCAGGGTTTTACTTCGACAAATCCCATTCTGGAATACCAAGGTGCATTCCATGGCAGATCTCGATATGTCGTCAAAGTGACGGTCTTGTATCCTTCTGCTCTGACCTGGTCCACCATTGTTGCCATCAACGCCTTTCCTATGCCTCTCCCTTGGTATGCTCTCGCCACCGACACTTCGATAATATGGAAATTTCCTTCAAGATATTGTCCTCCGATGAAACCTATGGGCTTATCGAATCTGTCTACCGCGATCCAGAGGTGGCCCAAATTTGCCATCGAAGCAAGAAGGTACGGGTCTACAGTTGGTCCATCAAGCAGAAATCCGAGGTTGGCTGTGAGGAAGATTTCCGCCGCAGACCGTTCGACTTTCTCTAATATTGGGATATCTGAACTTCGTGGCGATCGAATGTAGTAACTTTCGGGGGCGTATTCGAGAGATTCCTTGCGTTGCACCTCTGCTGCAGCCATTGCAAGGATAGTAAGTGAGTCCATCATCGAAACGTAGTCGTAGATGTGAATGTGCAAGATCTTTCAATAGAGTTCAGATGACGAGAAGTATAAAGAAGGGACGAAAAGGAGAGATGTCTAGGAGGGTTCGAGTGGCCGTGAAGTGTGAGACGAAACTATGACTGTTTTCAAAGAAAAATCCTCTCATTAATTAAGCTTAAACTGTCAGTGACGCCAACAAGATCCACCCTTGCCAGGTACTCGGTGAACCCCTCCAGGCTCCTTCAACCATCACAAGAGCAACAAAAACTTCTCAATATCGCTCTTCAACCTTCACCGCCACGCGATACTATCTGCCACTTCTCACAATACTTCTTACTATCATGGTCAGGAAGGCGGGTCAAGGCTCGCAGCTCGCTGAATCAACACACATCCCTCCCGCCACCCTCAGCGATGGCGTCCTACCTAAGATGATAGTTTTCGACCTCGATTATACATTATGGCCTTTCTGGGTAGACACACACGTTACGCCTCCCCTGAAAGTGAAGAACTCTGCGAACCACGACGCCGTACACGACCGCTTCGGCGAGAGTTTCTCCTTCTACTCCGATGTTCCCTCAATCCTTTACAATCTGCGAGAACATAATATCAAAGTGGGCGCGGCATCACGAACTTCTGCTCCTGATCTCGGAAGAGACATGTTGAAGCTGTTGCATATACAGGACGGGGTGGAAGGCAAGAAGAGGAAGGCGATTGAGTATTTTGACCAACTCGAGATTTATCCAGGCAGCAAGATTACGCATTTTACGAAGTTGCAGAGGGCAACTGGACTCCGTTACGAAGATATTCTTTTCTTTGACGATGAGGCAAGGAATAGGAATGTGGAGAGTCTTGGGGTGACGATGTACCTGGTGAGGGATGGAGTTACAAGACAAGAGATTGATAATGGGATTCGAGAGTGGAGGAGGAGGCATGGCCATATTGGGAAGACTGCCAGTAGTGGTTAATGTGTGATAGAGTGGGATACAGCATTGCATGGCGTTGGGAGATATCCGGTTACACCTTTTCGAAGTCTACAGAGGGCTTCTACATAGAATACTACGGTACATAGAGACAATTGACGATTCAAGATCTAGATAATAAATCTGTACTTTTCACTCTTCAATGGGGGTTGATTTGCCACAAAGAACCCCTGTCGCGTACCTGAGCTAAGATTGGTGATGACTTCATGAGGCTGCAGCTCTTCGAAAAGTCCCACGCCGACGTGAACACTCAACAACGCGACAACGCCTCAACTTACGACAGACACTGGTGACATGCATCACCATGCCTCCCTTCCTCCCACGCAAACGCCTGCGCTCCTGGACACCAGAAGCAGAAGCTGGCCCCTCAAACCCTCCACCTAAATCGAAAGGCAAAGGCAAAGCTTCAGTAACAACCACCCCCAGAAAACCCACACTCTTCGATGACCTCGATGCCGGAACAGGGACAAAACGCTCTGCAGAGCACGGCAAAGCAGCATTAGAAAAACTAGCCGCCACCGAAGACGAAAGTTCCCTCTCCTCGCTGTCCTCCGATGAAGAATTCGAAGATGTTCTGCCCAGCGCGGAACGACAAAAGACCTCCCAGGCCGAAGATGACGAAGATGAGGACGATGATATCGAATTCGAAGATGTAGATACCACCGGCGCTCCTAAAGCATCTGCGAACGTAACATCAGGAGATTTGGAACTAACATTAACGAAAGACACGAGAGTTTCGATCACGAATCCATTCGGGACGAAGAAGGGACCTAGTAAGATTGAGAGGGGCATAAGGATCGATACGCACAGGATGCATGTTCAGTTATTGATGTGGCATAATGCGATTAGGAATTCGTGGTGTTGTGATGGGGAGTTGCAGGACATGTTGGTTAAGGCGTTGCCGCCTGGGGCAGTAAAGGAAGTTGAGAAGTGGAGGAGAAATAGTGGGTTAGATGTTAAGAAGGATGAAGAGGAGAAAGAGGAGACGCCTAAGGGGAAAGGGAAGGGAAAGGCGAATGCGGTGAAGGGAAAGAAGGGTGATCCGAGGAGTCAGAGGGATTGGGGAGAGCCGGCAGAGCGACTGGCTGAGGGGAAGGTCAATATGAGTGCTGGCGATCCTCTGTTCAAATTTCTGAGATATCTGGTGATAGACTGGAAGCAACGGTTTCGGATCACGGCCCCAGGTCTGAGGAAGTTGGGATATATGTCTTTACAGAGACTAGATGAGGAGACCAAGAGCTTCAAGGACGAATACGACCCAGAACGCCATGGCGAGCGAATAAGGGATATAAAGGAGTTTCGAGCATGTGGTAAAGCCATGGAGGGCAGTCGAGACGTCGGTGCGCAGTTGTTTACGGCACTGTTGAGAGGTCTAGGTCTCGAAGCAAGATTGGTTGCGAGTCTACAGCCTGCAGGCTTCGGTTGGAGTCAAAATGAGGAGGCGTCAAGTAAGAACCCTCGAGCATTAAACAAGAAGAAAACAGGAACCCTGGCTGACGATGAATCTGATGGCGATGAGGAAACGGACTCTAGTGAGGAAGAAAAGCCAGCACCAATGGCAGCAAAAAAGGGCAAAGCTGCATCTAAGCCGGGAGCTAAACCAGCTGCAACATCTTCCAAGCGTGCTTCTCGAGGAAGTGGGGTCAAGAATGCGCCAACAGCGCTATCAGAGTCGGAAGTAGAAGCAGGCGAAGATGACGATGATGATTCTGTAATTGATATCACCCCTGCAAAGAAAGGCAGAAAGCCAAACCTACCTTATGACCAGGACCTCAAATTCCCTCATTATTGGACAGAAGTCCTTTCTCCTGTCACCAATACCTACACGCCAGTAGATGCTCTGGTGCTGAAACTCGTAGCCACGGGTAAGGAATCTCTCGAGAAGTTCGAGACGCGAGGATCGAAATCAGAGAAGGCGAAGCAGGTCACTGCCTATATTATTGGCCATTCAGCTGATGGCACTGCCAAAGACGTTACAACTCGGTATTTGAAGCGGCATGTATGGCCAGGTCGTACGAAGGGCAATCGATACCCGGTAGAGAAAATAGCTATTCGTAATCGGCATGGCAAGGTCAAACGATACGAAGAGTACGATTGGTTCAAAACGGTAATGTCAGCCTATCTTCGTGGAACAAAGAAATGTCCTCGGACAGAGATTGATGACCACGAGGAGGTGACCGATCTCAAACCCGTCAAGCCTGAGAAGAAGGAAGTCGAGGAAGGAAAAGAGACTCTACAGTACTACAAATCCTCCCCAGACTTCGTTCTCGAAAGACATCTTAAGCGCGAAGAGGCCCTACTGACAACAGCCAAGCACGTCAAGATGTTCCCGATCAAGGGCAAAGGCGAAACTACGACTGAAGAGAAGGTTTACCTTAGAAAAGATGTCGTCAACTGCAAGAGCCAAGAGACCTGGCACAAAGAGGGACGAGCTCCCAAAGTCGGCGAAGACCCTCTCAAACGTGTCCCATATCGAGCCGCAACAACAAATCGCAGACGCGAGCTAGCTGAAGCCGAGAATGCGAGTGGTGAGAAAGTTCTTCAAGGTCTGTACAGCTGGGACCAGACAGACTGGATCATTCCACCACCAATTGAGAATGGCATCATACCCAAGAACAGCTTTGGCAACATCGATCTTTATGTCGATAGCATGTTGCCAGAAGGCGCCGTACATTTGCCTATGCGAGGCACTGTCAAGATCTGCAAGCGTCTAAACATCGACTATGCTGAAGCAGTCACTGGGTTTGAGTTCGGGCATAGAATGGCTGTTCCTGTCATCAGCGGTGTCGTGGTAGCTGAAGAGCACTACGATTCTGTCATGGATGAGTGGCATAAAGATGAAGCGGAGAGGGTAAGGAAGGAAGATGAGAAGCGACAAAAAGCAGCTCTGGGGATGTGGAGAAAGATGTTGATGGGTCTGCGCATCATTGAGAGAGTTAAGGGAGAGTATGGTGATGTTGCTGGAGATGCAGATACTCTAAATCCCTTTGCGAATACGAAGAAGAGGAAAGAAGATGCTGATGCGGAAGCTCAGAGACGGATCATGGACCAACGGGACGAAGAGATGGCTGGTGGGTTCTTGCCGGAGGGATTCAATGTTGAGGAGGCTGAGGAGCGTCATGCTTCGTTCTTCCCTGTTGTGCAAGAAGGTGACGATGACGACGATGAGCACGGTGGCGGTTTCGTTGTGGAGGGACATGATGAGCCCTCGAAGCCGGCGGGCCTGCCATATGCCACACCACAGTCATTGGAGCCGGCAACGAACGGCATCGCTCAAGCTTCTGAAGAGGATGTAGATATGCAAGACGCAGAATCCGAAGTCGAAGCTCTAGCACCAAAAAAGCGAGGCAGGCCAGCAGGTTCGGCAACGAAACCAAAAGCCAAGACTCCAGCCAAGCGAGGACCAAAGCTAAAAGCTTCAACTTCGAAGACAGCAAGTAAGCGCAAGTCAACAATCCGAGACAGCGAACAAGAAAACGATGATGACGAGTCCCCTCTCTCAGACCCCGAATCCGATCTCGAATCTGATATTGAGAAGCCTCCTAAGAAAGCACCTGCTAAGCGAGGCGCTAGCCGAAGAGCAACATTACCAGCTAAGACCTCGACAACAGAAAGTCCAAGGAAGACACCGAGGAGAAACGCGGCGAAAATGAGCGAGACTGCTTTGCGGAGTCATTATTTTGAGCATGACGATGATGATATGGATGAGGATGAATGATCTGGCTTGCATGGGACTTTTGATGGCATTTGATGGCATTTGATGGCATTTGATGAGTGGTTGGTGTGGCAGTTGGCATGGCTGTAGCTGGTCATGGGCTTGTAATGTTATTGCATTGCTTGCGTACTGCTTGGGATTTGAGCATGGCGTTGGTGGATGCCCTCTTATGGGAGGAAAATTCCGAAGATGCTTGAGAGTATGGCAAGCAGTGCTTAGCGAAAAATAAAACGCTTCAATTGCTTATTCTCTTCCATTTGGATTCCGAGTTTGGTGTTATACGATGTCCAAACTTATGGGGGATATGTGAGTGACCGTCTACAGTCATCACACAATGCGCTCCTATATTACCCGCCATTGCATTTTGAGTTCCGGTCGGCTGGGGGCAATATGTTGATAGATGCCCTCAGTCATGAGAGACATCTTGAAGATACGCTTATGAGCACAGAATCTTTCGATTTTGGTTGCCCTCTGTTCGTGATTTGACTCTGGAGCTTGACGTTGATGAATGTCCCCACATATGAGCATTTTCAAGATTCTTCAAAAGGAATTCGCTTAGCAGTGCAGCAGCAGGCCACGCATTTCACTTGCATAGCGATCTCAGTTCAGAAATTATTTACTGCATTGCTTAACGAAAGCCACGGTCCAGCCAGCCAGCCGGTGGTGTATGAGAATATCCCGAGACCTGCGGAACATTCCAAATCAGAACGCTCAAGTACTGTACAAAGCAGTGCCAAGTGGCTTCCACGTGCTAGTCATTTAGAGAATGCCCCGAGAATGGTGGGACATTCCAACTCATAACCCCCAAGTACAAACAAGTGACTTCCCAAGCCCTCAACGCCAGCCAGCCATGTATAGAAATGTCTCGATATCTGTGGGACATTCTAATTACATGCCATGCTCCTTTTTCATCCACTCCTCCCACGCAATGTCGCACTTCGTAGGCTCACGCTTCTTCAGTACCAAGTGCTCCAGGTACAATCCATGCTTCAGCTCCGTATGGCGAGGCGCAAAGTCGAAGTTTTTATCACGGTTGACTACCTCTCTCGCAACCTTAGACGCAATGGACTGGGACTTCGATGCAATGATTGCCGTCTCGAGCTTATATCCGAAAGACGTGAGTGTTTGATGTGTGAAGTAAACCCGGTAACCAATGTCCCGGCGATTAGTGTGGGTGAGTTCATAGCCTAACTTCTCATCCTCAGTTCTAGGGAAACCTGGACCGAAGATTCGCTTGATGTCGGCCTTCTCCTTCTTGTAGCAAGGGTCGATAGAGACGTGCTTAATGCGGAGACCGAACATGTAGCCGCCAGGGGAGTTAGATTCTGAGATGAGACCAACGAGGTTAGATTCGAAGTGAAGGATATCTACCTCTCGGTCGAAGTAGAAGGGTGTGATGAACCATCTGGCACAGATTTTGGTGTACTTCTTCAAGGCGAGCTCGCGGGTGGCCTTGCAGATGCTAAGTTGGATGGGAGGTGAAGTTTTGACTTGGCAGAAGGCTTTGAATTCGTACTCGTCCTCGATGGTCATGTCGGCGAAATCGGCTGAGGTATCGAAGTTAACTCTGACGAAGCGTGCCTCCTGCATGGGAAGGTTGAAGATGAACTCCTGCAGCTCGCGTGGTAGCTTGGGGAAGTCGGTGAAGGTGGCCGTGTCGAGGGAGTGGTCGACAGCGGCCTCATCCTCAACTTCATCGATCTCGTAGTCATCCTGAGGACTTGTTAGCTCGGAATTGTACATGTAGAATTAGGAGTCCTCACCTCGTCGCTGCCGCTCTCGGACTCCGAAGTGTACTCGGTGTCCTCCGCGTCCTGGGTGGTGATTAATTGTATGAAGACGGAGTGAGAGTGTGAAAACTTACTTCTCCGCCGGTCTCCGCGTTGTTGTCTGACTCGGCCTCGGACTCCTCCTCGTCCTCGTCCTCGATCTCGCTGTCACTTTCTTGGGTGAGATCGAAGGGCAGCTCTGCTGAGCCTGGAAGGTGCAGGCCACCAACTGCGCTGCAAGGAGCAGCCATGGTTTCTTCTTCAGATCGTAGTTGAGAGTAGTGAGAAGGATTGGCAATAAAGAAGAGCAGAGCAAAGAGTTGGCAGCAACGAGTCTTGGCTGACAATGACTTGTACTTGAGATCGAGGGAGGAGAGACCGAGGTGGGGGTTTTGTAGAGAGGAGAGAAGGAGCTAGCGCAGCTAAGAGTTAGGGCGGGGATGTGAAGTTGATAGCTCGGGACGGGAAGGAGTGGGCGAAAGGTGATCTGCTCGGGGTGGAGTGGAAGAGTGAACGAGAGATGACTTACTCGGGGAGGCGGGGATGTTTGTGAAAGCGAAGGCGATCGACCGGGAGGAGGGGGATTAACGGATGGTGACCTACTTTGAGCGGAGGAGATGTCTGTGAAGGCAAAGGCGATCGTCTAGGAGCATGAGGATCAACGGAAGGTGACTTACTCGGAGGGGCGGGAATGTCTATACGGCGAAGGCGATCACATGGGAGGAGGAGGATTAACGGAGGGTGAGAAGTCGACCTCCTCAGAGGAGTGGAACTATGCTACATCGTGGGGGACTTGATAATTCAATGCCTTCACAATCTGAGGACATTGTATCTAGCGTCTTGAAAGTAGGTAAGAGCAGCCTTAGTTGATGAGGCAAAGTGCTAAGGGGTGCGAGGTGGTAATGCATCAATGCAGAGGCATTCTTGGGGCTGACCTGGTAACTTCTTACTGCAAGATTCTAACAGATAACAAATGCTTAGAAAGGCTTTATGGTTCAGGGACATTCAAAAAGTTTGGTTGACATCTGTGAGACGCATCACAGCAGATTTTGGCAAGTGTTCCTATCGATTGCGTCAAAGAATCGCCCGATATAAGAGAGGACAATTCGCAAATTCGCTTAAGCCCCTATACGAAGCACAGCAACTAGCAGCTCATTACGTATATGGCGGGCGTGAATTTGTCTAACTCGCTTACGCGCCTGCATGCTTGTAAGCAACTAGCAGCTTGCTTTTCGCTGTGTTTGAGGAGGTCGCGAAGGTGACCCTGTAAGCAGTGGGCTGGTCTTCAGTCTCGGCAGCCGCGTTCCATGAACAGCGATATGAAGAGGACCTCTTTATCAATAACGGCATCTTCGATGTTCCAATACTGCCTGGACTCTGTTTGTGGACTAGTCGCACTTGACCTAGGTTCAAGAGCTTGACTCAGAGTTAATATTCAAAGGTACGCACGAAAGTACCGACAAGACTGAGAGATCAGAAATACAGGTGCTCACTTCCTTGCCATGGCGTCTGTGAAGCAGAGTGGGGAACTTTCTCAGTAATGCGTACATGATGGCCGACACAGGCGCACAATGCCCCCACGCTGAGGATATTTATCAAGCTTGTTTGAAGTAGGCGACAGAATCATTTGGTCAGAGTAGAGGCGTAGCGGTTTGTGTGAAAAATGGCTAAGAGCGACACATCATTGAGAAGCTGGCTGTGTCATCGTGCAGATGCTGAGGCTAGAGACAGTTCTTAAGCGAGGCCAAAAAGGGGGTGGTTGAAGCTAGGCCCCGTGTCGCTAAACATCAACAGCCCAGTCACAAAGGAGGATCCTACGCAGTTGTTGCAGTTCTGCTGGCTTTATTACATCCAAATACAGGGTAAATAGCTTCCAGGCCCTCATTCTGAACAAGACATCTCGGCTTGCCATCTTTCCAACCAGTTTACAAACTTCAAAGCTGAAGATAAAGAATAGGCTACAGAGGCTCGAAGTCGCCTTTCTTGCATTCTCAAATTTTACAAATTGAGAGAAAAGATAGAATTAGCATAAAATAGAGGATTGTGAAGCAGCTAACACTTTAGACTATAATTTATTAGGTGGGTAATCAAATGCCTTGCATAACCACGTGACTCCAACTGATACTTTGTCCGCATTAAGGAGGGTTCTTGACTTTGAGTTTCCAATGCATACACGCAAGAGAAACTTGCGACTTTATAGGAAGTATCGGGAAATGCAAGCTGGAAAGGTCTTCAATACATCTACATGACCTGGTTCTGAACACCCGACCAGACAAGCATGTGCCAAGCAGCCACCACTCAGGCCCTGGAATCTGATATGCAGAGTACCCCGAATATGACGCACCTGACGGCTCGAACTTTCAAAGCAGCAACAGGTGGTCAAGTCGAGTCGCGTACCACAGAGGGATGACAGCTCGACGTTGCGATGCCGAGACTTGGAAATAGGGAAATAGGGATGCTTTGTATGGAGAAAGAATAAAATAGCCACGCATAAAGTTAAGTGGGGTGGATAGACGCGCTGCAACTTGCTGGAAAAAGTCCAGCCTACGATGCAACATTGGTCAATCATCGAAAGGAACACAATTGAGACATTGAATCTTCAAGACAGTAGAAGTCATCAGCACGTTGCTTTTCCCGATATCTAGTCTTCTCGCAACATAGATTATCGAGATTGTAAAATAGGTGAAGCTGCTGTCAACGTCCTCGGCATTTTCGTCCGAAAGTCTTTTATCGATACGAGTAGACTACCTCCAAACATCAGCACAACATTTTGCTCAAAGCCAAACTTCTCCACGTCTGGACTGATCGTTATCCTATATATGCATTACTGGCATAGATAGCCCCTGACTCTCCGCGCCGAGCATGTCCTCTTCCTCCTCTCGAAATGCCTCAATACCACACGCTCCCCTGACCCCGAGCGGATTGCGTGAATCGCATACAGTATCGACATCACCAGAAGACGTGCGAGGTCCCAGTTTCGCAGACGATGACTGTACGACTCCAAGCAGCTCCAAAACATCTCCAACTACACAGCCTGCGAACGCGCATTCGGACCCAGAGACGGACGGATTCGCAATAGAGGAGGAACCTCAAAACACTGGAAGCAAAATCGCGAGTGAGACGACAGCCTTGCTCAGGAAACCTTTCGAATTCGTATCGCTCTCACCGCATTCGGGTCCTTGTAATCATGGCACATTCAGTCCGGGAATCGCGAGTCGGGCTGATAGCGTACGGAGTGGCCACAGTGGATATGGCTCTGGAGGTGCAAGACCTGGTTCGGGGGAGAGCAGCAGAGGCATATTTGGAAGTTTGATGGGGAATATGGGATTGAAAAATGACGGAGAAAATGGGAGGAAGAAGCAAAGCACAACGTCCTACTTGGCAGAGCGACATGGTATTACGAATACAAAGTCAATGTACGTCCATTCCAGGTTCCAGCATATTGTTTTCAGTGGACTAATACTCTTCTTAGGTATTTGCCCTACTATATACCATTCTTCGCCTGGATACCACAATACAAATGGTCATTTCTGAAGGGAGACTTGGTGGCTGCGATCACCGTGGCTTCATTCTACTTGCCGATGGGATTGTCACTCGCCGAAAACCTCTCTCACGTACCACCTATCAATGGTCTTTACTCCTTCGTTTTCAATCCTCTCATATACGCAATACTTGGAAGCTGTCCGCAGATGGTGGTCGGTCCCGAAGCAGCTGGCAGTCTTTTGGTTGGCAATGTTGTCAGGTCAAGCATCGATGCAGGGAGAACACCAGAATGGGAGGATGAAATGCATGCTCGCGTTGCTGGAGTTGTTACTGGTATGGCCGGTGCGACTATCTTCATTGCGGGCATCTGCCGTCTGGGGTTTTTGGACAGCGTATTCAGTCGACCATTCCTCAGAGGCTTCATCTCTGCTGTCGGTTTCGTGATCTTCGTGGACCAACTTATCCCTGAGTTGGGTCTGGTCGATCTTGCAGCAGAAGCTGGCGTAAGTCATGGCAGCAGTGTTGACAAGATTAAATTTCTGTTCGCAAATGCACACAAAGGTTCTGGTATCACTGCAGCAGTGGCCGGTGTGAGTTTCCTCATCAGCATGGTCTTCAGGTAAATACGCCCTCGTCCATGAAACTTCAAATGTTGACAAGTCGTAGGGAGACGAAGAAACGCCTACAACCTCGCTACCCCGCTGTTGCGTACTTCCCAGATCGTTTTCTCATTGTCGTCCTGTCTGCGGTTTTGGCATACCAGTTGAAATGGGATGAGTTAGGCCTAGAACTTCTTGGCAAAGTTGAGCCTCCATCTGGTAGGCCGTTCCAATTTCGCTGGCCGTTCCAAGTCTCCCACATGAAGCATATTCGAGAAGCCCTGGGCACGTCCTTTGTAATCGCTCTGCTGGGTTTCTTCGAGTCTTCTGTCGCCGCTAAAAGCTTAGGTGGTGGCGAGAAGGATGGCATCGAAGGCATTTCGCTCAGTCCCAACAGAGAGCTCGTTGCCCTTGGAGCTGCGAATCTGGTGGGAGCTTGCTTTTGTGCTCTCCCAGGTTTCGGTGGCTATGGTAGGAGTAAGGTCAACAAGAACACTGGTGGAAAGACACCTATGAGCAGTATATTTTTGAGTTTGATTGCCATTTTCTGCATCGTCTTTTTACTGCCATGGTTCGCCTATCTGCCTGTATGTCAAGCCCCATTCAAGATCGAAGATTGGCATACTAAACAATGAACAGAAAGCAATTCTATCGTCAATGATCAGCGTCGTAGCATTCTCGCTTCTCGAGGAGATTCCTCCAGACTTCATGTTCTTTGTGAAGATCCGAGGCTACACCGAGCTAGGAATGATGATGATCATCTTCGCATCCACCATATTCTACGATCTCAATCTGGGCATCGCTATAGGCGTGGGACTCTCTCTCCTTGCGGTCATTAGGCACAGCACCCGACCTCGTATCCAAATTTTGGGTAGAATACCAGGCACAAACAGATTTGAAAATGCAGAAGATAATCCGGATAAACTAGAATTCGTCGAAGGATGCTTGATCGTGAAGATTCCAGAGCCTTTGACTTTCGCCAACACGGGCGACTTGAAGAATCGTCTACGCAGACTCGAATTGTACGGCACGACAAGTGCTCACCCTGCTTTACCCAGATTGCGGGCTCCAGAGCACAATAAGAACATCATCTTCGACATCCATGGCGTGACTGGCTTGGATGGTTCTGGAACTCAAGTTCTGGAGGAGATTATTCGAGGCTACAGAGAGCGAGGGGTACGCGTGTTCTTTTCGCGTGGACCGGCGGAGGGGACTCCTATTATGGAATTGTTCCGAAGGAGTGGTATTATTGAGAGTTGTGGGGGGCCAAGTCATTTCGTTGCAGATGTTGGGGAAGCTTTACGGTTAACCGAGATCGAAGAGGGCGGCGAGGAATATTCCAATGCCGCCGGTGATGAAGGGGGAGGTTAGAGATGTGTTCATGTGTTGAATGTCTAGGTCACTCTGTTGGTGCCTCTCTGAAAAGCTGTTGAAGTCTTGAGCGTGGGTTGGATGCGTGCATTAGAAGGCGTTTGAAGGATGCTTGCATAGCGACGAAAAGCTATGCGATTGATATTGATTCAGATTGGATATCGCAGCCGCCATTTTGCCACCGTGCTGGACGATGGAGGTGTCTGATACGCTCTGAAGGTCTTTATCCCAAAGCTGAGGTTGTTTCTGTCCCACTCCGCTTCAGAATTTGGAGCGATTCATTCAGGCAATATCTCGGAATCTACGGCGATGGTTCCGTACCTGTTTCACGTCCTCATCCGAGATGATTCTCGATTTAGAGAGCCAAGCATGAGCTGCATAGCAGAACCGACAGCCCTAGGAGGCTCTGCAATGATCTACACGTCTCAAACTTAGCTGGACGCGTGGCGTTCATTTTAGGTGCTGCAACTAGCAAGCTACCTGAAGAAACTGTCTAGGGACGATCGAGTGATCTTTGCCTGTCATCCCTTCTACATTGCAATTGTCCTCTTCGCTTCGAGCATGTCGTGCTTTCGTGGCAATATTCAAGCATCTGCAAATGATTGTATAGGCCCGAATGTTTTCTCTCCAAAGGAAATTGATCTTTCGTTCTCGCATTGACTGTTGTGTTCACCAGGCATTTCAACAATGCGCTCAGAGTCAGGGCGATACTCCATACTTTTGCCCTTTGCCTGTATATCCTCTAAAATCTCTGATTAGGTCAACATTCAACAGTCATCTCATCATCACCAATGAGCTTCAATGACATCAACCACAACCTCACACGTGGTTCTCCATCTTTGCTGCCCTACGATCATAGCCACTTGAGCGGGGAAGTAATCTTCGACACCAGTTATGCGAAATTGGTTCAACACAATTACGCTTCAACAAATAGACAGGTGTTCAAACAATCAACCATCGGCCTTGACCCACTTCCTCTTCTGGGGTCCCCGCACTTGCAACGGCTGCTGTTCGCAATAAATGAACCACATCTCGTCACGTGATACACCATCCTGGGTAATAATGCCTATATTGACGCCACATTTGTACCACATGGTCTCAGCCGAAGCCATTTATCAGATATGCCAGACAGGTAGGCAATTGAATTAAGATTTTTGTCTTGTACCCGATGATCATTTCCCCGGATTTTCGAAAACGAATGAGCTAGGTGCATATCACTGTTTGTTTCGATTGATTGTTTTTCATATGGACTGGTCTGGATGCATTGCTTGTTTTTCCTTCTGCATGGATTGATTGATTTATATTTGTTACCATCGTGCGGGCGAGCCATGAGGTTTTTGTTGGTGGTCCTTTGGATGATCTTAGTGCTTTTGCTCATCTTTCGCATCCACTTGCAATTTTTGATGAGAAGAGGGTGTGAGACTGGGGATGTGGAACAGAAACAAGCTTCCGGATACTGTCGCCTACTGTCTTGAGTTGAAAGGGGTCCGAAAAGAGGACAAGGGTTGACCCATTTATGTGAATCGGGATGGATGGCGAGACCTGAGATCATGTGGCGGAGGTGTAGATTCCGTGGTGATGGGGCGCGATTCGCAATTTCGCTTTCGTTAGGTGGGTGGCCGGGAGCTGAGCCGTGAAGCTGTCGTTGTGAGTTCCTTTGCCTTTCGTGGGAACATGGGAGTATAGAGTATTGTGGAGAGAGGTAACGCAAGGTCTGGACGAGATATAAATACTTGGTCTTGGCCACGTTTGTTTGTCTCGAAAGTTCAACAAGCAACAGCATACTTTCAATACTCTCTCAACATCTCACTCTTTCGAACATATAAACTTTAAGATGCTTTTCAGCAAGTTGATCATGACCGTTGGCCTGATGGCTGCTGGGTAAGTCATCCTACACCAGCCATGGTTCTCTAGCTAACGAGACATCAGCCTCGCCGCCGCCATGCCTGCCGCCGAAGGTGTTGTGGTTCGTGATGATGATGCGCCAACTAGATCATTCAGCTCGGGCCCCGCGACTAGCACTCATACTCGGGGAATAAGACCTACTGGAACTGGTGGCGTTAGACCAACTGGGACTCGTGGCCCAAGGTATGTCTCGATCTTTCTATCCTCAACCCTCGCGAGTTGTACGAATACAGACAAGCTGACACATCATCACAGACCAACAAGATCAGGCGGAGCTAGACCATCAGGCACAGGAGCAAGTGTGACCCACACTCGTCGCCCTCGTCCTACCGGCACTTTCGCCCCAGCTTCCCCCGCTACCGAGACTCCCGCCGTGGAGGAGGTTGAGGTTTCCGATTCCTAGACCTTGGAAAGCATTCGGAGGTGATGTGGAAGCTTTATTTCTTGGTCGTTGCATGCTGGGGATTGAAAACTTGAAATCAGTTGACTGAGGTGGTGTTTGGATGGCATGAGATTGGAGGATTGTATATACTTCTTGTCTGTCGCTACTTGTACATGAATATGGGCTTCATCGGTCATGCCATGCTAGTTTCTGTGTTATGGTGGCGTTGCCTTCGTTAGCCGCGAAGGTCCGAGAAGGGGAGCGATACCCGACATGGTACGAACGGTTTGCTGCATACCCGTGAAGTCATGGGACAGCTGGCACCGAACTTGATTTTGGTTCCACGGAGATGCCACATTGCCATAATAGAATTACCAAGTTCAAGTCAAGTGGCATAGGCTACTAGGCTACTCATAGCCTTTAGCATTTCTGTCTTGGCATCATTCTATCATTCCGCTCTCCTATCGTCATTGGAATTTGGAAGCTCTATATAACCATTCAACTTGATTTCGATATCCTCTTCATCCATGAATCCTCCTCAATCCCTCTCATCTCACAACTTTGCCTACTAAATCGACCAAAATGACAACCTTCTAGATAGACCCAGTCCGCCCAGCTCTCCCCACTTCAGAAACTACTACAACCCAACACGTCCACACCCGACCATCAAGCTCCAGTACGCACATGCACTCCCCAACGCCCCCCGGTCTTCATCTCGCCTCTCTTCTAGTACTTTTCCACCTAATGCCAGTACGCCGCCACATAGACATCTAGGGTTTGTCGCTGTGAACGTTATCAAGGGATGGGTGTTCAATGGGATGAATGATGAGCCTATTAAAGTTTTCGGGGTATGTCAATTCTTTTCATCTGTCATATTCTGAGAAGAGCTGACAAGAGCTTCCTCAGCCGGGAGGGGCTTTCCATGAAGGCCTAGGATGTCGACATCGAGTCAGCGATAACGCAAGCAAGACCGAGGAAGCAGTTATCATCGCCACGATGGTGGTTGATAGCAAAGTTTTCGAAGAGGGAGGTGTGGAGGGACTTGTGTTGGTAGACGTGGAATGGAAGGGTACTAGGGGGTAGAGTGGTTCCACATTTCGGGGGAGGAGGGCGAGTAAGGATAGGAAAGGGAGGATGTTACCAAGGTGGAGTAATTGCGGGGTAAGAAGCGAGGGCATGCTCAGGCTACTTGTGCTGTATTTTAGGTATGACAGCGATTGGTCGCCTGAAGCTTTCGATTTTATAGCGTGTTTCAGAACCTCAAACGCCGTCTTCTTCCCTAATTCTCTTACATAGAGACAGTGTTCTCAAGCATGCTTCACGGACATTCTTTACTGTCAAGCGGGCAATGAAAGACTCGCATATCTCCAGTGTTGAAATTATTTGGAGAAAATTTCCTTAAACTTTTGTTATTTGCTTAATTAAATCTAAACAGATCGCAACCTCACCGCTTCTTTTGTCGCAAACAATTTCTCTCTTGGACATTTGGGCAAGTGCCTTGGGCTTTGTGAGAGCCCACCAGGCCCAATTGGTTTTGAAAAGCTCCGAAGGACGCAGTAACGACTCTTCGGATCGCCACTGCCATTTGGGGGAAATGCCAACTAGAGTTGTTCTTTGGAATGATTCGTACCTTGGGGAGGTCTTGACAATCCTCAAGGTCGAATACTTCAGCCACTTGATGAGCTGTCACTCCCGTCGAGTTGTGATTCCCCTCATCTGGTAGGCTGCCCGGGCCTGGAAGGTGCAGCTGTTGTGAGCTGCTTCTTTGCTCGAATTTTCTATTGCTTTTTTTGAGCGCCGTTTTCGCGACTGTTCCTGCTGCTATTTTTGCTCTATTGTATCAATGGGCTTTATTTGTGAATTGAATATCGGCTTCATGAAAGAAGATAATTCTTACGTAGGGAGAGGTTCAAAAGTTACATCGATGCTCACTTCCTTCTCCTTTTTTCTCGCATGGAATTTAGCCTCGTTGGTAGTCGAGTGGTAAGAGGACAAGATCAAATCGAGATCCGACCGAGCCGCTGTTGTCTACCTGTGCCATGCAGGGAGAGCGAGGCGGAGCCTTGCACATTTGAGGAGTTGGTAGGACGGCCTGGTCAGATTTCTCAGAAGCTCGTATGATGACCCAATGGCTTTTTTTCAGATCCCCGTTGGCACCTCTGTCCTCCCATCTCTTACTCAGATCAGCTGTGAAAGATGCAGAAATCATCGCGAACTTGCTGAGTCATTCCTAGTGATTTCATCATAAGATGAGGAACTAAAGACATTATTCAATGATGTAAGGTCTCTCTCCAAATACAAATATTGCAGAGGCAGATGCCTGGTGATGCCATAGCGCTTGCCGTATTTCCTTTCTATCCCATATTCCAGAAGCTGGCGAAGCAATTTCCTAACATCTCGGCTATCACTTGATACGAAATGTCTTCATTTTCAGCTCTAGACATTATTATCGTTGGAGCAGGCATCGCAGGTCTAAGTGCAGCAATTGCCTTACGCCGAGCTGGCCATAGAGTCAAGGTACTTCTGCCCCTGAATCAAGCGAACATTTTCCCCCACACCCAGCAAAGCCTAACTAACAGTCAAATACAACAAGTCAGATCTTCGAGCAATCCGACTTAAGCAATGAGCTAGGTGCTGCAATCCACCTCTCACCAAATGCCTCCCGCATCCTTCTCCCTTGGGGAATGGACCCTGTACGAGGGCAATTTGTCATTGCGAAGACGACATTCATCGCGAACAGCGAATCACTGGCCCGACTTTACGAGAGCGATTACAGTACTATCATCGAGGAGTATGGAGCGCCGTGGTATTTTACTCACAGAGTTGACCTTCGTGACGAGTTGAAACGAATGCTTTCTGACCCCAAAGCTCTTGGGACTTCAGCGATACTCCACGCAAACTCAAGAGTCATCAGCTATGTCAATACCCCCACATGTTGTACTATCTATCATCAAAAGTCTGACCAAATCTAGAACGCGAAGGAGGGTTCCGTTACTCGGTCAGATGGGACAACGTACAAAGCCGATTTGGTTATTGCAGCTGATGGAGTCCATTCCCAAGCAACGGAAGTCGTTTTTGGTGCGAAGAACCAAGCACTCACAACAAACCAGGCCGCTTTCAGATTCTTGATCCCCACCTCTGCTCTAGCAGAAGATCCAGAGACGGCTCATTTTATGGAAGGTGACGATGGTCGTTTCAAGGTGTTCATGGGTACTGGTAGAAGGATAGTTTGGTATCCTTACCGAGAGTAAGTCTTCTTGAACATGTGCCGTTCCTGGAATTTTGATGCTAATCGTATTCAGTAATGAGGAACAGAACTTCGTGGCAATATTCCAAGATGATGAAAGGGATATGCGAGAAGGTAAGTATCTCTAGAGCTTAGTGAGTAGTTTTTTGACCAACTCTTCCTCATAGATTGGAATGTGGCAGTTGAGCAGAACGAACTGTTGGAAGTGTACCGCGATTTCCATCCTTCCATCCTAGCAATTTTGAAGTAAGGACGAAGAACAAATTGTAGATCGAAAAGTACTGACCAGTGTTAGAAAAGCAACAAATATCAAGAAATGGCCTCTCCTATTCCGTTCCCCAATCTCTCCTTGGTATTTGTCAAAACTCGTTCTCATCGGCGATGCCGCTCACCCAATGCTTCCCCGTATACCTCCATTTCAATCCTAGTCAACTGTTCTAACACATCACACAGTTCAAGGCCAAGCAGGCGCTCAGGCAATAGAAGACGGTGCCGCACTAGCTATCATGGTATCGGACCTCACTAAGCCCAAGCTACAGGCCAGTCCCGCCTTGCTCTCAGAGCGACTTGAAATGTTTCAAGAGGTGAGAATGAATCGAGTGTCAGCAATGCAAATCTTTTCGAATTTCGGGCAGGACTAAGCAGCGGGTGTTGCGGAGGCTGTGAGGCCTTACTTTAAAGATGGAGAGCCTTTGCCTACGAATCCGGATGAGTTCAATGTGTATAATTTCCCGCATGATGTTGTGAAGGAGAGCCGGAGGGCTTTGGAGGACCATCAGGGTAAGGCAGCTTAGAAGGAGATAGTTTGAGCGCGGGATAATGGCGGGGTAAAAGGGGTCGAAGCGAGTCAAGGGCAAACTCCCCACCTTTAAATCTAGCACTGTTAAGGACAGGTGATGTGTGAAATGAAATGGTCGCTTCCCAATACGCCCAAGCCAACCAAGGCTATCCGACTTGATCCCAAGTCCCCGACTCAAATGCTCGGGCCAGTCACAAAAATGATATTAAAGACCATAGGGCGGATAACAGGCGTCGCAGTCAAGAAGTGGGAATACATGATTATGTTGTATAATGCTGGCATCCAAACTGTTAAGGTTGTAAACACAGTTTTGGTCGACTTCGCCTACGCTATCAATCTGCTTCGTAAGCACAGCGATTCCCATGCGGTGACTAGTGAAGAGAAGGCGGCGATAATAGTGACTGCTTCGTTCGGCAAGTGCCATGAGGATCAAAACAGTCAAATTCTTGCCGGAAATGCTGCAAATAACTTTCAAAGAACCCTTACTCACCATGTCCAGAAGTCTGTTCGCGTTCGTGAGACCTCAGTCGAGACAAATCACCCCCTTCGAGAAGCCTACACTGAATAAGCTGCCATATGTGGCGCAAGAGACATCCGAATTGTCAAAAGTACCAAAGATTCCGGGCCTTTCCATTCCCAAAGGTTATGGCTGTGGTCTAGGAACTGGTTAGGCATTTGGACAACCTCTGAATATTGCGAGTACCGACAGAGGCCGTGATGATTCGGTATTTCTCCGACACAGGTACAATTTTGGGAGAAAGAGGCTGTAGAACGACTCATTCTAGGTATGATCAACAGCCATTGCCTGATCATCAAAAGAGAAGTGTGCTTCGGGAAGTTGAATTTCAGAATGAGTCTGTCGTGAAGCCTCGCTACTTTAGAATTGTCTT
This sequence comes from Acephala macrosclerotiorum, assembly GCA_014904845.1. NCBI lineage: Eukaryota > Fungi > Ascomycota > Leotiomycetes > Helotiales > Mollisiaceae > Acephala > Acephala macrosclerotiorum. The sequence continues at coordinate 166,691 of MU119282.1, forward strand.
ACATGAGCGCTTGCTACATGTATGACATGGAGAGTATTCCTTCTTCAAGCCCAAGATGCAGATTTTCAGCAGGGCCGTCATCTCCAAACGTAGTGTCAATGGAACAAGTACCACGACCAACAGCTCTAGTGTCGCGTCATCAACAAAGACCAGACCGTCAAGTTCTCTACGAACGAGCAGCTCGCTAGTTCTCACGACCAGTATCTCCACATATCAAACAACAGCGCTTCAGAACTATCATGAACCTCGTCAAAACCTTTCGCAAATATCACATCGAGCTTCATGACGATCACTCCTTCGCCATCCTTCACAACGGAAAGGATAGGTCCCACCAGCTCTAGTTTATCACAAGATGTTTCGAAGATTAGTGCGATTGCACAGTTGAGATAACATATATCTCGGCCTTCACTAGACCTGATTTGACGTTTAGCATTGCTTGTGCGCTGATGATTTGACAATAGAAGGAAAGTGGATCATATTTCTAGCCATCATGCCAAAGTTTCGTAGAAGTCTTTAAAGAAGAAGCACTGCTCTGCGATTTTACGCGTTACGACAATTCAATTGAATTAGTTCAGTTTGGTTGGTGGCAGACCTGCGCGTGAAAGCCATTTAAATTTTAAGTACCTGTCTCTAGGACTTGGCTTTTCACTCGAGAAACTCAGGCCTTCCAACTAGGCATAAATACTGCTAAATACTGCTGCTAGAAAGCGTATGCAATAACTCTTGATCCCTGTACACATGTTTCGAACAATTCCAGTGTAAAATGTCATCAGCTGCTTCATCCAAAGACAAGACGAAGGATAGTATCTTACTCAAAAACGACTTCCACGATTGGCAAAGCAAAGGCAACAACTAATGAAATGAAATGTCCGTCACAACTCAAAGTCAAGGGCAAAACTTGCATCTTATTCACGATAGGCAGACTGAAGTCTTGCCTCATCGTTCTCCTGCTCACCCCCATCGCATCCACTAAGATGCTTTCATAGCGCACAGCCAAAGTAATGCTCATTGTGACAACCAAACACTGGGGAAAGACCATCTTCTTCGACGTTGTTTGCGATGAATATGAAAAAAAAATGAAGGTCGTGTCACGTGGATGCATCGCGTCTCCCCAAGACGCGATCGAGGTGTTGTTCACCATGCTGTTGGACAACCAATCTCGATGCCTTCGTGCAATGACCAGATTTTTTGCCGTTGCACCGAGAAAATGAACATCGCGTGACTCGATGTGTCGATTCGAGCTTGTCGGGACTTTTATATTGCTAACCCAAGACTTGGTCGACAAGGTGAAGAGACGGCAAGAGTCCCCTCCGGCATCGTATGGAATATACCCCCACCATGATGCGCTTCATTGCTGACCATGCTCTCCAGGCCAGAGTCATCATGCTTCACGAAATCCTCCTCTCACTCTCAGGCCATCCCTCTCCACTACTCACAGCCGACCACTCTTCCCCGAATTCCATCCTCTCTCCACCTGAGAAAGCACTTCTCTCCTCAATAGCGCATTTGAGTGACCTGCATTGCAAATTACTTGCACATACGGTTACGATTGCGACAACACATCCTTCCAGTATCTGCCAAGCTGTCGCGACGTCTATAAAGTCTACGCACCTTGCCGAGTTCCAGCGAAAAGTGCTGGAGGTCGAAGATGGCATATTGAGGAAAGATGCTGGCACCGTAGGAGCATACAACATTGTACCATTGACGGCTATAGTTGGGGAGTTCTCGGGATGGACGAGGAGAATGGAGTGGTTCTTGGAAGTGGTGGAGTTCATGATGCGGGGTAGTGGGCAAGCAAAGAGATGCACTGGGGCTATGGCCATTGACAAGCTATGTAATGCTATGCAGACGGGCTATGTCGATATCGAGGAGGCAGCCTTGAGCCTAGTGAGAGTTGCTGAGACGGCCTGGTTGAAGCAGATATCTTCGTGGGTACTATATGGACGACTACCAAGTTTTGGCAAGGAGGACTTCTTCGTCCAGCTGATTCTTGGTGATGTAGTAGTAAGTCTGGAACTGGGTGTTGTGCTATGGCTGACATTATCTAGGAATATGAGAGCAAACCCGAACTGTTACCTGCTTTCGTCTCAACTCCCACAGCAAGTTCCCTTCTTTTCATCGGCCGATCCTTAAACCACATCCGCGTCAAGGGCATATCGAGCGCCTCTTCACCCGAGCTGGACCTCCTGTCGTCGCATCTGCAGCAGTTATCTACGCTGAAGTTCCCCATCAACAGCGCCAACTTCTCACGAGTCATAGCTTCGATACGACTTTCCCTTTCACAAACCACTTTACAGAAGCTACTACCTCTAAGCAGAGTTCTTGAAATCCTATTCCTCCTCCGACAATTCTTTCTTCTAGGCCGTGGAGAGTTCGCTCTTGCGTTAATCACAGAAGCCGACGAGAAGATAAGATCAAGATGGCGGAGAACCGACAATATTGGCTTCGAGAAGCGCGACAACATTGGGAATATCGTTGTTAAAGAAGGCGAGGTCTCGGCTATCTTGGCACGAGCTTGGGCTGCCATGGGCTTGCTCCAAGGACAGCATGTGGAAGAGCAAGACGAGGATGAGTTGCTTGAACTTGCCAGAGATCTTGTTCAGCTAACCATCCCCAAATCGAGCTCGACTACACCTTCAAAGGCAACATTGACTCCCCAATCAATAGCTTTAACCCCGTTCAGGAATCTCCTTCTTTCGGTGCCAGTCTCTCTCACTCTCCATATACCGTCCCCCCTTGATCTCTTCCTCACTCCGGCAGATGTTCAGACCTACTCTGGCATCAATGCTTATCTTCTCTCAATACATCGAGCACATCTTCGTCTGACAGATCTGTGGAAGATCACGGCTCTACGACGTGACCATCCCTCGCCCCCAGGGCCTCCATATGGCAGCTCGACCATGGGCAGGAATAAAGTGCGCACCCAACGGAGCAGAGCCAAGGAAAGATCAGAAGCAATGCGAAGTGTTTGGGCTACCAGTAGTGCAGCTGTTTTCTTCCTCGGCGAAACAGAAGCCTACCTGCAAGGAGAAGTCGTTCAAGGAACTTGGTCTGGATTTAAGAGCTGGATCACGGGAGAGACTGCTTCACGGCCTACATCGTCAGAGAGCCATGTTGAGGATGAGGATGATATATGGTTGCAAGCAGGCAGGGAGCCTACGGCAAAGACGCTAACACATACTCATGATCCACAATCACTGGCAGATGCGCATAGAAGATACCTGTCAGCGTTGACTTCAAGTCTGCTTCTGAACACGCCTTCTTTCACAGATCCTCTGTACCATCTGCTCCAGCAAGTCGACCATCTAGTCGCGCTTGTCTACCGCGTTCACTCGATTTGGCAGTCCCTCGACCTGGAAGCTGACGAGGGTGTCGTGGATGCTTTCTCTGACTTCCACAAGGAAGAGAAAGATGTCAAAGAGCAACTCATGGTCATTGCGAATAGAGTGAAGGGCGCAATTGAGGAGCTCGTCAAATGTCTTCGAGACATCGACCAAGAAAAGGAAGGCTGGGACAATGGCTTTGCAGAACTGGTACTTGGCGAGGAAGGTGCCTATGTTCCTGCCAAAGTAGGCAGGGTCGACAGGCTTTTGATGAAGCTAGATTTTGGCGGCTGGTTTGATGTCGCTAAGAGGGATGGGGATATGGTTGGTGATGGTGATAGTGATTATGAGTTATGAGTAAGGTTATGATTGATGAAGTATACCCTTGGCGTTCGGATAACACGCACGTGGCTTATGGCACATGCCGCATCGATTTGCAAATGTCAAAGCAACGGATTTTGATGTGTTGGTAGCCACACAACCCTCAAATATGCGTTCCATGCAAGGTTGTCTCATGTGTAATCGTGTGCTCTCAGCATCGGCTACTTGCTTCCACCTCGGTCTCGAAGCCTTCTCATCCTCCAATAATCTACCCTCCATCAAATCCTCTTACACAAATTGTCTCTAAAGCTTCCATTCCCCTTCCAGTGCAACCTTCCCAGATCTCAAATGTATTACAAAAGCAATCCAGCCCCAGCAAGAGTAGGGATTCCCAACAAGGGGACCAATGGTTCGTAGATCCCAGCTTTGATATATGCAATTCCGGTCCAGATTTGGGCTGCGGAGTAGAGGCCTAGGAAGGTTTTGTCGTAGATGTCTGTTAAGCCGCCGGTGTTGGCCCATTTGATGCAGAAGAGTGCTGTTCAATATGTCAGCCACAATTCGAACTTCCTCTTCTTCTCTTCAATGCCCCAATTTTTGCTTATACCCTCACCGCCTAGTTCATTAGACCTTCCATTGCCCCTTTTTCTTGAAAACAAAGCCGAAGAAGCAAGAGCAAACCATGCAATAGCAACAAAAGCAAAAAGCGACACGTGACACTAAATTTCAAGACAAGAGTTTGAGAGTACTCACTCATGAACACGAAGCCTTGATTACACTCCATCCATCCAATCTTTGCAGCTTTGACTCCTGGTGAGTCAGGAGCCTTCTTGAGAGCAGGGAACACGAGGTCGTAGCCCATCTTCGTGTGACCCGCTACTGTTGCGGAGGCAAGGAAGGCGGCGGTGTAGAGGAGGGTTGTTGAGAGCGTTGAGCCTGACATTATGATCTTGAGCGTAGGGAATTTTTGGGGAGAATTGGTGATAGATGGAAGACTAGGCTTCAAGGCCAGAGTTGAGGTAGCTGGATTGGAGGGGTCGAACAAGGGGGTGCCTTCGTTTTGTGGCTTGGTTTGCTTGTTAGGTGTGAAGTGAATTGGGAAAATTTGAATTGAAATAATCAATTGACAACCAAAAATTTTTTGTCTTCAGCTACTTAGAAAGATCTAGAAAGAAAGTTGAACGTGGTGGTGGTGATGATGATGATGATGATAGAGGGGCAATGGCTTCTGTTCTGGGACGTTCAAGGATTTTAGCCGAGGTTCGATATTCTACTACTCGAATTAAAAATTGAAAGTTAAGAATTTAACTTGAAATTTGAAATCTCTAGCTTTCGAAATGAGCATTATTGTACTGTAAAAGTAAGTCTTAGAATAAAGAAGAATCTTATTTTATTAATAATCACTTAACTTTACCATTCATCAGCCAATGAGCCTCGGCCTTATAGACTTCAGGAGTAATATTCGTAGCTTACCAGAATCGATGCGAATCGTGACTTGGGAACCGGAATAGAATGGGAGCACGGATGCTCTATCAGTCATACAAAGTTAACATGTGGCACGGTTGAATCATGACTTCATTTCTACACTGCAGCCTTAGAGATCAAGGCTCAAGTACCGACTAACCATAACGACCAGTAATCGCGTAAGAGATACTTCGCACTTCGATTCATATATATTTTAAGCCTGAACTTAAGATTCTCCCGGCTCGTACTCTATAACATTCTTCCCCTTCTTACCTTTCTTCGCAGCTTTCTTCCCCTTCGAAGAAGAGGGCAACGAAAACTCATCCTCTGGCGGTGGCGGTGGCAGTGGCGGTGACACGCATTCATAGATTTCCTCAATGGGTTCTGGGGCTTCGGCCTCTCTAATCTCCGCGATCTCTTCGATCTCTTTGCTCATGAGCTCGGATTTCTTAGAGGCTGGGCTTCCACGGCAGTAAGAACTATCTGACGGAGAGTTAATACCGTCCTCAGACCCATCATCAGATTCCCCGTCGTAGTCGCTAGGATCCTGGTTTGCAGATTTGAACCAGGGGCCTCTTTGAATTGTGCTACCATTCGCAGCTATTCAGCACATCAGTAATAGTTCAGGAAAGGGCGGGGTAAGTGAATTTCTCACTAAGGACTCTAAAGCCCATGAAGCGTTTGCAGGTTTCAAAGCCTTTCTCGAGAACGTCCAATTGTTTGTTCAATTCTTCGCGCTGACCACGACTCTCCTCAGATTCACCAGCAATGCCGGTCACGAGGTCGATGGGCATGGAAGTGACAGTCATAGGTGAAAAGATATCGTAAAGTGGGTTGATCAGCTTAGTTTCGATGACTTCAATAGCGATATCGTCGATGAAACGTTCGAGAGCAACCTGTTTGAGTACACATTTCAATTAGCTAGTGTCCCATAGAACAAGGGGCAAGACGTCAAGAAGAGAAGTAGGCGACCTTGTAGTAAGCCTCCATGCAATCCAAGGCTTCGGAACATGCGAAACGGTTAAGGTCAGGTTCCGTACGTTCTACGAGAGCTGCCACGAGCGGACGGAGATCATTGCGCTGGTTGTAATATCCAGATTCAAGGGAGGAGACGTTGAAGAAATCTTTTATAATTCTTGTATATTCATCCTTGCTTCGTTCGGTCCGGACCTTCTGGAGAGCTTCTGTGAAATAATGGTTATACGTTATTGGATGACCTTTCTGATGTGGTGTTAGCAGCTCGGTGGTCTTTGCGTTCAGAGTTTCCAGTATCTGATTCAAAGCAGGTTTGAAGACCTTTTGAAAGAGTGCTTTGGAGGTTGCGCAATCGGCGATATAAGCAGTTGCAAGACTGAGGAATTCCTGAACGGCCACCCAGACTTCTTCGATGTGGCATCGAGTAATCGTTTCCCAGGGAGATGATTGTTCTAGGAACAAATCTGCCACAATCATGGGGTTGAAGGTCCCCGGCAACTCTCGACCCTTGGTCCTCCGCATCAGGTGCTGTATGTGATTCATATATTCTTCTCTCGTAGTCGCAGTTACCCCTCGAGGAACAGCAGTCACGTTTGGAGACTCGACAATCTCACGGTGGTGACCTTTCTTGGCCATGCGTTCCGCGAAGTCTATATTGAGGTTCTGTACTACAGCCCGTATGCGCTTTTGATAGCCGGGCTTAGACTTGGCGTCCCCGAAGAATGGATCGTTGTAGGTGCCATCCACAGACGCTTTGATCAGGGAGCGGAATGATTGACTAATCTGGAGTAGGTAGAGTCGCTGTTCATTCAAGGTTGCTCGAGGTTCCCCAAGCTTATCCAGCCGGCTGCGGCAATTCTCGGATTTGATTTCAATTTCATCAATCAAGCTTGGTAGTTCAGCAGCGATCTGTCCAAGAAGGACCTTGCTAAGCCTCTTCCGTAGCTTGTCGACACCTAGGAGCGAGCGAGACAGATCCTCCCATATCCCCTGGGAGAAGAATTCTTCTTCCTTGGCGTCTCGATCAGCCAACGACCACACCCCCGTTTCAGAGTCCATATTTTTCAAGACATGCCATCCAAGACGGAAATCCACATCCTGGTTCCTTGCAAGAGAAACATACATGGCTTCGCTCTCGGAACCGGCAATCAAGGTATCAGGTTTGGTGATGACGCCAAGCGTTCGAGTGCCCTCCCTATCAGCAGCGCGGGCGAGCTTCAACACGATCTGGTTCGCGTAATCGTTCTTAGCTGAGACCACCGCGAGGATGATGCTCCTGGGCTCCTTCATATAGGCTTGCACGACGTCTTGGATTAGCTCGACGTCGGAAGCGGATTGCTGCTTCGTTTCGGAGTGGATAAGTCCAGGCAAGTCCACAATAGTCAAGTGAGGCCGGTCAGGACCCGAGACCTCAACACGGAGGAGGTCCTTCGAGAAAGCTCTGCCATGCGTTGAGATTGCCATGGCTGCTTTTGCGTTCTCAACCAAAGTTGCAAGCCCATCGAAGCCTTCTAGCTTCTCGTGGAAGCTACCTAGAGAGAGCTGCTCGGACTCGCTGCGAGAGTGATGCGGGACAATTGACACGGTTACGCCAATGTGCGATGTCTTGCGGAGGACCAATTCTATCGGAAATCGAGTGCACAAGTTGCTCTTAATCGGAAACGATACACCAGAAATTGCTTCTAACACGGAGCTCTTCCCAGATGACTGGTCCCCGCACACGATGATCTGTGGCAATGAGACATAATGACTGATGCCTTGCGAACGGAGACAGTCGACGGAGTTGAGTAGATCTAGTTGATCCTTGGAACACAAGCCGTTTAGGGCGTCCGTGTGAAACGGTTTCAAGACCATTGTGAACTCTTGATGGCGAAGTTGGATTTGATTGAGGATGCGTGACGGCGATAAAAGGTGAGGAGGAAGTAGCAAAGGAGCAAGGAACTTTGGGCAATGAAGAGGAAGCAAAGCAATCAAGGGAACATAGACTCGGTTGTAAAACCAGTGTGGTATTTGAAGTGAACAGCGGATTAATTGGTGGCCTCATTTTGGGCGATGGACGTTGCTGTTGCTCAGTTCATGCTGTGTAACTGTTGTCTGCTCGTGCGACAGCTTGGTTACTTGGCCTTCTGTCGATATGAGTAGGTGATTGGAGCCATTGCTATGCGGGACAAAGAATCATTTTTGACCAGTCTAGCCTCCTGCGTGGAGGCCACCTGCCAGCAGAACTGATGGCACCTCTATTGAAGTCCGTGGCAGATGGCCATTGGGAGAGCCGAAAAGTGCAGCCACTGGTACATAAGTCTGATAGAGGCGGGGAAGTGGCCGACTATGAGACATGAGGTAACACAAACGCCGTTAATATGCACCTGATAGAGCTGTATCACTATCGTACCCAATTATCTGCCTGGCGCGAACGTAATCATTATTCCGCGCCAAACACTCCGATAAGAACCCTAATCTCAGCTTTCTTTCTTGCGAATCGTTGACGCTTTAGATGCGCTTCATGGTGGAAATATGAAAGAGACTGCATCCACCTGCTACACCTGCGCATACCAGTCGTTCCGTCCGTAGGCTGCATGGGGTGAGCAAAGCCTAAGGCTCAAGAAGGATCCTCGATCTCTTTACCGTCAAGGATTCAGAATCACTGTCCATCCTTGATACCTCATTATTATACAGGCTATGTTAGGCAACATCGTTTTGTCTGCGATATTGTTAAACTATCTATCAATTATCTGCAAACAATTTATTTATGATGGGGAGGTTTAAAAAGCCCAGCGCAAAAATGATGGTGTGCGAGGAGTGCAGTCGTTCGTTTGGTAACGAGCGCGCTCTTAGCCAACATCTCAATTCCAAAGCTCATGCTTCAATTCTCGATCCCGACGAACACATTCTCCCTGCTAATCCTTCTCCATTCGTCACCCCCAACGCGCCATCATTCCAACCAGTACAACCGGAGCCGATGGATTTCGAGGACAACCCCGAGAAGGAGGTCGAATCTTTGAGGAATTATAACGCGACGTCGAAGCTCTACGTCTTGACGCCTATTCCGGGTAAGGGCCAAGGACTAATCGCAGTGCAAGATATCTCAAAAGGCACAAGAATCCTCTCTGACAAGCCGCTGTTCCGGATACCGAGATTTGGGTTAGTAGGGCCAGCTTTTGAAAGAGCGGTTGCAGGCAAACTTCATCGTCTCTCGAAGGACGACCAAATGACTTTTCTTTCCCTCCACAGTAATACACCAGGCGGTGCCTACCCGTTGATTAGCATCGTCAAGACCAGCGCCCTTCCACTAGGAACTGATGCATTAGAAGGGGGACTGTTTCCTGAAGCATCAAGGATCAATCACGCATGTGTCCCGAATTGCCAACACACATGGAACGACAACATAGGAGAAGAAACGATCCACGCCGTGCGACAGATATTTAAGGGCGAGGAGATAACAATCAGCTACGCAAATACGGGACCATTCGCAAGCCGGCGTCGTATCCTTAAGGAATCATTCGAGTTTGAATGCACCTGCGAGCTCTGCAGTCTACCAGCAGCTGCACGAGCAGTCAGTGATAATCGCCAATGCGAGATCCAGCGATTGGACGACCGTATAGGCGATGGATTCCGTCTCGTTTCTCATCCAGACAAATGCCTTGAGGATGTTCACAACCTATTGACACTGCTGGAAGCCGAAAACATCACTGATGCGAGAGTACCTAGGGCGTATTATGACGCGTTCCAAGTCGCTGTCGCGCATGGGGATCAAGCTAGAGCAAGAAAGAGTCTTTGCTCAGAGGGCGTATGAGGCGAAATTGTGTTGTGAGGGGGATGATAGCCCGCAGACTGCCTATGTAAAATCTCTTGTCGCGAAACCAGCAGCGCATCGTTTGTTTGGGACGTCGAATAGATGGCGACTGTCTGAAAAGATGATTCCAAAGACGTTGGAAGGTGAGAACTTTGAAGCTTGGCTTTGGAGCCGAAGCAGATAGAGCGTGTCAGTGGAACCCCGGCTAGTTGGATGATCGACAAGATCACGTCAAAGAAGGTCGAGCGCATTAATTCTCGCAATCCGCATGAACGATGTACGATGGGAGACTCGATCAGGGCATAGCCACGGCGACAACATCTGAAAGCTTCGAGTTGAAACAATGAACAATGTCATCTATCTCTTCTAAAGTTGTAGACTGGTCCGCGCCCTTTTTGAAGTTTCATTCGAACGTCGCTGCGAAATATGGGGGTTGCTGGCAAAGAAGGGCTTGTGGGAGTGTATATTCGTGGCTTGGAGAACCGATGCAAATCGTGACATGAGGACTGGAATAAAGTGGGGGGGGAGGCTGTTATATTAGCATAGAGCGAGAACAATGCTTTGAATCATTTACGACGCTGCAGAGTCTTTAAAAGGAGCATCAAGAAGTCTCCGGGGAGTTGTGCTCAACATATCATTGCTTTATCATTGCTTTGATATTTGCCGAGATGAGGCATGAATCTAAGACGCCAGGCCAAATCTCCTCTGGCGTGGGGTGTAGATGACGATTCCCCATTTACCATCGGTAGGATCAGGGACGTCGAGGTTTGAACCCGTGATGACGATATCAATACCGTCGATGTTGATGTTGGTCGGCCATGGGAGACAGCGGATAACGGTGCCTCCATAGCGTTGGATTTGATCTTTGGTCTGTCTGAAATCGAGCCGGTCGAAGGTACCCAAGAGTATGAAGGATCGGTCTGAAAGGCAGTTGGTCACGCCGTTGGTACTTGTAACTGAGGTTCAGTGTGTCTAGACGTAAACATGGTCAAGCCATTCCTTCGTAAGGATCGGAGTGCTGAAACTTGAGGGCTTTCGATCGTGGCCAATTGGAGTTGCGCACTATTTTCAGACAATGCACCAGCCATAAATGGTGCATCATCCTCGTCCTCAGATGGTAGAGCATCACCAGCACCGGGCGCTCTTTGCCTGATGAGTCTTTCCGTCATCACCGCAGCCATGTCAGCATTTCTGTGACTCCTCGCTCGATCCTCGTCTTCATCCATTCGATCTCGCCGGATTCTATTAATACTGAAACCAGGAATCACCAACGCGTTGGTGAGGTCTAGATCTCCAGCATTGAAACCAACTGTCTCCCAAATCATAGCCGTGCCCGGTGGAGCAGCAGGTGGCTGTTGAGGAGCCGGTGGTGGAGGCTGGGGAGGCGGAGGTTGAGGGCGAACACATGGTCTCTGGCAACGCATTCTCTGACGAACACCACATATCGCTCGATATCGTCTGGCGTCTAAGATTCGAATCTTGGTCCCATACGTTGGTGATTCCTGGTAGACATTCATCGGCAAGCCCTGCGAATATAGCGCCTCTCGATTTGTCCTTCTGGCCTCTTGTTTTGCACGCCTGCTAGCATCTTCCCCTGTACCATGGCAGCCGAAGATTTCCTTGATATGACCGTTGTTATCGTGAGAATGGTAGTCGCGTCGTAGGGCGAGGCAACAATCATTGTCTGCCATTTTTGCTTGCAGGAGAAAAATCTGGAAGAGGCTGATTGAAGTAGGGATTGAAAGGGAAGATGAGGAGTTTTAGGATGACGATGTTTGTTGATGGGTGATGCGACCGCGTTCCACGGCTTCACGCTTCGCGTGATGCATCTATACCTCCTTCAGCAAGTCGGAATACTGCGAGATCATGGTAGGGTCTTGCTCATTATGGGCTTGGCCAAGGACAGATTTCTTTGGCGGAGGTTGAAAGTTGTTGAGGCGAGTGGTGGACAACGATGCTGTCGAATTACAAATTTGGAAGAATAACACTTGAGTCGTTGGAAACGCCTCGCTCCTGCCTCTCTCAAGCCTGTCGAATGAATTTCTCACTCCGTGATTATTACACACGCCCTTCAAACAAATATTCTGCTGTCATGTAGTCGTAGCTCATAACCTTTTATATCGGATTCTGTCGAAGAACCTCTCTAACTTCAGGTGGCCTCAAAGCAACCCTCGGACATTCCGACTAGAAAACTCCACTAAAGTTCCACCATGAGGTATAAACTCAATAGTTTGAAAAAGCTGATCCTGTCTCATAACTCCAATCTTTCGATTCCGCAACTCGAATAGAATGTCATCATCAACATCATCTCCAAGCACCACGAACTGAATCTCATCCTGAATGGGAAGAAGAGGGACAACTGAACCGCTGTAGCTTCTGATGAGATTGTTGATCATGGCTCGACTGTGGGGTTTCTGTGTGCCTGCTAAGGCGAAGACTCGTTGTGAAAGACAATTTGCAATTCCTATTGGCAAGGGTAGTTCGCCCAGTAGAGAGGGGTTAGTGCTTCGCCATTGAAGCTGACCGACGGCTAGAGCTGGAGGTGGTTGGGATAGAATTTCAGGGCTGTCGACGTTAGGAATATTCTCATCCTCGTCGCCATCTTCGTCTCTCTTGAGTATCTTCAACACTCATAGCATCTTCGTCATCATCCTCATCATCACGAGTCTCCATCATATACCCTCGCAACGTACATCTCCTCGACCGAGATATACGCCCTATCAATATCGTCGACTCTAGCATCAAGAGCACATACCAGTCCACCATAGGTCAGGCTGTAACTAACTTCCGGCTGCTCAGGACAGTCACACTCGTGATGCAAACTCCTGACTTCAGCCTTCGCACGCCTTTCCGCTTGGGCTTCGGTCGTGTAACAGCCGAAAACCTCGGAGATCTTGCGCTTGTCGTCGTGATGGGCGTAGTCGCGTTGATGTACGAGATAGATATAATCAGTAAGAAGAGTGACTGCCATTTCTGATAATTGGTAACAATGCAGAGTACAACAATATGGACACAGAAGGATAACAAATGAGGGTCGTGAAATGACGATGCGAAGAAGAAAATGAGATAGGATTGGTGCATGGACGCGACGCTTTAACCCAAACAGGAAAACAAAGCACTTGCTGAGCCCGAAAATAGATTTCTCGACAGAAATTGAAAATTCTGGAAGATTTCTGCAAATTTGCATCTTTACCCGGGTTTTCGAAGGAGTTTGAAGTGGTTCGTCTTGAAGTCGCTCGCAAGACAAATAGCAGCTGTCGCTCACACTTTCCCTCCGCTTCCCTGGCCTCCCCCAGTGCGTTCCAGCACACCCTCCAGTGTCTTTATAATCTCCTTCCTCACCATTGGCCCACCACTGAAATTTTCAATCACGAGAAAGAAATTCGTCTGATCAATGACAGGGATTTTCCACTTCGCAACCCGTTTCGCGAAGTAGCCACTACCCACGCACGCATTCAGCAACCTCTTCTTCAATCTCTTCTTCTTCTTCCCCCTCTTCGTAACAAGCAAGACTTCTTCGCGGCCACTGTAGCCTTCATGGCTGTCGTAGTTGTGACGGTGTACGAGATAGAAATCTATATATTCCGATATGATGTGGGGATGGAGATTGAGACTGTTGATCTGGTTGTCGCGTTCGAGATATTTTTCCCGACGCGGACTTGTTGCCCCAGCAGCACTCCACGTGATCGTGATTTAATTTTAAGATACTTTGGAATGAACTTTGAAGCTTCGTGAGAACTGGGCAATTGCCTAGGATTGTGACACCGCTCGTGGGACCGGATTGGAGGAACATTGAATACAATTTTGCATTTGTCCATATGTCTTCTCATATTACCGGGATGGGACTTCGGAACGAACAGTTGTCACCACGCAGCCTCAACAGACCTCCCGCTGCTGGGAAAAAGGAAGACGATGCACAATATTACATCTCGCAGGATCATTCTAAAGTGTAACCATGGGGTTTTTGATACATAAATTTCCGGGAGACCCTGAAACGTCTGAACTAGAAAATCAAACAAACAAGCACATTCAAACATAGCGAAGACGATCATATTGACTGATTAACAGTACCGCATAAACAGCGATCCGATCCGCAGCTACTCGACGGGAGTCGTTGTTGAAATTGAAGGAGGCTGAGAAGTCGTAACATACAAGATATCGAAGCAGAAGCAAAAGTTCGACAACGATTCTCTGACATCGCTCTTCCGCGAATGAAAATAAGAACTGACCTTACAAGTTTGCACTTGCATAGGCTTGTTTTTCTTGCATAAACGAACTCAATCGACCACAATCGGGCCTCCGGAGGGCGTTACTGAAGTCCTAGACCCTAATATGAGCTTTAGAGTTTACGGACCGTTTGAAACTTTGAATACGAAACTGCCCAAGGAAAAAGTGATCCACGCCACGGGCCTAAATACCTCAAAGACCCTTTGGATGAAGGGGTCTAGAAGAACTTCCAGTGAGATACGGTTGTTCGAATTGGTCTCGTCGACCCATTTGTGCATACAAGACCAATTTGCGGTGAGCATTCAACCAACCATCAAAGCCGGAGATTTTGTTTGTAGGGCTGACGCAGGAGAGGCTCACCAGTTCAGCTGATATCAAGCCTCAATTAAACATTCTCTCCCCAGAAAGAAGCTCCAGCCCCCGGATTCGAAGCTGAGTTCTGGACCAAACTTCACTTCATCTCCAGAAAAACATCGTCTCGTGTTTTTAACTCGTCCGCAAGGATTCGGCACAAAGGTCGGGACGCAGCTGCATGAAGGTTAAGCCCCTGCATCTCGATTACTAGATCGACAAGCCTATCAGCACATCGCGTCGACGGTACCTTGCAATCGAACCCATGTCCCTGTCGATTGTCGCTGGTCATCCGCTGCTGAATTTTGCGATGATTCGATGAGCGCGGTCGAAAGAAAAAATGAGGGGTGTGAGGTCGAGCATTCTGGACTGGATATCAGAGCTATATATTTCGGCCTATTCTTTCTTTCGAAACAATTACCTTGGCCAATTGGAAGATTCGCGCATCCTGAGACATATCTCGCGAACCCAGCCCAAAGGTAGCATCGCCCAAAGAGGAAGACTAGCCTCCGTCACCGAGATAAGATAATTTCTAGCAGATCCGTTCTGGAACTTCGCATTGCCGCACAAGGGTAACTTCAACTCGGTGATTTTGTGACGAAATGCCAAAGACGATAAACCTGCTTCTCCCCCTTTTGAGGAGACTCGAGCATCATCATGATCACTCGCGCGAAGCTTGCCCTTTGCATGACCGCAACGCCGAGTAATGGCCACCCTGTACGTGCCATAAGATTGGCGTATCAATGTCTTGAGAGTGAAGCCACAGAAGGGTCTCATAGGTTTGTTTTTCGACTCAACGGCAAGCCGACATCGTGCCTCGCCTCTCCTTTTGCTTCTTGCAAGAAACCCTGGAAGTGGCGGTCGAGGGGTCATCCGGCATCAGTAAAGGGCACCATAGGACGCACGAGCCTGTTTTTGCAAGCCACATTTCGACTGACAGCACTTGTGGCTGAACCACCAGAAACCGGCGCTGCATTGGCCGTTTTGGTCGCAAGATCATCCACGCCTTCCGTCATGGAGAGAAATGGCCGCGGTAGAGGAGATGAGGGGTTGGCTGTGAGATGCTTTCAATCCGGGATCGTGGGTTCTCCTCGTCTCGTCGAAGATATCAGAAAAGATGAACCGTCCACGCGGTGGCAGGGTAGCATAAATTAATTGCCACGATGTACTTCGTACCTGTGCCTGTAGAACACCGGACGAAAAAGGAGGCGCTCCACTGCTTGGCGCGCTCATGCTTGGGTAACGACCATTTTCAATAAACTGCTGGTACGTGTCAGGCTACAATTCGGAAGTCGCGAGGTCCATGTTCCATGATATGTGCGTCTCTGTACGCATATCACGCTGTAGTCCGAATTCGAGCGCCTGCATGAGACTTCGAGATGAGAGGCCGGCCACAACTGACGAGACTTTGGGGGTCTGATATCGCGTGCAGGCAAGGGCGCTGAGAGGACGCGGCCGCCGATACGAGAAGCAGAAGAGACGTTGAAGAATTCGTATGCAACCATATCATATCGCCGCAAAGCACTTGCAATTTATGCGAGGTGGTAACTGGGGATGGATACTCGTAACTTTAGAGAATGGTAGCTAGGTTCTTTAATTCCCAGTTCCTAATTGAGCCTAATCCGCACGCTAAAAAAAGCACCTTAATCCTCCCGCAGCCCCAAGCCCCAAGCCTGGTGGTAGACGTTCGGCTATCAAGGAAACGAGTTGAGGTGAGGTCTGCATCATCTATCGGGATTCCTCTCCATCCTCCTTCAACATTCTCGTCGCACCACCTCCACTCGATAACCCCTTGCAGCACTACGAGTTCGAATCCAGGAACGCATTTACTGTCATTACACACGCAGCCCCGCCTTACGATAACATCTCCTCTGATCGCCACCGCACTGACCAGCATGCAAGCACAAACGCTGCACATTTCCTTACGAGCGCATTCTCACAACCTTCCGTACTAATACTCGCGACAAGGAAAGCCTCGCAATTGTGCGTACTGACTTCGGACCTCATCCCCGTGTCTTACTCCACGAGTTGATGGCTGGTCCCGCCGTACATTCGAGATAGCATCCATTGGCACGAGTTGAACGGTTGGGTCGAGAAAGGCTGCCGCAGCGCGGTGCGTTCGTCCTACGGTCGAGGACACGAATGGAACCATGGGCATGTGGCCATTTAGGAGGAGAAGTCAACGCAGAAAGACAAAGGGTGGGGCAGACATTTCACAGCCGGAAATGCATAACGCTGGGACTCAACAGGTCCCTGCGAGGCATGATGGGTCCAAATTAGCTGCTGCGGGACCTGAAAGGAGGAAGAGCCGGCGGGATACAAAACGAAAATCCTCCCGAGAATCCAAGAAGCTTCAACGGGATCCAGAAAAGCGCGATAAACATCGCACCTACAGCTTCTCGCCCGGTCGAAACGATAGCATCCGCGTTGCTCGAGCGTTAGAACGCCCTCCCGTTCCCGCTCTCCCGTCGAACTTGAAGGACAAGGGAAGAGCCTTTACAGAGAAACCAGGGTCAACTCCGGCCGGAACGAAGCCTCTAAGAGCCAACACCCAGCCTCTAGAGAATGCACAAGACTGGCAAAGGATGCCTACACTACACAAGAGGAGCGCCCAAGAAATGGCGCGGTGGAAATCGAGCAAGAAAAGGAAAGAAGACCACGACAGAGAAGCGGAGATCAAGGCAATGGTTGCTTTCATGCCAACGCGTCCAGCAGCAGACGTCGATTCGTCTGGAAGACCCGTACGGCGGGAAACAATGAGGATGCGCGGCGCATTGAACGATCCATCGTCAGATATCTCTCTTCCCCTCGCCGACTCGCTGCGATCCTCGTTATCCGGTCATTCTGGGCCGCAGACATCGTTCGTTGTATCTGCCTTCGCGATGCTAGCACCGCGACCTACAATCAGATATTCCGAAAACCCTCGATATGTCCCTGGTGCAAGCGGTTTTGGCTCAAATCGATCCAATTCGACAAGGAGGAAATTAGAACGGGTAACAATACCAGAAGAAGTGCTGAAAGCCAATAAGAGGGTGGACGACTTGGCCGATGATCTTACAACAGGACAGATTCGCGAACTCATGGAACGCGAAACGAAGAGGAGAGAAAAGAAGAAGATGGCAGAAAGACTAAAAGCGGAGAGGAGACTTGCAAGGCAGCAAGAGAAACAGAGGCAAGGCGAGGCTGAAGCCGCTCGGGAGGGCACCCCACCTCCTGATAACATGGAAAGGGGTGTCCTAGGGAGAGATGTAGTTGGCCTAGGAATTGGAACTTCTGCAGTTGTCACTTCAAGCAAGAGGAAGAGCTCGGCCGGGTCCGAAGACGGACGAGGGAAACGACCCGCAGAAGCTTTCAGACAAGATTCGACGATCAGCGGGCAGCCAAATCCATTCGCAGATTTCCACCGAAGCACAAGTCTAGCCACGGAGAACCTCACGCCTGGGTCGGAACGATCGGATCCTGTTATTGAGACAGCAACTGTCGGCACCATGGGCAAGGCTAGCGTTTCTCCCACATTACCAGCCAAGGATCATGTTCGAGGCCAATCAAGCATATCTCAGATGATGGATCTCACCCACTCGGAAGCTCCACAACCATCAACAGTACCAGAACCTACGTTGCAAACAGCAGTAACAGCACCAGTCAAGACACCTTCCTCTTGGACATCGTTTTTCAAGCTACGCAGTGGGAAGAACAAACGACCAACTCCACCTTCATCATTTTCCAACACATCAAGAGATTCCATGCATGCGGGGCAAGCACCAGCAATTGGTTACACCCCAATGCGATCAACATCAAATATTCCGAAGCGCACTATGTCCAAATTTCGAGAGGATCTTCCAGAGTTACCCATTTCGCCACCAGACTCTAGAGTTCAGTCTCCTGAAGCTGATGTGGTACCACCAATCCGAACCGACTATACAGCGAACAGCAGCGGTGTACAGGCTTCCTCGGACGACCCACGAGTACGTTACGACACACCAACAAGCGGCTATAGATCCCCTGAGGCCATGCGACTACGGGACGAGACTCCAACCAGTGGCCATCGAACAGCGGATGTTCCTTCGCCAGAGCCCACTGCTGTTTTGTCGCAGTCATTGGCGTCAATCGATTCTGAAGGATCTTGGCTTTCTGGCCGAAGAGCTGGCTCGAAACGAGGCTCTTCCGCTTTAGCACACCATCCATCAACTCGTGATAGCTCGAGTTCTTTGAATAAGAAATACAAGGAATTCTCCAAATCTGCCGAGGAGCTTGGGATTGCCGAAGATGAATATTTCAGTCGCCTAACACCTGGTCCTGAAGAAGAGAACATGATCCAGAGACGATCCAGCATCCTACCTTCAAGCGACGACGACGAAGGTGGCAGCATTTCAAGCCCAGTCTCATCGGAAAAGACGAAGTGGGGTGCAATTGGGAGACAGCCGACTGTAGTACACAGAGCACCCAGAGCCAAGTCGAGGGAAGGTCTACTTACCGAGTTCGATGATGATTCGGAAAGCGAG
Source organism: Acephala macrosclerotiorum (assembly GCA_014904845.1). Classification (NCBI taxonomy): domain Eukaryota; kingdom Fungi; phylum Ascomycota; class Leotiomycetes; order Helotiales; family Mollisiaceae; genus Acephala; species Acephala macrosclerotiorum. Next base: position 185,647 of record MU119282.1, read on the forward strand.
GCTCCTTCCTCTCCAACTTCTGTCGACCCGAAGGCCTCTGGACTCCAACGAGCCACCAGCGTCGACTTAGGCAAGCAACACGTGAGACACATCAGTGCAGGCAGTGCAAGATTGCTTGACTTGAAGCCCAGGTCTTCAGTGGACTCAAGAAGGGACTCGGCGAGATTGAGCAGCTCTGGGTAAAAGGCTTTGCTGACTGGGACAGTGAAGATGAAGACTTGACGACAGACATGATATGATGAAGACAAGCACGACACTCCTTTGATCTACTTCCTTACAAACTCTACGTCGACAATCGACACCCACACTCATTCGAAATATTTCCTTGGACCGACAACTTATCAATCCATTCGCTTCGACTATTTCTTTTCCAACATTCGATTCGACGCTCGCTCGACTTGTTTATTTCCTTACAACCGCTCCGTCTTCAACAATCATGTCTTCGCAAATTTTCACCTTCACCTATACCCAGTCAACCAATCTCTCAACCAAGCTCCTCTCGTCATCGTAAGGATCAGCAATGAGTGCATTGAACGATATAATTTCCTTTTCTTTGATACGATTGATATCCCACCCAGCACATAAACTTTTGTTTTTTTATTTCGGGGAGGCAGGCGGAATATTAGGCGGTAAAGGATTTGAATTTCAGGACTTGTATTGGATGGACGGAAATGGAGCAAGGGGATGGAAAGGATTCATTCGGATGTTCCAAAAACAAAGAGCTTCTTCTATACCCTCCTTTGATAGTCCTATGTTATATAGGATTATGGACCCTTGAATTCGGCCAGGGCCTGGATTTATTGGCTGGATCGGATCTTGTTGTAATGTTTACGGACATACCATATATGTATTGTGTGCAATATATCAGCGAGCGCGAGCTGCTCAGAGCAGGCTCTAATTTTTGCGCGTGTTTTGTGGATGGATGGTATGCTATGAGCTGCTGAGGCTAGAGATACATAGCAGATGAATGAAAGTTGTAAAACTTCACTTGAGCCCCAATCCCGATCAAAACGCCATCCAAAGGCAACCTGCCCTGCGGTGAGCCTTTCCAGAGTCTTCTTGAATCTCCAGTCCATACCTTGATTTCAGACCTCCTAAACACAACAGCTGTTCCTCAACCTACAACGGAGAAGAAGCTCCTTGAAATCCAGCTCGTGATTTGACCGATAAGGCTGCATCTGCATGGCCCCTCTGCATGTACCAACGGCAATCAATCTGACTTGCATCGACTTTTTTACCCCTCTCTTCTCAACTCTCCACTCCCACGCCCACGCTCACGCCCTGCATGCCAAAAGCAAGTTCAAGAAAACCTGCCTTCTAGAAAGTCTTGCAGATCATACAGTATGTGGGTCGTGGCATCGAAGATTGGGTATCACGTGGAGAATGATTACTATTAGGTGAGAGGAGACAAATGATGAGGAGGGCTTCTGCGGGGTCTGCATGCCCGGCTTAAGGTGGAGAGGTCGAATTTGAGACACTGCTGCATATCAGATGCAAACGATAGTGGCAGTGTGACTTGCATGAAACGAAACTAAACAGAACATTTGCGAGAAATAAAAAGCAATAAAAGAAGATGATATAAGCAAGCAGAACTGACGAGAAGGAGAAAATGCAAGATGTTGACAATTGAAATGAATAAGCAGGAAGGAAACGAATTTGAGTTGTTGAAATTATTTTTGGAGATGGGGGGGATGCCGATGATTTGATTTGGAGGTCGCCGAATCGCATACAATGGAATCAACCGAATGGCAAACAGAAGGAACCATTGTCAAATCCTCGGGCACAGCCGCATCACAATTTGTATCTGTCATGAATTATTCTATGCATAGAGTTGACAAAGGAATGCTGTGTAGCAAAAGGATTCCAAAGCCTCTCAAATCCCACATCCCAAACAGGCAACACAAGCGAGACGCGAAGGCGTCATCGATGATTTCTAACCGCAAAGCCCAGAAGCATCTGACACCAATCCCTGACCCTTTATAATCCATCACGACGCGCTCCTCTTCAAAGATCCCTATTTAATCAACGTTGATGTCACTTCCTGCTCGCGTCTTCAGAACCGCGATTCACAACAAGCAAGCATTTACCAAGAATTACAAGCTAGGAAATCAATTTATCAGGAACTTTAGCAAAACAACAGTCAATATGGGCGTTCACAATCTTTCTTCGTGAGTCTGCCCCACCATGTCTTTGTTGTCGGAAGAAGAGGTAGAGAAGAACGAAAGTGACGAACTAGAGAAGCAGCGAAGGGATTGATGGACAATGGCTAACAAGTTTTGATTACAGAAAGACCGAGTTCGACACCGCGTTGAAGGACAACAAAGTCGTCATTCTCGATGCCTTCGCTACCTGGTGCGGCCCCTGCAAGGTCATTGCTCCCACCGTCGTCAAGTGAGTACTTCCCTCTACTTCATACCCCTCTATATCCTCCAAATCAACTCCGGCAGATAATCCGCAAGCCTCTTTGCAGCTTATCTGCCGCACCCGAAGCCACAGAGAAACAAAAGCTAATGGCGTGATTACAGGTTCTCAGAAGAATTCCCAGACGCCCACTTCGTCAAGATCGACGTCGATGAAGTCCCCGACGTAGCCCAAGAACTTGGCATCAGAGCCATGCCTACATTCATCGTCTTCAAGGACGGAGAGAAGGTTAAGGAGGTTGTGGGTGCGAATCCTAAGGCGTTGCAGGCTGCTATTTCAGAGTTTGCTACTGCTGAGAAGGCATAAATTTATCTCACCAGGGATGAATTGGTAGGGGAAGATGGAGGGGTGGGAGAGAGGAGCATGAGTGGAGTGATGCATATGATAGGGAAAAGGCGGGGGAGTCAAAGGGGAGGATGATGATAAGATGGCACAAGGCATAGAAATGCCAGGAATACATGCATGGTTTTCGAAGATTTTGCAATTCTGCTACCAAGGTTGTGACACTGCGGGATGTGACGCCATTTCGAGATCTAGGTAAATATATTAGATCTACCGCCAACAGCCAAGTGGCTCAAGAATTAATTTTCCAGTGTTGTTTTTCATTTGATTTGGTGGTTTTCTTTTTGAATGGATAGTGCAATGTCCATCCTAGATGTGCTACTTGAGATTCCAATAATCCCTCTTAGAGCTGGAGATTTGCAACTATAACAATCATTCAAGCTTCTATTTCTCGGTGCGTTGATTCGCAGCTCTTGCTTGGGCTATTGCATTTCAGCCTCATTGCAGTACCGGAGTGATCGTTGACGATTGGCAGTGGTGTGTCATCAAATCCATGTCATTACAAGCCTCGAAGAGTCTCCTCAGGATTGACCGTCTTCCGGGTGAATCTTCCCCCTACCACCAGGCTACCGGATCTAGTCTTCATTTGCCCTTTCGTACCAATATATATAGCTGTAATAAGCTCTATTCCAATCACTGTACAAGCTCTTATGGATGCTTCTAGGCTCAAGGAAACCAAGCCTAAGCCTAAGCCTGCGAAGAGAGACTGGAAATCCACAGCTCAGCACCCTGAGTGGAACTGGTCTTCCCCCCACCATCCTCTTCGTTGTCAACACATTTAATTTCACCATCCAAAGGCTGTTTTCAATTCGCATTGCAACGAGATCAAGCGATTGACAACAACCGAAATGCCCTTGTTGGTTTAAGGACGATGCACTCACTGTCAAATCCCACTTAGAGAAGACCAGACGGAACGAAGCACGAAAGCTTCAAACCAGACCATGCCAGCAGGAAGGACTGAAAGGAAAATTCGGGAGAAGTAGGGGAGGAGGAAGACCATTGAAGACGGAGGCTTTGAGACCGCCGGGACGAACGATAGTATGCTCTTCTGCTCCTTAATCTTCTCTTCCATCTCTCGGGCCCACATCTCAACTTTTCTATCGCTTCAGGTTCTCGACTCTCCAGACTTTTATACTTACAGTCCTCGTCTCAAGCCAGCTAAGTCGGAGTCAGATCTAACCAAATATATGAGGAGCCTGATCAATTCACTCCAATCGTACAAAGAATGCCTCCAGGTTCCGAGTCACATCGTCTCTTGATATTGGCTTTACTAGCGGCCAATTCACCGGAAGTGTCCTGGACGACCACGTGCCTCAACGGCGTTGCAGGTATATAAAGCTCATTCGAAGCTCCATCTCCAACTACACCCCTAGCTACTGTCGAGATCGCGGGTCAACGCCCGTCTCGCTGGGGCCATCTTTGGCGCTGAAGGCAGCTGCGGAATAGTAAGCAACAGGCCGAGGCGGAACTTGAGAAGATGCGGTTGGACAGGGCTAACTGGAGGATGAGATGGCACGAAAAGAAGTTGTTGACAGCGTAGTCACAAGTCGTGAAAAGATTGGCTCAAAAGCTCTCTGCCTTCCAGTGAAGAGAGGACCTTTTGTCGACATCTGTTCTCGGAGCAAGTCAGCTTTGAGTGCATAGGTAGTCTCTGTAACAATGGATATTTGAGTACAATGCTGAAGCTGCGCATTTATCGTAGCCGTCAGTCCATCCATCACCAGAATGGAGATCTCCATCAGGATTCCGTCTGACCTGTTTTTGCAAGGTATAAATACTCCCCTTTTGGCATGTGAATTGCTTCAGCCTCACGGGAGAGACAAATCTCCGTTCCTTATAAGCGTCTAAGTCTCGTTCCGTAGCTGCCTTTCCAAGAAGTTTAGAATCGCAAAGAAAAGTGGCAATCACATGTGACGTATCTCTACCCATCTCCTCCTTGAAACACAATCTCAACAGTATATAAACTCTGCAATCTTCTATTCAAGCAACGTTGCACGAAATGCTCCCTTCACAATCACAACAAGGGGGTGTGTGGGGAATAAAGACATGTCGTCTAATATATCTGCAAAGTTCTCGTCACAGTAGGCACTCTTGTACTAAAATCGTCAAAATCAGCTACACACAGCATCAGTTAAGCTTAAATCTCGTTTGATTATGTTACTATCAAGTCCTTGTTTCGCTGTTAAATTTCCTACTGTTTTAATCTTCATAATCCACGGCCATCCTCAGCCTTGGCTTCCCACTCCACAACCAAGTGCGCATAAGTCTAAGGAACTCATAGCAGACGCCCCAAGGACGCGGTAGGGAACGGAAGAGCCGACCAACGACGTTCCAGAATCATCCTAGAAAATTGTGTCAGGCTCGACCATGTCGTTCTGTTCTGTGACGGGCGGAGATGATATGCTTGCAACACATCGCCGATTTAAGAATTCCACTGTTGACATGCTGCCTTTAGCAAAATTGCCTAGCTAGAGCGCGTTTAATATGAGCATTTCCGAAGGTAAGTGAACGGCTATCACGTCTAGTCGCTTTGCTGGTTGCAAGGCAGGACTTCAGACCGAAGCATTCATCTCTGCTGTCAAAAACCTCGCCATTATAGATCCAAGACTTGATAGCAGTCGCCCGTACAACGATGATGGCAACGCTCATAAGGTAATACACACCACTCCTGCATGAGAGCCAAGATGTAAGTACGCCTTCGGAAGGAAACGTTCTAGGGATCATTCTTGACTTGCCAAATGTATCTCCTTCGACATCTCCAGGATCCTCCTGGTCAAGTCTGGCACTCATCAACTTATTGAGGTGGCTTCAAGTAATGGTTCATGACAATAGGTCACTATTCTTGCGAGTTCGACATCATCAACAGAAAGTCTTCCCATTGTCCGAAGCGGGGTAGAAGCTTTTGGCAGGCATTGCAGTATTCCCAGTGCTAGGCTTTCCGCTTATCGTCTCTCGAAGAGATGCTCGTCTTCACATTAATTACTAGAAGCGCCAAAAGTAAATCTCGTGCGATGGCAATCATGAAATTATTGAATACATACTCGATACTCAGTCACCTACTCGCTTGAATCCCCTCGCCTATTCCCCCCCCCTTAGACAGGATTCGTAATTCTTCGAAATCTACAAGGACAGGTCGAGCACAAAAAGATATAAAGGAGATATAAAATATCCAAACACGGAGACCATCAAAACCCACGCCCATAGAGTCAACCGCCATCCTCAAAAACCATACCAAAACCCACTCAAGAAAACCACCTTTAAAAATCCTTTTTTTTTTTCTTCCTAAAATTTACTAAAAGAATCAAAAGAATTACCGAAATTCCACAGGATACCAGTGTAAAGAAATCCTAGTTGAAGAGGGGTTTACTTTCGAGGAGGGTAGGGGTAACAAAATCCGTCCAATTCGGGTGGCCACCATTATTGGCCTGGGGAAATTGGTAACTAGTGATTTTTATCTTTATTTTTATTTTTGGCGATGGGAAACTTTTCTGTTTTGAATTGATATAGATTGATGGGTTGTGACGCTAAGGATGGGAATTTTGAAGGCGAGTTGAAGGCGAGGGGACGATGGGACGGCTTTTAGGCGAGAAGGGAGCTGGAGCGAGGTTGAGATTTGGAAAATCTACGAGTTTATTATTAAATTTGATGCATGGATTCTATTCAGCTGCAAGCCAGGCTAGCTATTAGGCCGTGTAATGCGAAATCACCTTTCAAAGTTTCGCCTTCGGCTTTAACACCTCATCAACCAATTCCTTCACCCCCTCTGCACAACCATAACTGCCTTGATAACCCCAGCCGCCATGGCCATAGTTATGTACCACCGTAACTCCCTCAATCTTCTCAGTCTCAATCCTAACACCCTTTTCTCTCAAAGGTCTAAGTCCAACACCATGCCTAATAACGCTCAACGCCTCAATACCCTCCCCACCCGTTAACGCAGGGCACAGCTCCACAGCCCTCTTCATAATCCTAATCGCCGTGTTGGGATCCGGCTGAGATTCCCAACTCCCCTTCTGATAAGTACCGCCGAGAATCGTTCCACCACCAGCAGCGCGCTGCATGATATAGCTGACTTCGTCTTCGCCGTCGTCGGTTCCGGATACGGTGAACATTGCTCCTGGTGTATTGCGGACTACTACGATCTGTCCTCTTGCTGGGATGATGTCTTTATCCATCACGCCTCCTAGCTTGGATGCTAGCAGGCCTGTGCAGTTGACTACCACATCGGCTTTTTGACCTGAGGCATGGAGAGAAGCGGCGTCTGAGATGTGTTTTAGGACTTCACGCTTGAGAATGACGCCGTTTGCCCGACATTGGCCAATGAGATAGGGAAGGTACACGGCGGTATTGATGCAGACGGAGGTGAAAACTGAGCCGGAGTCGGCGTACGAGGGGAGGTCGGAGGAGGGAATGAGACGGAAGTTGGGAACTATGTCTTTGAACCAGGGTGTGGCGGAGAGGAGTTCGTTGAACCATTGGCCGGTTGTGGCGGTTGCATCTTTGGCGCGGCTATAGATCATTGCATCTGTATGTGTCAGTTTGAGAAAAATATTTGAAAGGAGAAATCTTGTGGCTAGAGGTAAAAAGTAGGAAGTTTGATGTTGACTGAGTGTGGTACTTGGATAAAGTGATCTATGACTAACTTCTAAATCTCCACAAGAATTGAAGATAGGAAGGGAAGGGAAAGGGTAGTAGAAGTGTTGGGAATGGATGAGCAGATGGCCTGAACGGAAAGTGGCAAAGTTTGACGAGAACGGAAGGAGGGGCAGGTAGCGAGGGCTTAAAAGAGCTCACCTTGGAAATGAATCCCCGCTTCAGGAACATCTCTCGCCAACCGCTCCAACTCGGGCCATGTGTTCTTCTCCCATCTACTACCAGCTTTGCTTGATACACTGAACACGATCTATCAGCCTGACTTCTCCACGTGATAGTGGGGTGGCGTATGACGAACGGAAGATAGTTTGCTCCAGCCCAAGGAGAGGTATATTCGATGTCATAATCGCCTGGCATATGCTTGGCCACGATAGTGACCTTGTACTCCGGGTTCTTCGACAGCAACAACGCAGTCGTGAGTCCAGAGACTCCAGCTCTGTCAAGGCATCAGCTCATGCTGCTAAGGTGGGGTAAGTCTCCTACCCAACAACGACAATGTTTGGCATCTTGATCCGATTGAGGAAGGAACGAAGGTGGTTCAGTTGAGGTGAGTCGATCTTGCCTCGTTGCTATTGCCTCGGTTGGGGGAAGTTGAGGCGTATAATAAAGGGTCTCTTTCGACAACTCAAACCATCTCTCGTACAACCTTTTTCAACGACCAAGCCAAGCTATCCCCACTCTTGTGCCCTCCGGACTCGGGCACCAGCAGTAGTCGCATGAAGAGCCGCACTACCATGATTGGGCCAACAAGTCTGCGCAAACGATAACTTGAAGGCTGGGCAGGTATGTCTCATACTTTGTTTTCCCAACATCAGACCACTTCGTTCGATTGCTGCCTGAGTGTCCCTTTCAGCCGAGGTCATTTTGGCCGTTAGGTGGCAGTAGCTACCCGTGGGTGCAAGTGTATCACGGCCATGACTTTCAGGAAGCCGAAGAAAGATGATTCGGAAAAGCCGTTGATGAATGTCCCGCAAGACTGTGGACTTTGCCGATGAGTCAGCTTAGGTCGCTTTCTCTCGCTATCTCCAGCCCCCCTTTCTTTATCTCCGGTTGTTGTTCTTTTCAATCTTCAGCCCCTGAGATTTCTCGTTTAGTCATTAGCGTGGAAGGAAAAATTCCCCTTTCCAGAACTTTTTCTGATTGGCGCAGATCTCGGAGCCGGAAGAACCTCTTCCGGGTCTCCTTATCGGCTTATCTTAGCGCCTTCGGCTGTGCTTCCGCATCATCAAGCGTTGCTATTGTGGCCTTCCAGTCCGCATGTCTATGCTAGTCAGTCGAGAAGTGAATCTTACAAACACCACCCACAGAATACTTGCTTTGCTCGCGCCAGCAGAATTTTTTCCTTATGAACACGAAACATCACTGAACACAGCAACACTTCTTGCACACAGATTCAACCTTTCAAAATGGGTCGCCGTGCATCAAAGCGCAATCCCCAAGATGATTTCCCCCTGTTAAAGGAGATGGGCCTCAAGGTCATTACTATCAAAGGCGACGGTATGTTCACGCGACCACCCCCAATTGCAGTTCTTTTGTGACACACCATTCCTTGAGCATTGATAGCTGACATATGTGTTATCTGCAGGCAACTGTCTCTTCTCATCCCTCTCTGACCAAGTCTTCGGCGTTCCCAACAAACACCTTGAAGTACGAGAGACCATCGTCAAGTACATGCGGGAGAACCGGGCAACTTTCCAGCCCTTCATGTCCTTCGAAGCCGGCAGAGGAATCAAACGCAATCCCAAACGCAAGAATACCGCAGTCGCTGCTGTCGACGCTGCTCCGACCGACGCTCAGCTCGAGGCAGCCTATGAGGAATATGTCAACCGCATGGCTAGGGCAGGAATTTGGGGCGACAACATGGAAATTCGAGCCTTCGCAGCAGCATACGGATGGGATGTCAGAATATACCAAGTCGACTACAGTTATGTTGTCTCTGGTGGTGTCGAGGCTGTCGATGATGGAAAGGCTAGGAACATCGCCCACATTGCATACCACGGATTCGTAAGTACCTCCATCTGCCCGTCCTATTCACTGTACAGTAACTAACACGTCAATTTAGGGCCACGAGCACTACTCTTCGGTCAGAAATATTGACGGTCCTGACTCCGGTATCCCGAACGTCAAGCCTACCGACATCGACGCCCTTATCTCCCACCAATCCGCCAACACCATAAAGATTGAGAAGTGGATGATCTCCGCTGTCTCCACCAGTCTCCCAGATATCACAGACGAAGACATCATCACCGCCGCGCTCCGCGTCAACAAGGGAAGTGTCGATGCTGCCGTCTCACAACTTATGGACTCGTCCACCCCGCCGAGCAGCGTTCCATCCACCCCGGACTCCTCATTCTCCTTGAACTCTGGCGCGAGCTCCGTTCTCCGAGATTCCGATAGCGACGACGAGGAGCCCCAAGGACCGAATAAGAGACAGGCAAGACGGGAGCAGGAGAAGAAGGGTTTGTCGAAGCTGAGCCAGGAGATTGAGGCGGAGTTAGAGGCGATTCCCAAGCTAGACGAAGCGGAAACGGCCATGACAACGATGTACATTTAGACTTTCTGTATTTTAAGCATAGCGGGGCGGTATATGGGGCGTTACTAGCATAGCATGGCATGTCACCGAAGTGTTCGGGACAATGTCCGGTGGGCGTTGGAACATTTGCGCATGATACCCGACTAGATAGGATATCTGGTCATGAATATATTTGAATGAAGAACTGTATAAAATGTCCCTTGGCTGGTGGTACGATTCGAATACTCGTCTCTTACCCATCCACATACACCTCAAGTGAGGCATCTCTTCAGATCTTGCTACTGCATTTGCCCAACTGAATGTCCCTCATCTCTCGAGACAAGTAGATGGAGGCGCTCATATCCAGCCCTTAGGTTTCTCAGGTGAGGCATTTCTTTCCTAGGGTTGCTAATCTATTCTTCCCTTTCAAAGTTCATCCTGTTCAGGAGCAATCGAATTGCCATCCTCGAAATTACTTGAACTGCTCATGATCGAGACCCTTGCCAACCGCCTCCAGTGAGGCTGTTCAAATCACAAACCGTGGGTTTCAAAGTCTTTCCTTGGGTAATGAAAATGTCGTCCTCGGAAGTTTTCAAGCGATTTGGTGCAAGTAGAATCTCCATTGCTCGTCTCTTGCTCTTGGATTTTTTGCACTACTTCCCGCGCAATTATTCTAGGCTTTTCCAAGACAACACAACCTCCTTTCCAAAGCCTCAAGCGAGCCCTTCCGACCCTGACATCGCGCTTTTTGAAGTCCCTTTTACCCTGGGAGAATACAATGCCATCCCCACGTTCCTCAGGTCATCCATTTCAAAAAGACCTCCTAGTATTCGTCTTTTGATGCTCAATAACCCCTCTATTTTGGAACAATCAAAATGCACTTGAGGATTCCCACAAGAACTATCCCATAACAATGTCCCTTCTGTACTTCTGCAGTCTTGCTGTTAAATCCTGCAAAATCTCCTTCATCCTTTCCTCGTATAATGTTATGACCACTCCCTTCAAACAAGCTATTTAACCTTTAAGTCACATAGCTGCGCCATATCATTAACGCCTAGCTTGCTTAGATACTATACTACGTTTTGAAAGTACGAACATATTCAGGGCTCGGGCATTCCAAGTACTAATCCTTGAAGTGCTTCCTTTGTAAAAGTTTCAGTTCCGGATCCTGTAAAAGGGACTCACGTAACTCACAGTCACTGGGAGGTTCCTTTCTCCTTTGGGCAAACCTGGAGACGAAGTTCCTTCCACAGATGATCAAGATTGAAGTCTGAAACCAAGACAGAGAACTCCGACTGCTTGCTCGAGAGGTATATACACCTCTTCTCTAGCTCTTCAGAACGACCAAGCACAACAATCGACTATCACAAAAATAAGTTGATGGAGATTGTGTAGGATATCAGGATACCATGGTCGTTATCCTCAAGTTCCAGGCCGGTTCAGTAATTCGAAGATTCATACTTCATTGGGAAGGAAAAGCTCTGCCTTCATCGAGCCGAGGTAAAGATGACAATCGACAACGCTTTGCGGAAGTTGACAGCAATCCAGACTTCAAGAGTTTCATGTTTCTTGGTCAGTTGTATACTCGAACTCGGACTCTTGTCATACTACAGCTGTCCACTTTGGAACCTTGACTTTGATGCAAGCTCCTCGTTTTCCAGACCGCAGTTGCTCTTCCTATATCCTTGTCGGTAATGTCTGAAAGACTTGAACCTAGCCCTCCATCATCTGCTAGTCGGTGTTTTATACTTGGAGTTAAGTTCGCACTCGGTGAGAGGGATGAGTCGCTCACCAGGCGCGTTCACGTGTCTTTGATTCTCTGGCACGAACCGCAATACTTGAATTGGAACTTACTGTATTTAGTAACGTCGTCATTTTCATCGAAAGCGTTTTCTTACTCTGCTGCTCTGAGTGGCAGTAGCCACGTCACAAAAGCATTCACTTGAGCCTGAGCATATTACTACGCACGCAAATTCTGGCTTTCAAGTAGCAAAGGAAAGAACGACTCGTTGACCAAAGGTATAAACCCCCCCCCGGCTCACTCGTGATTGATGCAAGCGTCGAGGAAAGCAATGGAGCAGTTTGATGTGGTGATCGAATCGCAACTTCCCATTTATAGTACTCTAGTTACGGGTAATACTCATCCTCGGAAAAACTCCAGAACTCCAACTTCCATAAGGTCTGTCCCCTGGAGCTTCCTCTACGCGAGCTTACCTTTTGCTGTCAACTTGCATATCATTGTCATCCTGTTTTGCTTGCGGTGGATGCTTTCACACTGCGAATCCGGAACCAGGCTCATAATGAAAAATGAGCAACATTGTGGCCCTTGGTACCAATGTCTTCGATAAAAGCTGCTGATATCCGCCATCATCACTGCGACCGTAGCATCAGGTTATTTGATCGGTCCAGCGAAACTATTATCAGCAGTCATGCAATGACCTCGAAGCCGTCTAAGACTTGCGCTCGACATGCCACTGCCATTTATTAGTCTCCAGATATTGCCTGATACAGCGGAGCAGACACTTACCATTTTCCAAGGCGCGTTCCATGCGAGCAGTAATGGTATGGCCTTCTTATAGGCATCATTCTTTACCGATTGCTCGAAATGATCCATACTTTCCCATCCACTAGTAACGAAAAAAGACCTGGCCTTCTCGCCCTTAATGTCTTCATGCTCTTGCTCTTCCAGCACCCAGCCAAATGCCCAACTCACACTTACCTTCGCGCCCTTACTATAGATCTCATCAAACCTAAAGAAATCCTCTTCGACTTGTTTCTGGAACTCCGGCGTGACGCGAGACGCTGGGAAATAGGTCTGTACATATTCGACCACGTTCGCCGTAGCAGGCCCATCTGATCCAAATGCCGACCGGTCGAGGGTGACGTGGAAAATGCTGTATGGCTCGCCGTAGAAACTGCGCAGGCTTTTTATGAAGGCACTGAATTCTGGTGTAGTTTTAAAGCTCACGTAGTCCTCGACGTCGACACCATCCCACTCTGACGTGATCTGAACGACACCTTTGTCCTGAACCTGTGCGCCAAAGAAAAATTGCTGGGGACTTTTCACTCCTTTAAGGGCTTGGACAGCTTTCTGGGTCGTGTCGTCAACTGTTGTGCGTAGGGCGTGTACGTCGAGCACTGGTTCTGCACTAAAATGCTCTACGGTAATATTGAGTTTATAAACATATAAGAATGTTCAATAATTTTATTAACTCTAAGTTAATAAATTATATATTTTAAAATTAAAATTTTAAATTTTATTTTATTTAATATTTATTAATTAATTTATTTTAAAATTAAATTTTATTTATTTATTAATATTTAAATATATTTCAAATTAATTATTCGTTTATTTGTTTATTTATTTATTTAATCGTTTTAAATTTTAAATTTTTTTTGTAAAAAATAAATAAAAATTATATAAATAAATATTTTTATTAATTAATAATAAACGTATTAATATTATATTTAAACGTTTTTTTTAATATTTTATTTTTCGAAAAAAATAATAAATGAATAAATAAAAATAAATTTTTTATATTAATATTTTTAATATAAAAAATAATTTAAAATTTAAAATTTTATTTTATATATTTATTAATTTTTTAAAATTTTAAATAAAATTTTATTTATTAATAAAATTTTAATAAATATTAATTTTTATTTTATAATTTAATAATTTATTTTAAATATAATTATATATTATAAATATTTAATTTAATCGTTTATATAATATATTTATTTATAAAAATATATAATTTTAATAATAATTATTTAATAATAAATTATTTAAAATAAAAATATTAATTATAAAATATTAATTATTCGAATAAAATTTATCGATTAAACAATTTAATTAAATTTATAATTCGATTTTTAATAAAAATCGAAATCGATATAATTAATTTTTATAAATAAATTACGAAAATAAAATTAATAATTAATAAAAATTTAAATTTATTATAATTATTAATCGAAAAATACGTAATATGAACTTTTTAAAAATTCGATTTTTTTTCGAATATTAATCGCGAAAATTTTTTTAAAAATAAAATTATTTTTAATAATAAATTAAAAATTTACGTAAAATTTATATAATAATATGTAATATTTTTTAAAAAAATTAAATTACGTTTTTACGTTAAAAACGTTAAAATATATCGTTTTTAATATTTAATATTTTTATAATTTAAAATTTTTTATAAAATAATTTTAATTTTATATAAAAAAATTATAAAAAAAATAATTTTATTTGTATTAATAAAATCAATATAAATAAAATTTTTATAATAAATTTAAATTATTAAAAATAAAATATAATATAAAATATTAATTTTTTTTTATTATATTTTTTAATTTTTTAAAATCTTTTTATATTTTATTTAATATTAATTTTAAAAAAATCGAAATAAAATATTAATTTTTAAAATAAATTTAATTATTAATAAAAAATAAAATTTTATTATAAAAATTAAAATTTAATTATTAAAAATATATTTTTTTTTAATTTTATTATATATTAAAATATTTTTTTAATATTAATTATAAATATTAAAAAAATTTAAATTTTATTTAAATATATTATAATTTAAATATAAATATAATTTTTATATATTATTATATATTATTATATTTTTATAATATTTATAATTTTAAAATTAATTTAATTTTTAAAATATTTAATTTTTTTTATTATTATAAATTTTTATAAATTTTTTTAATAATAATAATATTAATAATAAATAAAATTTTAAATTTTATTTATTATAAAATTTAATATAAAAATAAAAAATATATATTTATTAAAAATAAATTCGATTTTAATAAATTTTATTTTTTTATTTAAAAATTTAATTCGAATAAAAAAAATATTAAAATTCGAAATATTATTATAATAAATAATTTTAATATTAATAATTTAAATATTATAATTAATATTATTATTAATATAATAATAAAATTTAAAAATTTTAAAAACGTTTAAAAATAATATATTAATAATTATAAAAAATATAAATTTTTTTTTTTGAATTTTATAATTTATTAAAAATAATTTTTTAATAATAAATAAAAAAATAATTATTTTATTAATTTTTAAAAAAATTCGAAAATAAAATTTTATTTAATATTTAATTTTATAAAAATATATATATTAAAATATATTTAAATTTTTTTAATTTTTTTATATATTTTTTATTATTAATTAAATATTTAATTTTAAAATTTATTATAATTATTTTTTTTAATTTTAATTATTATAATAATAATAAAAAATAATAAAAAATAAATTTTTTTTTTATAAAAAATTTATAAACGTAAAAAATATATTAAATTATAAATCATATAAAATTTAATTAATTTATAATTAATTTATATAAAATAAAAATATTATTAATTAATTTATTAAATTCAAAGTAATTACACGTTTTATTACCAAACCCGGGATTGGTTTACCAATCGTACTATGATAAGCACGCCCTATACAAAACCAAAAAAAAAAAAAAACCCCTCTCCCTGGTTAGCCCCCAACGCAAGGCATACTTAATAGGGCAATATCTATATAGAATATCGAGATCCCTTCGATCCAGAGTTCTGAGAGCAGTCCGGTCGGCGATGTATCAGCGCCGGGACTGGAGACTGGGTGGCTATTTGGCGCTATGGAGGCACACCATTCGCCTGCTTCAGCATCGCGATATCGTCACCCTGCTTTATCAATTTACTAAATTTCCAACTGTCAGTCCCCCAACTGTGATATTCAAAACACCCTTCGTCACCTACCTCAATAGAAGGGTCAACTGGACTGTTGAAAAGAGCTGCCCTTGGCAATCCAGCTTCGCCATTCCCACTCCTATTTCTTTCTGGTCGTACCACCAGAGGACTCGATTCCATAGGGACGTAGGTGTTTTGAAATTTGTGAGCTTTCTATCCATGGCTTCCCGGGCGTTTTTGAGACTTTCTAAGGAGTCGTAGATCAATTGGTCCATGTGCTGGAGGTTATTGCCGCCTCGATACTTTAGGGTATCCAATTGTGCCTGGATTTTGTTGATCTGCTCTTCTGTCTCTCTTAAGATCCCCTTTGAATACTGTATCTCTTTATCTGCGCCCCTAGTTGCTGCGACAAAGGCTGCGGAGGAGATGGTGAGGCCAAGCACAAATGTCAAGATACCAAGCACATTGCCTGTCCATGTGAGAGGGCTATCGCGGCACTCCGGACAGCATGCGGGCGTTGTGGCGTTCATCGAGCTGTCGAACGGAGCGTTGCAAAGGTTATTAGGTGTTGGTTGTAACGGAGACTTTTGACACTTAAGAAATTATAAAACGACTGAGCGCCCAGTGGTCGGCGGCAGTGATATCGTAATGGGGGCTCATTCCAAAGATATTTCGCGTCTCACCGTTCTCCACATGAGCAGCGTATGGCACCATTCCACGCTGAGAGGATAAGGGCACGCCTAGTGGTCGGGCGTTAGGATATCCATTGGACCTCCAATGCGGAATGCGTTACTGCAGGATGCGGAGTAAGCAGCGCCGACTGATCAGTTCTTAAGTCGGCTGGACGCCACCACGTAAACGATCAAATAGACAGAGGTTTATGCATGTGGTCGTACCATTGATTCCTTTGTCATAACCTGGCTGGTTGGCCCAGCCTAGGATATTGTGTCGACTCAAGCCTCATTTGTCAGAAAAATGACCGACAACTTGGTCTGCTGCTCGACCTGATAAAGAGTGGAGGCCGAGGATTGTCTCCCGCATTTAAACAAGACTTGGAGTATACTCATCACGAATACCATTAATATACGCTGCTGCAATGTCTCATGAAAATGCCATTGATATACAGGTTCGGGATAATTTGGCTCAGGGCTTGGGGGTAACGGGCGTCCTGGAAATTACTTTTCATCGATCATGCAGAGTTGAAGACCATGAAAGACGTAGAATCCAACCGGTCACCAGATACGTAACCCACTCGGACCATTTCAACCTCAAGGGATGGCCTCTGAATAAAGACTTCGAGGAGGAATACCTCCTGGCTACAGAGTGTATGTTTCAATCCGGTTCTCCGAGTCTCGTTGGACTACGAATGACAGAATATAGCATTAGATGCCCTCGCAATTCGCACTCGCAGAGTTTCAATGAAAAATCTTGCATTCAAACTGGAGATAAAGGTTGGGAAGGTGAACGTCGCTGCCCCCGAACCAGGAAAATACGATCAAGATTATTTCGTGAGCATCGGTGAAGACACTGAGGAGTGGATTGATGGCGTTGCAGTCAACAACAAGCCCCGTCGCGTGCGGCAATTCGTTGCCCACGACCCAAGCTCTGGGTGAGTGTACCTTCAATGTATCAAGTAAGATTTAAACAATGCTAAGTCTCCAAGTCTGTCTATTGAGCATCAAATGGCGGAAAAAGAGGAGAGGCTCCCCGTTGAGATCCAGGCCATTGAGATCCAGGTCACCGCCGGTCACAAGAAAGAGGCTCCGGAGGAGCCTTGGACTCTAACGGCATACCCAGGAACATACCAGCTCTTTGTGAAAAATCTCTGGGGGAAAACACGCACGATGGAAATTTCTCCAGAAAATACAATCGATGATGTGAAACACATATGTCAGGACTGGTGGGGCATCCCGGTAGATCAGCAGCGGTTAATTTTTGCTGGGAAGCAACTTGAAGATGGTGAGTATGAGACTGATGAAACGAATCGAATACTTGAATAGCAGCTGAAATACTTCGTGAGTAGGCAGGACCCTGAGAGACTACAAGATCGAAAAAGTAAGTCTTGAGATATCCTACATAGCTTTACGTAGCACACCTTTAAGTATAAATCCAGTCTAACATACCTGGAGGAGTCCACGCTTCACCAAGTACTCAGGTTGCGCGGAGGATACATGCCTGAGTTGAGTGCGTTAAGCCATGTCAAGGAAGATTCCGCAGAGACAAAACGTAGGATGGATATTTGCGCCGGCGGCCTCATCGAACAACCTATCGCCATAGATCCCGGCATCTATGAGTGGGGCGACAGTCCGATAGGGACACGAAGGGTTCGCATCGTCGATTTCGCTGAGTTTAAACGACTTACAGGCTCACTGGCGCCTGAGCTGCCCCAACTCCCAGTCAGTTATGACGAACCTGAGGAGTGGCGACAGGAAGATAGTACACAAATCAAGTCTCTCGCTGGGGCCATCCATGATATTCAGCTTAAACAGAGGCCCGAGCGATCTGAACATTCGTCGCACTTCCTCCAACATGGCCGCGAAGTTGACTCTCACAAACTCTCGGAGCCGTCGAACTCCCCTCCGCAGTTTCTAATCGGGACCGCTGACAGTGGCTCCGATGAGAAACCCCGCAAAGGGATCCGGCGGCTGTTTTGGCGGAAAAAAGGCGAGGAGGCTAGGACTGGTCAACCATCGAATACAGGAGCTAAGTCACGAACAGGATTTTGGTCCAACTTTGCTTGTTGGAAGGAGTGAAGAAACCAGTGTTAGAGAGGTAGTAAAGTGTCAATCGCCGCCCTGGAAAGCTTTAATAATTTCTGTCCAGCGTAAACAAAAATAATCACGTTAATTAATTAAAATTAAAATTAATCAAAATCCAAAAAATAAAAAGTTTTATAATTATAAAAATTTTATATTTTAATTAAAAAATAAATTTTTTTATTTTATTTTTTAAATAAATAATAAAATTTAATATATAAATTATATAATAAAAATAATATAAATAAAATGTATTTATTAATATATTATTTAAAAACATATTATTTTTTATAATATTATTAAAAATTATTTTATTTTTAAATATTATATTTAATATTAAAATATTTTAAAATTTTAATTAAAATTTAAAGTTTCTACGACTGCTTAGTTTTACTGGCAATTAAAAACCTCGACATTAGACAATCAGAGGAATCTGTTTCTGTCCAGTCTATACCACGGGTCTTTCAGGACATACTATTCACATCTTCATCTGGCCTAAACCAACCTGAATTGCCATTTTTTCGCCTTCGGCGCTAGATCTTTTGTTTAACTCTATAAGAGTTTCGACACTCTACATCATGCAGTCAATTCCATTCCCAGCAGAGCTAGAGCTGAGACCGCTCTCCCAGAACCCAAGCGAAGTCGGCTGCCTTCCTGGATACTCGCACGTAAGCCTGAATGATCGTTCGAGCCTTGCGGACTTTCTAAACCGAGAGCTCTTGACGCCAGCCCTAGACATGTTAGTACCCAAACTGTCGTGGGTAGCCGTAAAATCCGGGACACGCATCTACACCCTGAGTGAACTGGCCTTTCGAAACCGTAAAATCGTCATAACAGAAGATCCACAGCTTCATATGGTCTTCGATGACCAACGAATGTTCTTGAAGCTAATCCCGGAATATCTTCTGTCGTACGATTTCTGGGGGGATTATCTTATGGCTTACCAAAACCCCGACGACAAGGTAGAAAGGGCAGCTCCTGGATTCATGAGATCATATTATTTCCTTATTCGACACAGGTCTGACTTCATTATTCCTCAGCAATGCGGACTCGTCCCGGAACACCTAGGCATGACTTACCAGTCATTTTCAAAGTTTACGAAATCCTTCGAGAATGTCGTCGAGACGTCCGCTTCTCCACGTTACCAGTTTGGTATACTCAAGCTCTCCACGTTGAATGTTCTCGGTTCAATGTTCCTTCGCCACTCGAAGTTCCGGGTAACCCCCAATTATCTAGTGGGGTCGGCGTTTGTCTTTGGTATCCTTTCCATCATTCTAAGCGCCATGCAAGTAATATTAATTACCCCGGCCTTTGTTGGGCAGGGAGGTTCATGGGAGACGTTTGCGCAGGTCTCAAAGTACTTCTCGGTCGTCACTATTGTGGTTCTGGCGTTAGTCATAGCTTTCTTTTCCTTGCTTATTCTTTGGAGGCTCGTTCACTTGATATATAACGGTGTTCTGTTTTGGGTCAGAGTAATGTCGAGCAAACGAATGAGTAAAAATTTGCCATGAAAAAGCATGGCGTTATTAAGGAAGCTCTGATGAGAAAGTTTATGAGACGTAATCTGCTCCTTGGTGGAAATCCAAGCAGTCAGCTGCGCTATTTGCACTTTTCAAACACACTTCCGTCTCTACAATCCACATTAGTTATTAACACGAAGACCTGTTGGCTCTATCTTGGCTTAGAACTTGGAGGCTGTTCAAAGGCGAAGCGGTTTCCAGTTGTATTTTGGAATCTCTCTTTAATTTTCATTCTTTGTTATAGGGAGATCAGTATAGTTAGTCGATAGGACTTTTTGAAATGGATACCAGTTTAGACTGACAATTATAAAACCTCTTATAAAACACCAACTCCCGTACCAGTACTAATAGCACGGATTAATTTCGTATATTCGAGTTTAACTTTGTTCGAATTTCTTTTGCTTTGTTTAATAGTTTTATTTTTTATCGTTTGAGCCGTTATATTTTTTAGATTATAATTTATTTTAATTAATATAATTTATTCGAAATATTATTATATATATAAATTGAAAATATTTTAAATATAAATTTGTATTAAATTGCATTATAAAATTTCGTAAAACGAATTTTCGATTTTTAAAATCGTTTTATAATTCTTTTATTATTTTAAAATATTATATATTAATTAATATATATATTAATAATTATATATTAATAACAATAAAATAAAAAAAATTATAAATTTTTTTTTTTAAATTTTTATTTTATAAGTTTTTTACGAGTAATTTATTTATAATTAAATTTAAAAATTTAAATTTTTTATTTATTATTATTTCGATATTTTAACGTAATTAAAAATAAATAATTTATTTAAAAAATAAAAAAAATAAAAATATAAAAAAGTTTTTATATTTATAAATTTTTTTTTAAAAAATTCAAAAATTTTAATAATTTATAAAAAATATATAAATAATATTATTTATTTTTGAAATAGTTTTTAATTTAAATTTTTTTAAAATTATAATATTAATTATATTAATTTTTTAAATATATTATTTAAATTATTTATTTAATTTCGAATATATTATATATTATATATAATATTTAAAATAATAATAATAATAATAATAATATTTAATATTTTTAAAAATTTTATTAAAAAAAAGTTTTTAATACGTTTAAAAATTTCGAAAAATATAATTTTAATTTATTATATTTTTTATTAAAATAAATATTATATAATACGAGTTTTGTTTACGTTTATTTTTATTATTTTTTATCATTTAACGATTTTACGCAAATTTCGAGATAATTTAAAACAATTACAAAAATCGTAATTTTAATTCGTTTCGTCGAAGACTTTGTTTACAACGCGTAATTTCTTATATAATTTAATTTATTAAAGAATAAAATATAAATAATCTAGTTCTCGAACCGGCTCGACTGTGCACGTGATGCGGCCGCAATGCGGCCGCTAGTTTTCTAAAGCTCGAATTATGTACGTAATACGATTACTAATTTAAAAATTATATAATATAATACGTTTAATAAAATATATAATATATAAATAATTAATAAATAATATATTATTTATTTAATTATTAAAATAAAATAAATACGTTTACTAATTTAATTTTTTATTAAATAAAATAATATATAATTATAATAAATTTATTTTTTTAATAGATTTTAAAAAATTTATTAAATATTATTATAAATTATATTTAAATTTTTAAAATATTTAATATTATTATAAATTATATTTAAATTTTTAAAATATTTAATATTATTATAAATTATATTTAAATTTTTAAAATATTTAATATAATTAAATTATTTTTATTATTAAAATTTATTATTAAATAAATAATTTTAAATAAATATTATAATTATTTATATTATATTAATTTAAATTTTTTTAGTAATTTTTAAAAAAAAAAAACTTTTTATTAAAAATAAAATAATTATTTTAATTTATAAAATATTTTAAATAATTTATAAATATTATTATAAAATATTATTTTATTTTATTATTTAAAAATATTTTAATAATATTTATTTATTTTATTTTAAAAACGAAAATAATTATTAATATAAATATTATTATTTATATTATATATTTTTTAAAATTTTAATTTTATAAATATTTTATAACGTTTAATTAATAATGATAATTTTTTTTAATAATTTTATAAACGTATTTAAATAAATTAAAAAAAGTTTTATAAAATTTATATTAATTTAAAATTTAATTTTTTTACGTTAAAAATTAAAATAATATATATAATTTTATTTATAATATAAATAATTAATTAATAAATTAAATATTTTTTTTTAATTATTTATTATATTTTTATTGCCTGTCCGGCTTATTGCCTGTCCGACTTAAGGACTAATGTCAACTTTTCTATATGCACGTGACATCAACACTTCTTACAATGAGCGATTTCACCCAAATTTAACCGAGGTGTCCAAATGCAGCGATTTGATTGGTTCACTTAAGAATTCCGCGGTCTCGTGACTTCGGACTAATATGCAGCCGATCCGGTGAAGAACACCAAAACCTCACGATTGCAACTAGCTTACAACTTTCAATTATTAATTAATCCAAATCGCATAAGACTCGTAAATAAGTTGAAACTCAATTAAATACATTTAGATTCCAAGTTTCAAGCAGTTCTATTAATCCGTTGTTGAGCAAATTAATAAAATATAGTCGTACTCAGCCAAAATCGCGACTGCAAAACTCCCAAGTGCGTTTCTGCCTTAGGCATTAAGGCACTTACTCAAGTGCTGGATATCTCTATAGCTGCGCAGCTTTCAAGGGGGGTCCCAAGGGGTCTCCCCCTGGAATTATATGCTAAGTAAAGTGATTTAAATTGATTGAATTGATCGTAGTAACTCGATATAAAAGACGGGGGTCCCAGGGAGTGTCCCCCTGGTGTAGAGCCCTAGAAGTGCGTTTCTGCCTAAGGCGCTAAGGCAATAAACACTTCTATTCTAGCTATATAGCTGCGCAGCTCTAAAGGGGGGGTCCCAGGGGGTCTCCCCCTGGAATTATATACTAAGTAAAGTAGCCCAAATTGATTAAATCAATTATAGCAACTGAATATAAAGACGGGGGTCCCAGGGGGTGTCCCCCTGGTAATATGAGGCTCCGCAGAGAGTGAGTTTCTGCCTTAGGCACTAAGGAGCTTATCAGCTTATCGGCTTCACCGCCCGGCAGAATCTCAAACTACTACTCTATCTCAATAACTATGCCAACTTCAAATGCTTATAAAACGCTCAAATTAAGAGCTATTAACTTGAAACTTGAAATAAGAGTAAATTACTAAAGTCGAAGACTTTGTAGCCCCTCGCAGGGGCGCCCCTGCGAGGCCTGCGAAGCAAAATGTGCGTCGAGTATCGAAAGAAAAAGCTCGTCCGCTATTGGCTCGCTTAGCGAGTCGCCGGACGGGCTTTTTCTTTCGGAACGAGAGAAACATTTTATATTTTATAATAATTTAAATAATATATTTTAAATTTTTATTTTAATAAAAATTTAAAAACGTAAAAAAAAATTAATTTATTATTATTATTATTATTTATTAATATTATATTAAATATTTTATATTCGATTTTTAAAATATATAATTTATTAATATTTTTTTAAATAAAATAATTTTTAATAATTAATAATTAATTTTTTAATTTATTTAATATTAAAAAATATTAATAAATTTATAATATTATAAATTCGATAATTAATATTAAATTTAAAAAAAATTAATTTATTATAAATATTTTTTATTTTATTTATTTTATTTATTTTATTTATTTTATTTATTTTATTTATTTTATTTATTTTATTTATTTTATTTATTTTATTTATTTTATTTAT
>MU119283.1:0-124280 GCA_014904845.1 Acephala macrosclerotiorum
TAATTTTTTTTATATAATAATATATTACAATTTTTATTTTTATTAAATTATTAATATTCGAATTTAAAATATTTAATATATATTATTTATTAATTTTAATATTTTAAATAATATATTTTTTATATTATTATTATATTATAAATATTATTTATTATTTTATTAATAATATAATATTTTTTTAAAATTTAATTTAATTATTATTTAAAAAATTACTAAATTTTATTTTAAAATAAAAACGAAATATTTATAATATTTATAATAAATAAAAAAAATTAATAATTTTAATAATATAAAAATTTAAAATAAAAATATATTATTTTTATTATTAAATATAATAATAAAAATCCAAAAAAATTAATATTAATTTAAATATAATTATTATTAATTTTTTTTTAAATAATAATAATAATATTTATAATATAATAATATTTTTAATATTATTTTATTAAATACGATCGTTTAAACTTTATTTAAAATAATATAATAGTACTTTTAATACTACTCTTAGCATTGGCATTGTTCTGCCGGATGCGACCGCCTAAACTCTGCCTAAAATGGCACGGCACGTGAAGATTTTTGATGGTAAACTTTTTTTTTTTCTGTCTCACATGACCCTTCAACTAAAGTTGAAAGCACTTGTTCGAGACAAGCTTCTGCGGGGCCGACTAAGAAACCCCTATACAGGCCTTATACACTCCCAGCGACCCGGCTCCAGATATCCAAATATACTGAGAATCCACTACCCCGTCACTATCTGACGGAATTCCCTCACAAGCATATCTAGGTCGGGAACGGGTGCTTTCAGTATAGATCAGGATCTCCAACATGATGAATGGCGGCGGACCATTTTTGGCTACTGCACAGCCCCTGTACATTTCACGCTGTCTGAAATTATTCGCGGCGTCACAAACGGCAAAATATACATCACATTCTGGGCCTTTCCATGTTTTTGAAGGTCCGAAAGAACTAAGCCTCAAAATACCAAGGGTAGAGGACAATCGGCGAGGGGAAGCGACACAACGACCCGAACAGCCCAAGAGAAATGTGTTCCCTCTAGAAAAGAAGGCAGGTAGAGTTCACAGGTTGTCCAAATCCACGGAAATCGTGTCATTATGCTAGAAGAGCAATTGGAAGGAGGGAAACTGGGTGAGGTGGAAAGAATTACAATTGGGTTGGACAGGTTTACGTCCACCACGCAAACATCAACTTGGGCGTGGTGGAGACAATCTGCAGCTAAAATAATACGTTTTGTATAAGAAGAAGTAGAGGCTTGCGTGCTGAGTTACGCTGTTGTAAGGTTGGAATGAATTCGAGATAGCGAACTAATATCACTAATACTAGAAGTCAATGCGACGACCTGAACCCCCTGTGACCACGTGAAAATTCTCCGTCACGGCCAACTGAGACTGGGGACCACGAATCCTCGAATTTGCGTTTACGAGACGATGATGCCCTATTATCCGCATTCCTAGCTTCAAACTTCTCATCTCGATCATTACCGCTGCGGCGACATTTTGAAGAAACGCAAGTATCACCTCGAGAAACTACGATCGGCTGATGCAATGGTCGTTTGAGTTGCTTGCCTGAGTCTGTCTTCGCTCGAGCAGCTACTTGCCTGTCCCAAGCTTCCTTGGACTTGCGACAGATATCGTCAATTTGCTCCTGTGCATCTAGTTAACGTCATTACCATGAGGACGGCAGTGGATTTTTTCTTGCATCTGTTAAGCATTCTCCAGGAGTTGTGATCAGGAAACCATCCTCTCTCTAGTGGTATGAATTAGCATAGCACAATGAGAAAGAAATTCTCCGTTATACCTCTAGAGTGTAAGACCGCACGGTAGATTCAGGTCCAA
The DNA here is from genome assembly GCA_014904845.1 of Acephala macrosclerotiorum. Lineage (NCBI taxonomy): Eukaryota > Fungi > Ascomycota > Leotiomycetes > Helotiales > Mollisiaceae > Acephala > Acephala macrosclerotiorum. The sequence goes on from MU119283.1 coordinate 1,854, forward strand.
GATAGCATTGAATCTCTCGCGTGATGACGTTTTTATTGATGTCAATATTTGGTATCCAATACCTGTTTTTCTCGCCACAATATTTGTCGCTAGAAGACATGGTTAAACCTTTAAATGAAAGGGTGGATACTGGCGGTTTAGTAGTTTAAGGTGATATGAAATGGAAGGTCTCTGTGTTTCCGTGCAGAACCGGCGAGGGACGGGGGTTAGAGGAGGGAGATATGGGAGTCAGCCTTAGCAAGGCGAGAGGGCGTCAGACGTGGCCCGAGTTATGCCACTGAATTGAGAGAACGCCCAGCCCAAGGTTCACTACGCGCCGATGTGCAGAGGAAAATGAAAGGCGCACAACAATATCACCTTGCGAGGAACACCAACAGCACAGCCTTACTCTAAGATCTCTTTCCAATATACTTATATCATTTGATTTAGCTTGATTGAGGGGAATTTTTGCTAAAAAGTTAAATAATTTAATATGCGACTTTCATTCTGCTGCGTAGAAAGGTCACCCCATAGCTAAGCGAGCCCCTTTTCCTTTTATCACATGCGCACTACGCGCCCCGAAATCGCACTCCGTTTTCGCCAGATGATCGCAAGTTTACCGTGGGCATAGGGTATCTTGCTGAGGATGAAAGATGCACAATACCAGTCAGATCAATGAGATGATAGGTCAAGATCACTATTTACAGGGACATCAAATTATAAGACGTAGGGAAAAGAATGTGCTTTTATTTTCTCTGCTAGGCCTTGTATCAAATCGAGCAGAAAAGCTGGTTCAAATGCGCTGTCTCTTTCTGGCAGGCAGATCGCCATCTGCCGACCTCTTTCGTTTGCCGTGGTCAGCTCTCCCAAAGTGGGCGTCTAACTCTAGCGCCAATATCTGCCTCTCCACCGAATATGGCGATCCACTAATATTGCATGGCTCTGAATCCCCTTGCTTGAGGGATATCGTGAACCTGCCACTGAGACTCAGCTCTACTCGTTTTCGAAAGTTTCCATCTTTGCCAATGAAGGAGTGGTCGTCGACTGTCCCGGGAATGGGACAGTTATTGAGGTAAAATGTGGCATTTGATAGCTGATCGAGCAGTGGTTGAAAGGCTGGATCGCTTTGGCGTATCGTACAGAAGATGGAGCCAATACCTGTATAATCCCCATTGGATTTTTCCGGCTTTGAGTCTAATTCGAAGTAGAACAAAGAAGCAATAGCATAGCGTGCTATATTGTCGATGACTTTAGATACTGAAGGATCCTCCTGAGCTTTTAATTGGAGCTCGTGTATGCTTTGGATATTATCGAGTCTTGGCAGAGGGCCGTCAAATTCTGTATCGAGGCGGTGATACCTAGGGTACGTTCGGAAGACCTGTTTGACTTGTCGGTCACGCATTTTCTCCCAGAACATGCGCCATAACCTGGGGAAAGCTTTATCCTTCCAGAGACGAAGGTGGCTAGATGCAGGCACTGATGAGCTCTCTTTAGTACGAGGCGTACCGGTGCCGAGCGAGACAATAAAATCAGGCTCTTCAACCAGCGGGCACATATCTGCCGCCAATTCAAGCGCTGAGATGAGCGGATCGTTCTCAAGGGGCCCGGCATCTTGAAAAATACCGACGCCATCTATTTCCTTCGGGGGAAAAAACCTGTGGCTATGATTAGCGCTATCCGCTTGAAGGAGGGGTTAGGGTTCATACCCAGGTGCTGCAGATGCAGCTCTTGCACTGCGTTTGTGTTAGCAGAGAACGATGAACCCGGATTGATTTCTTACATTTCCCAAAGCCTTACATTACCGTAGCCGTCCTCAGGCCTTATAAGGCGGCGTCCTTGGTCATCGTCCCGGGCTCCTACTCCATTGTAGTTGGTGAATAAATAGCATGATGGTTCGCGGACCGTAGCCACAAGGAACGCAACTCTTGCCCCTATCGAGGTTGCGTATGAGTTGTCCAGGATTCGTTTGTCTCCAAATGCCTCTTTTACAGCGGCTTCGATATGTGCTGCGGGATAGAGCCCATCGTAGAAAAATGATAACAGCCAGGAAATGAAAGGAATTCCTAGATCTCTCCATCCTGTGAATGCGACTTTTGCAAGTCTTTCAAAATTCTGCAGGGACTCTTCAACCGTCCATCCCTCGACGAATAGTCCAGCAGCGTCCAACCCCCCTTAAAAGGTCAGTTAATATTTCAAGGCTTCCTTACAACACTTACCTGAACTGGTCCCGACAATAACCTTAAAGAACCTCTGTGGCGGCATCGGTAGTCCAATGCGGTCCTGTATTCGCTTTAGAGATTTCAAAGGCAAGACGCCACGCGTGCCTCCTCCATCAATGCACAAGATTCCCGCGCCGGCGGTTGGGGGATGTACCTTCACCACTACCTCCCTAGATTCTGCTCCGCAGAGAAGGCAGCAAGGGACGTTAAAGGTCCAAGGATCATTCGCGTAACTTTCTCCGAATACTAGAACACAGTTTTCGCAGACAATATGCCCGCACGGTAAGCCATACTGAGGTCTGCGGCGCAAACAAGAAAGGCAAGTGCTGCTGCTCTGAATATTGCGCCAACGGTCTTCAAAGCTCCGTAGAGTACGTCTATGAAGATCTGAAGAAGGGGTCCCCTGGCAGATGGATTGCTCCCAAAATACTCGTAAGCGGTTTTCGACCCTCTTGACGAAGCCACTTCGGAGGATTATATCTGGAGATCCGTCAAAGGTTATCACTCTATGATTACTGACCTGGGAAAACACATCCTTATACAAAGTTTGAAAAACGTCCTCGGGCTCAAACGCTACACTTTGAATTAAAATCAGTGCATGAGAAGGAAGACGGTGGCTTACAATGAGATTCTGGAGGATAATTGTCTATGAGGATACTCGAGGCGATGATTGGGGCTGCAAACTCAATTAGCTCATTTGCCGACTTTATATGATTTAGGAAGATGGATAGATGCTTAGCCAAATCTTTGGCGACAGGATTTTGTTTTCTTGAGGCCTTGATAAAATCGAATGGTTCCTTTATAGTTTGAGAGAAGTGATCGCAGGCGTCTCGGAAAAGAGCGGCGAAATGCGTTGCGGAGAATAGGGTTCGGGCGTCTTCTCTATTCCTCCGCACATCGTCCGATCTGTATAAGAGGCATTCCTTGAGGCGTCTATATCGAGCTTCTGAGGAGACTTTGTGGTCCGGGAGAAGAGCAACAACGTGAATGTTCGAGATTTGCTCAAACAGGTCACGCGCCGTTTCTTCTCTCAACAACCAGAGAAAAGCTTTTCTAGCCTCCTCCTCCCGCTCGGCTCCTGGAGGCATTTTCTCGGTCACGATGACCACTCGAGGCCGAGCGTATCTTAAAAGCGTCGACGGCTGGGCTTTCTCGAGCCATACGGCTATGTGACATGCGATCTTTTTGAAGCCACCGACGTCATTTGAAAAGAAGCAAAAGACATCTGCGAAAGGCAAGAGGAGGCGGGAATAGATGGAGTCTGAGTTTTCGTTCTGGATAGTGTTTGTTAGCTCTGTTGTAGATCTTAGAAGGGGTCGTCTTCTCATGTCATGACAATTCTCGGCCTTGGGCGCCTTTTCCCGTAAGTTTTTGTCGGGTAGATCACCATCCGCAATGAGCATCGGCCTGCTGTGGAAGATGGTGCGGGGGTCAAGATGAAGATGGATTTCGCCGGCCGTTCGTTTGCTTCTAAATTTCGGGGCCTTCTTCACCCCGAATATTTCTCGAAGAGCTTGTGACTTTGACGTACTGCCGATGAACACGAGAAGGCTAGGTTGTTGTGTGTTTGGATCCCGTATGTGATGAGTGAGGGTCTGAAGCCGGTCGGATTCCAGGAGAGCAGCTCCATTGCCATGTACGCCGAGGCTCAGCCAATGACTATGGTCACAACGCTTCATGGTGAAAAGAAGGAGCAGCCGGCTGGTGCGGGGTGATGATGTTGTTCTGGCATCCAAGAGGAGGATGGATGGTGCTTTATAGGATGACCAGTATCGAGACTGCGGTTGGAAGGCACCATAATTGAACCCTGGTCAGACGAGGGTCCCTCATGGGATACCATCTATTTTGGGAAACTCGGTGGCCAGAATTGGAACGTGTTGAAAGATCAAGAAATGACTCCAGATTATTAATGTTTATAATGAGAGGGTTCAAAGCCTTTCGTCGCCTCAATCAATCTTTGAGTTCACGCTATCATCACTTTCAAAATGTCCCACGAACACCGTCGCCGATCTAGAAGCGCTCAATACTCCGACTCTCTACCAAGATCTCTCAATCAATCGAATCCAAGGCATCTCTGCGCCATTTGTGAGAAGCCTCGATCGTCAAGATACCACGAGCGCCATCCCATCGGGGGAGGTCAGGCCCCGGAGCCAGGCATCTGCTCGCGACCAAAATGTGCCAAAATTGGTGATGCGATACGACGGGAGCCACCACCTCAAGTGATTATACAAGTATGCGAGATCTATAATCACTATATTGTCCGGGCTGGGCAGCAAGGGCCTCCATCTGAACATGTCAATACTCTCGAACGTCCACACGACCGCGCCAACTTGGAGCATGAAGAACCTCCACCAGCATATGCCATCGCTGTTGAACACCACGACTCCCACAATAGTTCGAGACTAGAACGAGTGCCGCAAGGAAACGCTGTCGTTGAACTACCTGCGGAGAGTTCTCTGGCTGGTCGAGTGGAGATGCCTGATAATACCATTTATATACCGTACTCGGCAAGACACAGGTCGGCAAGGCTGCCAACTATACAGGAAGAATCCCCTCCTCAGGTGAATTTTTTGAACAAGCCTAGAATACCGAAGATGTAGCGTTTGGAAAACCAATAGTTTGCACAATTAAAAATTGATACTCTCTGCGAGACAATGACCTCGCCCTGACATGACCCACTGAGGACTCGACCATGTGATGAAATTGAAAATAGATTGAATACATCCGACTGGGATGTTCTGTGAGACCACTTTATTGGAATCTCTGCATCCTACAAAGTGGAAGGAGTGGAGGGAGGGAGGAGCTGGTTTTCACGTGCACGAAGATGAAAAGAGTGATTCGCAATATTCCGTACTGCCGGATCTGACAGCTATTTTTGCTTATGTAATCTGGAACCCATTTCGGTATTCGGAGAATCTTTGGAACCGTAACTTGCGCGATCACGTGCATCGCCAAACATCAGCTCGTCTGTTCGGGCACAGGCTCCTGTTTAAAAATAGGTATAAAGGGGATGATACTCCGCTATACCTTGACTAAGCTTGTTTCTCTTTTCTTTTCTCAAAATGAAATGACGGTGGTTCCGACAAGAATGGCATAACTTCCACTGCACTTTCTACAGATGGTTCTTCGCTGGACGCCAGGCTCTGGGACATTGGTCCCTCAGATCTAGTCTCCTTCCTCGCCCTCCTCAGCCGCCTTCTCGTATGTATTCGTCCTGGGCCCGAGCTCTTCTTCGGCCTTATTCTCTCTATATCTCTAGGGAGCTTAATTTGATGTTTAGGATGCATACGCTATCAACCGTTAAAAAGAAATGCTGAATTTGCGGAGGCGGACTCACAATCTGCTCCATAGTTGGGGGCCACGATTCCCGATCCGTAGATATGTACACGTAGTACTCTTTGGCCTCGCGATTGTACATAGTTAATGCCATGTCGAAGTCGCAAAGCTCTCCCATTTCCCAAGATTTGAATTCCAAGCTTTTTCTCCTCTTCTTCCGTTGTGCATTTCGTTCCTTGAGAGTCTTTTGTCTGATCAACTTAGTGGCCATAATCATTAACGATGTGGAAAACTCTCTACTCTGCTGAGATCTTATATCGATGCCACTATTAGTGCCTCAGATACTGTTGCCTGTCTTGGCCAAGGGCGCCTCTTTTGGTTACCTAGGCGTTTTTTTAGGTGTGCTTAATATAGCATTCGTCATACTCGTTTCAAGTGTATTTTATATAGCACAGAAGGAAGCTGGCATTGCCATCTCACAGGATTTGCAATCTTACCGTTTTTGACCTTGATTGTAAACCTGGTGCTAAAAGTCGGTGAGATTTTAGAGTTGACCAAATGAGCTCCCTATCTGTTGTTAGCCGTTATCAAAAATGCATTCTTTCTAAAAATAGAGCCCCACATTAAAGCTTACTAAGTTAGATAATACACTGCTAATTCTATAATACTTCAGAGCTTTTATATAAAGATGTTGTTTCCATCAACTTCTTTGTATTAACCAACTTGAAAAAGACCAAATAAAACCAAAACGCTATCACCCCTGAAACGAACAACTATCTCATCGGACCTATCTACAATGCAAAGCATTATTTTATCCTTCCAAGCTCGAACTCTTTTTGCCTGTCTAGCCATCCTATTTACTATTGTTAATTCCTCTCCAATTTCATTTCCGATAGTTGATTCTCGCCAAGCTCCAGGGCTTATTATTGCAGCATTTTTCGATGTGAACCAGAATCTGATTACTGAGTTTGAGGTTGGAATTGCGCTTCAGCAAGATCTAAGTAAGTTTCTAATTTCTTTTTACTTTGAGTTTTACTTTTACTATTTATTCTTTTTGAATATGCAATTTCCTCTTATATATATACGTAAATTTGTATGAGATGCTAACTACGATATTAGCACAAATAACAAATACTCTTGATGGCCAAGATGTATTTTTCATGAACGTTGGCAACGCCAATGATCTTATTGAGGTTTCTGTTTGTGCGAACGGTATACAAAGCAAGGTGGATTTTGATGCGTTTGACGACGCATGTGGAAATATTGGCGGTCTACCATGCCCGCTAACCCAGTCCGGAGTAATAACCACTATTAGCGTTGCTGGCCCTGGGGTTAGCGCTTCTATTACTTGTGCGAGTTAGTACAAACGGATCGACTGTTATAATCGGGAGGAAGATGTTTCTGTGCTGATATCGAGCTAGTCAATGTTTAGAAGTCTGTACCAGTTACGCTACTCAGCTGATTCTGAACCTTATTATAAATATACCGAGTTCCAAGGTTATGGAGGCATTAATTATAGGAAAGAAAAGAAACCGACACTACGCACATTGTTGCCACCTTTCGATCATCAGTAAAGATTCCTCTTTTTTTAATACAGTCTCGCTTCCATTTTATCAAAGAGAACTAACTTACTGATTTCACCTTCAAATTTCAAATTTCGGCATACACACTCCCCAAAAAGGATGAAATTACCCAATTAAGACAAAAGCCCTTCTTTTACTACCATATCCAACCAAAAAATCACCTCGCCCTCAATTGGTAATGCCATGCTCACGTTTTATTACGGCAAGCAGCCTTTGGTACTCGACCATCACTGCTTCAAGCGTGTCCTTTGCGTTTTGTGTCCGTTCCAATAGAAACATGTCCAGTCCCAGCTTTGCCTGTAAGTAGGCTAGCTCTTCCCTAAGCCGTCCGTTTTCTCTAGTCTTATGCTCAATGATCTCAGAAAGACTTGGAGTCGTGGAAATTTTAGATGCTTCTAAGCTTTCTCTTGTTGCCTCAATTGCTACGGATGTCCCGTTATTGCGAGCAATCTCATCGTCGATGGGGGTAGGGATTGGAGGTTTATTTAACTCGGACTCCGAGTGTAGAAGGCGAATCCTCGGTCGTTTGATTTTGAGCATGGCTGTTGAATTGTGAGATCTGAATTGCAGGTTAGCATTATTTATAGCCCTCTTATCGTATTAAAAATAGATAATTAGCTATACGTTCTTCGGGAGGCCATTTTCAGCACCATCTAAACTTAGAATCAGATGATTAGTAGGGATCAAACTTGGTCTACTAGCAGGAAAGTCTGCTACTAGGCTCAATTTTGCTTTCCTGCAGAAATAATAGCGTGAAAACACTTTCGTGTATTTTTGCAACATCTACTATATGCAATCTTTAGAGATTTTTTTAAAAAAGCAAATTTCAGTACTTCGTAGGTTGAAATGCCCATTGGCAGATGGAGATTTGAATGTCCCCGAAAATCACAATGAGTCAAACCTTGCCTTGAGATTTTTATGCAATGAAGTTCAGAGGGTGATTGATGGTAGCTCAAATGCTTCGGGTAGAGTACTCAACAAAATATTCATAAATAACACAAAGTTGTTGTGAAGAGGAAATACAAAACGCAAATTCAATCATCCTCACACACCTTAAAAACCACTATCTAATCTATGAGAGAACGAGTGAGTCGCACCGATCCAATCCATCATCCGGTCCGCCATCCAATCCACCATCCAATCCACCATCCAATCCATCCAATCCACCATCCAACCCCTCAAACCTCTACTTCAATAGTATCTTCCTCCTGCACAGTTGCCATGGACCGACGCTTGCGGCCTCTCGTGGCTGGCCCGCTCTGCCCCTCTAAACCTGTACCAGGCTCGTTCTCAGGTCTCAGCCTTCTTTTGGTCTTTGGCGATGGATTGTATTCCGGCGAATCACTTAGTTCGTGACGCTCCAAGTTGTTGCACTGCTGAAGTTCGCTGATATGCTGCTCTGCAGCGGCGATGCGGTTAGCTGCATCGCTTATAGCGCTGTCATGTTCCCACATCATATGCTCCCTGTCCTTTTCAAGCTTGTTGATCTTTTCTTGAGCAGCGCCAACAGAATCCCATGCCTCGATCAATTGGCTCTCATGCAATTTCACGAGATCCATGGTCCTCTCCTCAGCAGCAGCGATGCGATTGTCTGCCAGGGCCAATTCGCTCTCCCTTTGCTGTGCCATGGCGACTTTCTCCTCTTCAAGTTCCTTGGCTGTCGACTCAAGATTTGAGATAGTTCCTTTCGCTTCCTCAAGCTGCTGATGGAGTGAACGGCATTGGTTGGACATACTATGGAGGTCCGTGATCAGCTTCGCATGTCTATTGTTCAATTGGTTGTAAACATCGGAGCCCTCAATTCGAAAGGTTCGTTCTTGTTGATATGCCTGCTGAAGAGAAGCAATGGTGCCTTCTCGATCGAGGGCTTTTTTTCGAGACAATCCGATGGCCTCTTGGGCCGCTAGGAGTTGCTGATCTAGAGCTTGAATTTCCGGATCGGAAGGCTGGGGTTGGAGTTGGGGTTGAGGGTCGTTCGGAGTTTTTAGGGGGATCAATGTCGGTCTCCTGCGAATCTGGGGATCGTTATGAGTGTTCGGAGGAGAAAATTTCCTTCCATTTTTGACAGACATTGGCTAGAACGTTAGACATCTTCTTGCAAATGATGAGCGAAAGATCTTACTTTGGACACATTCTGATGTTCAGCTTCGTTTCCAGTATACACAGAGGCCATGTTTTGATAAGAAGATGGAATCGTATTTAGATGTTTTAACTGGCTCCGAATGGTAGCTGTTAAATTGTTGTATTAAGGCCTTTGTTGTAGCGGGCCAGACGGAAGACCTTGCTTAAATAAATACTGACCAGCAAGATCGAACCACCTGAGAGAGCCTCTTCGTTATCTTCAGAATGTAATATTATCATGAAACTTGACATGCATATTCTAAATCCGCAAATATATTTTCGCCCCCTCTTCTTTTTTTGTTACCAGATCTTAATTAAGTGTCTGGCGTCAATTTTCAGAGGGTTGAAGGTGGTGTGGGGCAAGTATGCTGATTCAATTTTTCCCGCTAGAACGGTCACGCTCTCGTAAGCGTACCGACAGTTTGGAAAGCCCTAGCATCGCAGTCAGATAATGGTTCGATACCGGCTTCCTTTCCCTTCTATGACCAGGATCGTTGAGATGCCTACCAGGGTCTCACCTTCCGAATTGGAATGCGCAGCAGTAATAGCCGAATCGCAGAGCCGTCGCTAAACGAAGGTTCGGAACCCGGCAAATAAATGTGGAGAAGATGGTTTAGGGATCCAAGATCGAGCTCCTAGATATTTCCGGTGGGGCAAAGTATTCTGTAAATAGTCGTGAGTGGTCCGTGCTGTTTAGATGAAATATTCCGCCATTACTGCTCTAGAGCAAGGGGGAATAAAGCTATCCCGAACGCAAGTCACGAAGCTACTAAGCCACATCTCCTCTTGAACTGTATTTAAAAGGTTCAGCAGAGTTAGACGCGTTCAGCCAATACGAATATTTCCTCTACCATCATCATGGAGTATCGAAGGACGTACTCAACACGCTAGCCCTATAGTACCATTCAAACATCCCTACTAGATTCTGATTGTGCAGACTTCACAGGGTATAATGCACCAAATTTTGTACCGAATTTTGTACCGAACTTTCCTTAGCATCAATATTCTCGAGACTCGATTAATCTTATCTCGAATCTAGGCTCAGACAGCTTTATGGAAGGCTGTACGTGGGCAGCCCAAGATAATTCGCTCGGCATTTCGACAGGACTTGTGGCAGAGCCACAGTTGCAAGTAGCGTCCGCCGTGCAGATGCAAACTGCTGTGACTGAAGACTCTACTGATGAGCAACACTGGAGACAAGGCGTTGCGAAGCTTGAGAACAGAATTGGCCGGCTTGAAACGCTTATTGAGAGCCTGCAGAATCAGTAAGTCCCATTTCAGCGACGAATTGAAAATATGACTAACGTGAATCATAGAATCGAAGAGAAGACGAGGTGAGATCTGCTGCCAGGTTTGGGACAATATCTAACTTCACAAATAGATTCTTCGCAGAAGTTGAAAACTACATCAAGCAGCTTGTGGATTGGACCAAATATTCTAAAGTGGCCATAGAAAGTCTTGTTGCAGAGCTGAAGGAGGCTGTTAAATCAGCGAGTTAAAAGTAGCCTGGAATCCGAAATGCGAGAACCGAGGAGTCTGGCGCACGTGCATATTGGGGATAGGAAATGAATTTGAAGGTAGATTGCATGAATTTATACTATTGAGACAAGAATGCTCCTGACGCTCATATCCAGCTCGCCGGATGCTCTTCAAGGCTGGAGGGATGTTCATTGTGTATTCCCCAGAATGCGAGCCAGGCTCGGTCAGCTGCCAGATCTTGCCGGCGACATTTCTCAAGTGTGTTTTGCATCAGTGCTACAGCCTGATAGATCCCATGCAAAAGCTTTATCGTGCGAGATGAGGTTTCCCGACATCGGGCGATGTGATGTTCCAACCATGAATTCTCCATTGTGATCCTTTCCAGTGTATCTAGCTCCTGCCTCCTTTGAAACTCATTTACTCTCCCAAGCAATGCGCCGATAGAGAATTCTTCCGGGTCCTGCCAACTTAGAGGACGATTTGTGGGTGAGTGCATTTGCTCGGCAGAATCGGCATCCATACTGCGTAGTTTGTAAGAGAGCTGCCCTTTTGCAGAACGCAATCAAAAACCAACGTATGCTCCTTTTAAAGCGTAATCCTCAGGGAGTTAGAATTGGTATCCTGGAGCCTTTTATGGACCCTTCTAAATATAGCATTTTCCCATAAATCTGTCCTTCAGGGTATGCCAAGGCATGGAGCAGGTTTCGGAATCCCTAATCCCTCTTTTTATATAGCTGCTCGTTGAATCACATCGGAAAGGCATCTATCACGACCGAATTCCTCGACTTTCAGAAATCAATTCTCAATTTTGCCAAGATCTAAAGAGACCTGAAAAAATGATCTTCGGATTTACCGTAGCATCGAAGATGGGAAAGGGGGATTCATGCAAGACCAAGACTTATGGATTCACTCTGATGCTGACAAGGGGCAAGATGGTCACATCTACGACACGGACGGAAATAGAGCAAGACAACACACCCCAATTTGTGACAAGCCAGTCAGAACATTCCGTTGTCTTTGAGACGGCGAAGGAGGTCCGATACTTCAGGCCAGGGACAGCCGAGAATCAACTCAATTCAGAGCGGCTTCCATCAGCGGAATCTGAAAAGGCAGATGAGTAAGGGTTATGTAATGAGGGGATGTCTTAAGGGCAGGGCTAGGAATAATCATATGCAAATGGAGGTTCACTTTGTTCTTTGTACTTGCAAATTCGGAGAATGTAAACATTAGATTTTAAGAGACGTCAACGCACTTCTTTAAATAAAGTTCTATCTAAGATGACGGATCCAGCTAAGTAATAAACCATGAATTTTGAAAATCAAGGAGAGTGGGCGATATCAAGATTAAGAAAGATCAAAACATCCAGACAGCGAGGGCAGATAAGATTACAGATATATCAGGGAGCCTGCGACTGACTGGAACCGCCGAGCTAGTGAGAAGTGCGAATTCTGATGGGGAGGTAGTCGATTTTGGGGCCGTGGGTCGCTGTGCTGTTGCTCCTCCATAAGTTGTGTTGAAGTTCAGGACCGTGAGTGATTGCTGAGCAGCGTTTGCAGTCGTCCTGGTCAGAGATGCATTTCGCCACGAAGATAAAAGAGTTTCTGTCTGATACGGAGCAGTGCTCAGGCTGGAAGTCGGGGTGGGCAGGTTGTCGAATCCAGCAGAAGATGATGAGATGGTAATATCGCTAAGGCTAATAATCCCGGAACCAGAGAGTTCGCCAATCTGGAGTTGAATTGTTGCCACGGCTTCGGAGGACAAAGTCTTTGTTTCTTGAGAGACATCGAAAAGTGTAGTGGCTGTAGTAGTATTCCAAAACATCCCTCCTGGCACGGTTGGATTTTCCGCTAAACTGAGGTGAAAAAGGAAGAATGCCGATGAGAGGATAGAATAGTGCATTTTGATAACTTGATAATAGAACTCAGAGAATTCTCTGGGGTTGCGTGTGTGGGGGGAAGGTGGAAGATCATATTTACGAAAAGTAGTATAAGCTGAAGACAAGGACGCTCTATTATTAGGACCGATGGCGGCGCCAGAAACGTATCCAGGCTGACCGATATGACCCCCTTCTCTTAGTGGAGCCGTAGCTTCTTGGCATCTGGAGGGTGGACATGGTCCCTCACAAATTTATATTTTTAGCAGATGGCCTTAAGGGAGGTTCGACGGGTACCGAGGGCAAAGATTGACTCACAAACAAAGGGTACCGTAAATGGTTCCCAACCAAAATATATAAAATCTTCAAATCACAACCTAAATGCAAACAGCGCACGAGTATGAGCGAGCTGAACACTAAGATTGATAAACTTTTTTCTGAAACCACAGCTTTTGAGCGGCAATTTGCCTTACCTAGAAGGAAAATGGGCGAAGGAACAGAAACCGGGGGTGGCAATGGCCAAAGAGAGACACAAGTGAATAATGGCTTGACGACCCCAGCTGCTACCCCAGAGGTTGACCAGGGGAGGATCGACGCTGAAAAAGCTAGGGCGGCAGCAGCTGCTGCTGCATCCACGGACGAGCAGAATCTGCCAGAAGAACAGGAAAACCCTGAAAATAATGAGGGAGAGGAGGGACAGCAAGGGGACGATGACGAGGACGATGACGATGAAGATGACGACTACCACCCTCCTGAGGATCGCGAAGTCACCAAAGAACAACGGGAAGCCGTGCAGCATGTAATGAGCTGCAAGGAAACAAAACAAAACCGGAAAATGCTACGCATCGAACCGACGGCGAGCTATGTCACCCCACAGGAAGAAGCGAAGGAGATTCTGAAAAATTTTCTCATGATGGGGATGTTGACACATGATAAGTTCAACAGCGATCCGCAAGCTGAAGAAGCATTTAGAAGTGAGTCAGTGAGAATTCTTCTTTACAATTAATGTATTATGCTAATATCTGACGCAGGAGTCTTGAAAGCAGCTAGAATATTGAAAGTTGCGCCAGATCATATCCGAGAGATAAACAACTGGGATGGGGAAACAGAGTTCCCAGGCCTTTTAGATGAAGAACCTATGGAAGAAGACCAGGAGCCTCAGCCTACGGATAAGCCACCGACCCAATTTGTGCAAAAGATATACGACGAAGCCACGCAGCATTTACAGAAGCTTTGGGCCGGAGAGCAAGTAGGACTTGCTACAAAGGCGTTGTTCGACCTCAACGACCAAATCAAGCAGCAAAATAAGCGGGATAATATTCCGGAGGATCAATGGACCATCAATATTCCATGGTTTGACTCAAACTTCGATATCGCTAGGCCCTATTATCTCCGTCTTCTGAATAGACCTGAAGGCCAATCCGTTGATGAAGAAGCAAGATCCAGATTTAATGAAATAGCTGTCAAAATGCGAGACGAAAACAAGCAACGCTGGTATAGGAAGGACTGGGAGATATCACTTCCAACCGAAGGAGAGATCAAGCAAGCACAACAAGCAAAGGCAGATGCAGATGCAGCAGCAGCGGCGACGGCGAAGGCAACTGAAGAAGCTGCGGCTAAGGCAAAGGCAGATGAAGATGCAGCGGCGACGGCGAAGGCAGCTGAAGAAGCTGCGGCTAAGGCAAAGGCAGATGAAGATGCAGCGACGGTAGCGAAGGCGGCAGCCGAAGCTGCGGCTAAGGCAAAGGCAGATGCAAATGCAGCAGCAGCAGCAGCAGGGAAAATACAATATCCATGGACAACTCATATCTTACCAGACGGCCGGGAGATCGTCGCTGGTCGCCAGCACAGCAGGCGTGGGAAGCTTGATGGCAAATCAACATTGGTCATCGCATCCGATCAGAGCAGAGATCCATTGGTTGTGGTCAAAGCAGGCGTGGAAGTTAACGTTGATGAGTCAGAGGTAGAGAAGTACTTCAACATGCCAGGCATCCATCTACTTGCCGAGAAAAAGAAGGATGGCAGCAAAGAAAAAACATGGACTTGGATGGACGATGACGACGACTTTGAGCTTGTCTGGGTTGCTGTAGGCGAGCGGAAGACGGCTACGTTTGGCAAAAACTCCAAAGCTGCCGAAGGGCAATGTTGCATTTGGTTGAAGAAAAAGCTTTACCTTTGCACGAGGTCGGACCTGACGAACATTAGAAAAGCCAAGAGAGCAGACAGATGTATCGAAGAATACTGCAAGAGGAAGGGGATAACTCCGCCGTGGGATGTCAAGCCAAAAACCACTATGATAGCGACAGAAATACTGGAAAAAATCGGCCTAGGCGGCTCCAGCCCAGCCGGTCAAATAGCGGCAGCTTCCGGTTGGACAGCGATAAATCGGCCAGCAGGAGGCTCGGAGGTTCAATCACTCCAGAATCAAATGGATTCCTTGGAAAAGAAAGTTGACAAGCTCCAATTCAACCCAGGCGGAACTGCTTTGGAATCCGCGCTTGCTAAGTTGGAAGCGAGGATGGCCTCTATAGAGGGGAAGGTTGGGAAAATTGACCAAGTGGAGGTTGCAACGCAATCGCTAACACAAACCGTCAATAACCTAGCGACTACTGTTGATGGTCTGTTAGACAAGCTGAAGGGCCTTAAATTGTAGGAGCGTCTTTTTACGCGTGTGTTTATTCGTGCTGGTCTGGTCCTTGAAGAAGCCTCCACACTCTCTTTATATTTGAATGGGGCTGGTCCCGATTTCCTTTACAAGTAGTTAACATCTGATAGTACTAGAGATTGAAATACAAGTCGGCTTAGATTTTCCTTAACAATTGACTATATCTTTAACCAGAGTTGTAGGTATTAACTGTCTACTCTTAATAGGCCCCGGGAATTCAAGTATGGGCCAACATTGTTTCTGTTGAGTCATCGTTGTCGCTAAGAAACAACTTTGAATGTCGCCTAATCTCGTGCCTCTAATTCAGGGAGTTGATGAGGTTATTCATTTTGCGAAGAAATTGTGTTTGTGGAACTTCGCAAATATAGGCTCGATGCCATGTGATTTGCTCAGCAACCTGTCACTGACCGCCTTTAGGCTTCGGAATCACAAAGGCTCAAGAAAATTTAACTGCAACTATAGCAGAATTTTCGAGCTGAATGTGAGTGAAGAATGCTGCCTTGAAGCCTCAAATGACATGTTCGGACAGGGGTTTATATACACGTGACTAGGCCGAAGGGTAATGCATTTCTTCGCGTTGACTTTACTGATCAGTCTTCCAAATCCTGTAATTTAGATTGCGATATCTCATTTGTTTCGTCTTTGTTATGCTAGGGGGGGATTTGGGACATTGGCACATTTGCTTTTAAGGTTCACGAAGAGCCACTTCTACCGCGCATCACGTGGAATTAGGGAGATTATTTAGTTGCACCCTAGGGTCTTTGTATTGGGCATTTTCGTTATTGATGTCACTAAATCCTTGAATCGTGATTGGAAATTTATAGTAGCCAGCCAGCATCGGCCCTCATTGCCGCTGGCATGTTGCGGGGCGGTTTTAAAAGATATCACGTGAGATCGGAGAAAATAACGGCTTTTTTGTTGCGTATCGCAAGGAGGCCTCACCGAACTTTGCTCCTCGAATCAACATCTTTCACCAACACGGGTTTTTGTTGCACGTCGGCAAAAAGGGCGATTGCATGAGAGGTACCGTGCACAACTTCAAATTCTATGATCTCAGAAATGCCGCTAGATGACCTCACAATGCAGCACACCTGCATCTGGCATACGCGTCACATCTAAAATTATTAGAGGCAGTGCAACTCTAAATCTGGACTCACTATTCTTATCAACCTTTCACGTCTAATTAACTGGCAAATCTCAGGACCGCAAGTAGGGATTTCGATCACGTGGCAAAGAGAGCCTGGATTGACTCCAGTACAGGAGCCGAAGTCGGCTACCCAAAAGACGAAGAAGGGGGGGGGGGGGAGCCGAAACTGGCCCCCAGATGCTTCCGAGCATAGGGGTCCCGTTTTGGCCCTCAGGATTTCTCTCTATCACAAGAGGAACATATGCTTCCAAATGAAGACATTCTAATTTTAGTGCTAAGAGCTATCCACCAAGAGAGAGATATCTCAAATTATCTGATATCATTTGTATATAAATAGACAGTCTCCTCGAGTCAAGTAAGCCAAATCACACTTCCATCATCGCCTTCAAACAACAAACATTTCTCACACTACAACAATCCCCACAATTTCCACCTTCAGACTTTCAAACCAGCATTTCGCCTCACTTTCACTCACACTTTAATCTCCACATCCAAAACAAAACAAGAATTTTCTCTATCCAACCCTCAAAATGCAATTCCAAATCCTCACAACAGCCCTCACTCTCCTCGCCACCATCGCCACCGCACTACCTCAATCTCTAGCCCGCCGAACAGTCACCATCGAAGACCGACAAACCGAACCAGCCGAGCCTTGCAATGACTTCTTCAACCAGCCTTGTCCAGCATCAAACTTGTGCTGTCCCGTCTCCTCTGTTTGTTTTCCAGTGACCGATGTTCTCAGCGGTCAGACCACTTTCGAGTGCTTTTAAGCGACATGTCTTTGCATCAACTTTATTTTGTCTATAAACATAATACTTGAGTAATACAGTTGAAATAAATATTTTTTGTTACATTCAATTATTTATGATTGTGCACCTGTTTAAACGACAAGGAAACAAAAAAAGAATCATAAACCTAAACTCATAGACTGCGAACATAAATCTACATTCTATCAAAGCGTATGGGAGAAACTCGACCTCATGAAACGATCTATCCCTTTTCACAAAGGCAAAGTCTGCAATCAAGCGATCCCTATGCATTTGTAAAATCTCGAGCTGCTGTTCTGTAGATGTCATGATGGACTCGAACAGACTCTGTAGTTAATCAGATTCAAGCTTAAAAACTGCGCTTCTACAATTGTAAACACGCCCGGTTCCTGGCGAGCTCCTGTATGAGACTCAAGAACCGGGATTACCAGCAGATCCCCTTGTATTCTTCATTCTATCGAAGAGCTAAGAACATTGTGCACATTAAGAGTGAAGATACATCCGTGCTCAGCCACGAAGAATGTGAGACAACCAAGGGAAAAAAACGTCAGTTCTCCCTTAGCGAGGCTTTATCAAGTTTCGACGAGTATGGGGGCTTTCAATCGCAATCCATGACATTTACTCAATGTAGTCAGTCCCATGATCCCTATCATCTATGAACGCTTCTTTCCCTAAGCCAAACCCTTTGCACAAGGTTCTTACTCTCTGCGATTGTTCTAGCTGTCTTATTAAGGTCGAGGCGCGTTTGATGCGACGAAGAGAAAAGGGACGTGGCGCTCGCTAATCTCGCTTAGGCCCCTTTCTTTCTGGACACTTGAAGAGCTTGAGCTGCGTCCTACTAGTTACTTAGAAAATCAATGATGCCTGATACTTAAAATATCTATAACTAATCTAAACGGAAGCCTGCCGTAATAAAAGAATCAAGAAATGCTAACTACTTTTCGTGTATTTTTATTTAAAAAAAGACCGGCATAATAATTGCCAAAAACGCCATAATAATAGCACAAATCAAAGCCTCTAAAACTTGATTACTTGCACCTCCTTTTTCTATTCCCGCAATTGGCCCGATACTTTGGATCTTTGATTGCACATCATACATAAATGCAGTAGGTATAATAAAAGAAATACAAAAGAATAAACACAATAAACAAAGTCCCAATCTCTCTAAGAAACTTGCAATCTTTAATATCAAATAAACGAATGTAACGATTAGACCAAACAATAATACTAGCCCCAGAATTAAACATCCTTTAATGCTAGCAGGTGTAATTTTCGCTAAAATCCCCTCAAGAGGCCGAAGAGACTGGATTTCGTTATCAACGAAGCTTGCGACAGTTTCCGGTACTATATGAGATATATTCAATGGCAAGTCGTTGCATTTTGTGCCGTTGATAAATGCAATGCAAAATTGCGTAGTACCAAGCGAGCAATTCCTTGGGAGCAGTGCTTCAATCGCAGTTTCGATAGCGCCCGCGCTACTCTGGATCTTGCTAGCAGCACCGGGGACGGCTGTGGCAAGGAGACTTGCTGCACTTTGTGCTTCGGTTTCAAGCGGTTGAAATAGGCCCCTCACTGGGATGGCTCGTGGCCTAATCAAAGGGTTGGGCAGCTGGATGTCGGTAAAATTGAACTGAATAAAGAATTCATTAGCGAAGTGAAGGGATTAAAAGCAGGGGGATCTCGTACAATAAAAGTTGCAATTCCTGCTTTGGTAGTCTTGTCTTGGACTAATAATTGAATTCCCAATACTGCACAACAAAAAGCAGTAGAGAAAAAGCTTAATAAGATACCTGCTTTTAACCAATACTTTTGATGTAGCATTTTGAACTTGTTGATTTAAAATAAAAAAATTTAAATTGTATTGCAAAAGATTAATATTATTATATATTCAAATATTTATTTAAAAATAGATTTAAATTAAAACAAGAGATCAAAATTGACTCCTTTAAAAAAACTGCTAATTTTAGTATACGGAGTTAAAAATAGGCCATCGGAATATCAATTAAAAATATCAATTAAAAATATCAATTAAAAATATTATATTTAAACTAATATAAAAAAAAGCTGCAAATTTTGAATTACTTTATTCTTTTACTAAAGTCTTAATACATCGAACAAATACAATTACGATATAAATTACGATGTTTACCAACTTTTTCTTTTTCGCTTTTTTTACCTTTGCTCCACTACTCGCCTCATTCGCATTAGCTCAGACATATACCCTTTTTGATGCAGTATTCCCAAAAATAGGATGCTTTATTCAAGTCAATAATAACGCCTGCGGTTGCTCTGGTACTGTTGCACTAGATGGGGGCGCATGTGAGCAAATAGACTCTCTAGTAAATCAAGGGAGTGGGGGTAATATTGGACCACTTCCTTTCTGCGATGGAACTTTGAACGTTCAGTTTCTTGGTGGAGGGATGGCTCAGTCGGGATATATCAATAGCGCTGGGGATTGCTCTGATGGTTGCCCAATTACTGGTGTTGATCAAGGCGGTGGGAGCTGCGCAACTTGAGCAGTTTTAAAAGGGGTTGGGGGTATTATTAAGCCGCTTCCATTTTGCGATGGATCTCTCGATATTCAGTTTCTAAGTGAAGGGATAGCTCAGCTGGGATGCTCTGATGTTTGTCGTATTACTTCTGTTGATCAAGGGGGCGAGAACTGCGTAACTTAAACAATTTGAAAGTTTTGATTATTTTTAATCTGATATTTATTCATCCAACTTTTCATTAAAATACATTGACATGATAAAAGCACTTCGGCAAAACAAGCACAAAGGAACAAAGTAAAATATAAAACGTATTACAAGTATTTCAGCAAGCAAATTAAACATGGGAAATCAAATATAGTGGGGATGTGATGAATAAGCTTGTAAGATTTATGCTACAGGGGGCCGAATATGATTCCCTGCTTCGATGAACTGAAACTAAAAATAGTTTAAGAAGCTAAAGTGGGATACCTTTAAAAATAGCACGATTTTGATAATATTAAAGTATATCGTGGTGCTACAATAGTAATGGCGTCGCTAGCATTCACAATGAGCACCTCGCAAACTACATCTTCGGTTAATTTTCATGCATCGGCAAACAAAATGCCTGGAGACTTTGACAGCTTCGAGGAAGAGAATCTTCATAAAGATGAGCCTGACCATGGCCATGATCCTCAAACAACAACATCTACGTCGCATACTCCATATATGATTAAGTCTATCCAAGCGAACGAAGCATCAGGCTGGCCAAACTTCTTTGCTGCATTTTGCTCGTGGCTTACATTAGCTGGGTTTGTCGTATTCCCTGGAGCATTCACTTCTCTCAAAAGCTCGCCGACTCTGGCAGGTAGCAGCGGTGGAAAGCTTTTCCAATATACAATTAAGAGAGTTCCAGTTCTAGTAATAGCTGGGATTTGTTGCGGTGTCGGAACGGTTGGAACGAGCATCTTATGGTATCTTTTAAGGCACAATGCTATTTGGCTTGTTGGACATATATTCTTGTAAGTCTGCTGCTACTCCTTTAAACGGCCAAGGTACTAATGGGATAATTAAAAGACCAGGGCTACTTCACTCATTTATCGGCCTTATGACTACTATTGTCAACGTGTACACTGCTCAAGGTGGCCACTGGTCTACCACGGCCAAGGTTACGATTGTCGTGATTGGCGTATTCTCAGGCAATATGTCTATCCTGTATTTGATATATAAATACTGGATATTGGAGAAGTTAAAGACTCCTCTCGATAAGGTGTTGGCTAAGGGTAGTAATGATAGGGATTCAGATGGTTGATAGCCTTGAAACTCCTGGAGTGGATTCATTTTGGAGGAAACTTCTCTTGATGGCAGGTCCATCACAAAACTTAGCAAACTTTCTTTCTTCCATAAGAATTATCGGCGTTTTATAAATGACTATTAAATTGGATAGCTATATTATAAAGTATATTAAATTGCTGTTGATGGCGAAAGTACTAGTAAAGATCATGGATTGAAACGTAGTATAATTTAAAACGAGATCTGCTTTAGCATATAGTATAATTTAAACTAACAAATCACACGGCAATATTTCTGCGTTCAGCTCGCTAGCTACATTTCAATTTCTATTGAACCAATAGCTATCAATTACCACATTCCTCCCTTTATCTTCAAAGAAATCCTGGAGTTGCTGAACGGCTTTTGGCGTCCTTGTCAATGAAACGGAACAATTGATATTTGGAAGGTCTCGTTTCTGGATTTGATAAAGTCGTCCTTGGTCGGTTAAGACTACTTCCTCAAGATTGGCGAATTGGTCGAAGTAGTCCTTCTCCAGCCATTCTTTGTCTTTGGTAACCCCGGATATCACAAGCCGATTTACAAGAGCTGGATCGGCGATGAACCGTGAGACTCGAATGTTCCTTTGTACGTCCCGTTTTGTAACGTGGAGGAAGTCCAGTTTTTGGTTGATATATAGTGTTCTCCACCCAAAAAGGCCAGGAATGTGTACTGTGGTGCCTCTCAGAATCTTCTTCGCTAATGAGCGGGAATTGTGGCAAACGTGCAAAGCCACTGGTGATAAGAAACGTGCGAGCCTGCTGTGCCACCACTCTTGGAAGCACTCTTCTCCACCAATAGCACGTGGTCCCGACAAAGTCATCTGCCAAATGGTATTCTGGAGCTCGATGGGCAGTTTAAGAAAGAGAGTAAAACTGCAAGACATAGTTGGTTATAAACGTGGTATAAAGGTTTGGCTTTCGATCCTTTTGATGTTGCCCTCATTTTTTTTTTTAGAGAAACATAGCTTTTTTAACATCGTGGAACCATAATTGAATCCCTGTAAGACCCACAATTAGTTACTTTATTTAAATCACAGAATAAAGGATTAGCCATTTGATCGTTTTTAGAGAACGAAGCAGAGCACTTCCTGATTTTCCTGCACTTTCTATAAATAGCTGTAAACTAAGTATAAAACGGCCTGCGTGAATTTATAATGCCATGGCCTCAGTGTACATCACGTGAATGCGCTGCTTGTAAAAAATTTATAAACGCAAAATATATATCAAGTTGTGTCTTTTCTTTGTAAATATGTGTAAAAAGAGTCGTTACAAAATTGAGCCTTAATATATATATAAATTTAAAACTTATTTAATGAATATGCAAAATTGAACAGAGTTCATATTAGGGTGGTCACGTGTTTAATGTTATATATATCCTCATCTCACCGCTAGACAGGAACAACACATCATGAACACACACTTTATACCCACACCACAGCTTTTGCCTGTAATAGTTCAAGTCGGATTGAAATGATGCAATAACCTTTCCATTATCAAACAAGTCTAATGCTTTCTAAATCAAATGATTCAAATCAAACGCCCGAACTTATATCCTGAAATAACTCGACAAAAAATCTCCAAACAAAATTTTAAGATAACCTCATAACAATGGGCCCTGCCAATGTAGAAAGAGAGAGGTCATTGACATTGTCTGGCTTTTGTGTCGTTAGAGCTGCAAAGACCACTCCATTCATTCCTTGTGGCACCGCTGCGGTTCCTTTCCCCTTAACCGTGATGTTCAATGGTGTGTATACTGGCACATTAAGCTGGTTGACCCATCCAACTAG
The DNA here is from genome assembly GCA_014904845.1 of Acephala macrosclerotiorum. NCBI lineage: Eukaryota > Fungi > Ascomycota > Leotiomycetes > Helotiales > Mollisiaceae > Acephala > Acephala macrosclerotiorum. Next base: position 24,549 of record MU119283.1, read on the forward strand.
TAGTTGCTTCCCAGCTTCAGCGACAAACGTGATTTGCGCAGGGTCCCATGTGAACTCTCGAAGGGACGAATTCATCGTCGAGTTTGAGTAAGGTGGGTCTGAAACAGCTAAGGTGGGGAGTATTGGCAGCGGAACTTCAACTTGGCACGACCCGGGCACGACGAATGAGTAGGCAAGGTTATATGCCCAAATATCACTGATGCCAGTGTCAAAAGGGGCTGGGTTAGGAACCAAACCCTCGGCTTGCCGAAAGAATGCGTCCTGTCGAGACTCCACAGTGAGTATCGATGACACCGATTTCAGAAGTAGGGGATCCGTAACTGCGAGGTGCTCAGCCAACCCAATAATGGCGCCAATACCCACTGATGTGATAATATCGGCTAAGTCGAAAAATTCATCCGTAGAATTAACCGGGAAGGAGTAAGTGCAAGGGGCGACGAGAGTTTCATTGTATGCTTCAAGAAGTTCAACGATAGTAGCGGCGTGTACTTCTTCTTGCTATGTGATTGTCAATTTGTATTTCCAGAACTAGGGCGGGGATCGGGGAACCACTTACGGCAACAACTTTGCTAATGGTTTCAACTGTATCATTTGCATACCCGCAGATATCCCATTTCGTGATGTTCGTCAAACCACTAGAGAAGTAGGAAACTTCTAGGAGTTCGAGGAAGAGCGTTAGTTGAAAACCCTTCACTGCACTTGGGGATATAAATGAAGGTCTGCCACTGTCTGGCAAACCACCTCCTGCTGTATTTGTAATATTGGAACAAATTGGAGTTGCCGCCGCAAGTCTTCCCAGAGTAATGGAAGACAGGCTCAGAAGAGCGGCAGTAGTCGCGAAAGAATACATGGTGATGAAGAGAGAGGATGATGGAACTGGTAATCAAAGGAACAAAAACAATCATAACTGCCCTAAAGCTTTTACTCTATTTATTTATGATGCATATGGAGGTCACTTGCTGACTCTTGCTCTTAGGGTATTTTTTGCTGGAGGCTAATAATAGACGTGGAGACCATTCGGGCTCCTAGTAAGAGGCACCTCCTGAGGAACTCAAGACAGCTTGAGCGCAGCTAACTTTAGCAATTGGGTTCAAGATCTGCTAGTGAGATTGGTTTATAAATAAATTCCATACTAGCATATTGTAGGGGTTCGTTTCGAGCCCTCATCGGAGTAGTTTGTCTTTTGCGAAGTATTTGAATGGCAATTAAAAGAAGCCTTGGAACTTCGGTTCTGAGGAGTAAAACCGTTCCCATCACTCTCAAGTCTTCTTTCTGCTCAAGCTCCGGAACATCTCAGTTCAGCTACATTAATATCAAGAATAGCAACTTCATCTATTCCTTCAGCCAAAATGTTTTTAGGATGTGGCATCATGGTAGTGGGGCCGAGAAGGCGTGATGGCAAACCAAGAGCGAAATGGTACTGTGGTGCTGGTATCAAGTTAAGGCGACCAAAGTTTATGCGTCGAAAAGAGAAGCTAGGACCTGTCTCCGACATTGATTCCGACAGTGATTCTTCTCTCGATAAATTCCTTCCAAGCTACCCTAACACGCCCAAGGAAAGGAACCTCGGAGATTTGGCCGAGCTTGCCGCATCACTCGAACCCCATGATCTCGACCTGAAGAAGCTATGGAAACAATTCCGCGCTAAAGCCGAGGAAGGATCTCGTGGAAGGAGATCCGATGCTCCGTCGCCAGATTCTGCAATGGATGAAAAGTTGTATGAAAGCAACGGGTCTATGGACAAGGAATAAAGGTGGTGGATTCTCGCACTAGATAGGCAACAAGATTGAGATTTTCTTTTTGAGGGGTAAGTTTTGAGGACTCGGGATGTGAAGACACTCGTTTACCAATGTTTTTTATCTACATGCGTTTCTGATAGGGTCGGCCAAGTATAGCAACACCCAAGCCCGTGCGCTAATGCAAGCCGCCGCCAAACCCTGCCAGTTTTATTTGTAGAAGATGCTATAAATATCCAAGCTATTTGCAAGTATGCGCTTTTCAAATCCCTTATCGATCGGAGAGGAAAATTTTTTGTAGCACTTCTTCCAATTGTAAAGACTATATTTGCGATGTGAATTCCCGTACAATTTGCAACCTCAACTTCCACGAGTAAGACCTATCTTAATCACTTCTCGTATTGTTAAGTCTCGTAACGAGACAACCTTCTACGTCGAGCAATGTCGTAAGTCAGCCTCATCGAGATTCCTTCAGCTTTCTAACCGGGCTTAGGGTGATTGTAAATCGCAGCTTGGAACCTCAAGTGCTACGAAATCACATGCAATTTCTTCAGTCGTCTAATAATGAATTCGAGACTTCCCCTAGCATCACCGCCGCACTATTTAAATTGGTAACGTTTATCCCATTCAATTTGTAAATTGGTAACAATTTAATTTGCAGGATTCCCCATGGCCGCGCGCAATCCTGCGTCAAATCTATCAATACATGCATCAGTATAACCTCTATCAAGTGTCCGGAACCAAGATTAGCCTATTTTCACAGCTGGTTATCCTCATCTGTTCAAGCAACGGCCTGCGATATAATGAACAACTCGAAGAGAAGGTACGGAGTGTGATCGACGGATCTGGAAAGACATGGTTCGATGAGGGGCTGTTGGTCTACAGTGGGGAAACTCTCCGGAAAAGCCCCTCGTTCGAACGTGTTTGGAATGCGCAGTTCAATGCGGACAAGCCGTGTGGGCCAACCCGTAGATCTCCGGGGAATAGAGGTGACAGGGCCCTCGAGAGGCAGTTCGCTAGAGACGACTCTACCATCAATTCCACGAACCGTAATGCGGCCAACTGTCCCCGTAAGGTTAGTCTTTCTCGTCGTGACAATGCGTGATTCCGTGCTAACAGAAAGCTACAGAGGAAAGCTGCGGACTTTCGCTCAATCGAAAACCCTAGGGAGTCGGTAGATTTCCCAAAGGACAATGAGCCATCAGCATCTGGTTTCGATGAAGAAGAATGTATAATCATTAGTGCGTTTACTTCAATAGTCTTGAAATTTGACTAATAGAGAGGCATAGAAGAGGTCTCTCGAGTACGACAAACATCTGAAGACGACATATCGCGGCCTCTCCCTGTTCAACAGCAACCTCAACAGAGCCCCTCGTCGACCCACGAGCAGCGAAGCAGTTCGGCACCGGCCCCAAAGCGCATCCTTTTGACCTCCCCAGAAATTCGCCATCCTCGTCCACAATCCAGTCAAAGATGGAGGGGCCTTTCAAGCACTCCCGCCATCTTGTCTCAACAGAACGTCAATCCGGAGGTAATTGCCGCAGAGCCAGCTTCACTGCCTTCCAAAGGCCGACCTAATGATAAGGCGAAGAGCAGACAACGGGGCTTGAGATCGAAAATGATGTCTCAAAAGTTCACGGTGGCTTGTTGCATTGTCATACAGCGGGGTACCAGATGGGTCAGATTACCCATGGATTGTTTTCAATCACAGACGGTGCTCGATTTTTTCCGAGCCTATTCGCAGACTTCTGGAGTTGATGAAGTTCCTATGGTGAGGTTTGAGATGCTTGATTGCATCATGGATGTGCCTCGAGGAGATGAGCGTAGTTTTCAGAACTTGAAACAGGCGATACAGGATACTCTTCTCAAGCATATGCAAAAGAATCCAGCATCGAGTTGCTTTTGGGTTTATGCCACATCCCCTCAACCAAGTGTGGACTTTAGCAACCGTTTCGATTCATCGAAATCGTCCGGAGGCGTGGCACAAGAGCAACTGGCTCCCAAAAGCGACCTTCGAGCGGCAAGTCTGGCACCTCTGGGTCAGAGACTAGATGGACGAGCCAATGGACCGTCATCATCTATGCAAGTTGCTGTTCGTATTCAGATCGATGCCCGGGGCAAGTTCAGTCGTCGGTATAACTCAGCCGTGCTGAACCTACAGACAACAAATGTGGAGTTCTTTGCCTGGTTTGCGAGCCAGACGGGCTACGCTGCTCCCTCAGGGCCTCCAGCATTGAGGTTTACATTTAAAGATGCAATGCCTACACCGAAGTCTAGCGATATTGAATTGGGGAACGAGGAGCGTTTTGGACTCATGAAATTGGATATTAAGGCCCAGTGCGAGCTGGCTGCAGCATACATGCCAGAACTGTTCGAGTTTGCTATTTTGATCACGGCGTCCGATTGGACTGTGCAGTCACAGGTTTATGACTGGTAGGGCAGATAGAGAATCTTGAATAATCAGGTATAAATATGTATGAGCTTCAGAATGAATTTTATGAAAGAGGGAAAATGGAGATTACTTCGGCAAAGTTTAAGGCCGGTCGATCACCTCCCATCCTTCTACAAATCTATCAGTCCCTCCAAGAGGTCTCACGTTCAAAGGCAGGCTTGGATTTACAAACGTCTGGTTCCACCGCTCGCCTCCAATCACCGTCATCCTTGGATGTGTTAGCTCAATGGCACACTTTGAAGCCACACTTTCCAAACTTGTCGCCCTTCTACCAATGCCAACAACAGCATCTGATTCTATTGTCCGCAGATCGTAATCGCCCCAGAACAAGGCAGCTGAGGATACGCAGTGTTTAGAGAATAGCTTTCTAGGATCTATTTTGATACTGTCAAAATTAAACCAGGCATCTTCGATGTTCAAAGTTATATTGAATTCCTCCAATATAACTTCCTTGTTTTTTTCGTCAAACCGTCTATTGCTGTAATCATGGACCTCCAAACATTGCAAGAGAAGATCCCTTTCGCATCGAAGATCTCCAGAATAGTCTCCCGTGGATAGAACGATGTAAATCGGTGCAGAATCCCCGCTATGGGTGTTTTTTAAACCTTGCCCGAGCAAGACGGGGACGAGACCCATGCCCGTTGCGAGGAGCAGCCATGCTTTATTTCGGGGGAATAATGCGTTCCAGATCTTATCGTGAACCTCATTCATGACAGCGTTAGTTTTGGCAATTTTCGTGGCAGTGAGGGGCAATTGTCACGTTACCTCTTGTATAGTCGCCATGGTGGAATTAACTTGAAGTAGTAAGAAGGGTAGTTGGAATGAACAATGGCTGACCTAAGACTGAAAATATTGATATGCTTTTGTATTCCATTAAGTGGGGAAGCAATAAAAATACCGCAAAGTTTTAAATATCTTATTTTATTTGTTTAAATTTCTTATTATAATATTACTAAGTCGTGCTATTTTAAGGTGGCGTCCGATTTTGACTCCCTAGGATATTTATAGTTCATTAAGTCGGGAATCATATTTGGCCCCTTAAAGCTTATTTAAAGATCGAAAGTCTTCGTTTATAATATATAAAGCAAGCCTATTTAAAAGCTTATCATTCTAACATTACTTATTATTTTACCATCAAACATTTCCCGTTTACAACCTTCGTATTATACATTGATATCGCCTACTTCCGAGATGTCTTCTAACACCGGTTTTTCACAACCTTTGTTTGGTACCGGTGTTTCACAGCCTTCGAAACCTGTTTCAGAAATTGAGAAAGCACAACCTTCGGCATCGTCTACTTCCGAGGTGTCTTCTGGTACTGGTTTTGCCTTCGGCTCACAATCTTCGAAATCGTCTATTTGGGGGAAAGCACAACCTTTGGCATCGTCTACTTCCGATTCTGTCTTCAGCTCACAACCTTCGAAACCATCTGTTGTTGAACAACCTTCGGCACCTTCTACTTCCGATTCTAATTTACGAAAACCCAATGCTTTCTTCTCCAGCTTAGGCAACCAACATACAACAACAATGATAGATGATTTACGCAAGGCAAGAGAACTGCTTAATTATTGGGCTTACTACAATGGATTGGTTGTAGAAGAGGTGGACAAGGGGACTGATGTGACAGATCTTTTCGCGCGGCTAAGTGCAATTGGTGGAGATAAAGACAAGATTATGCAGACTCTCGCATTCAAAATTGCAGCACTCATGAAGTCTTAAGATTCTCATTTGCTATCAGATTGGTACTACCTAGGGACTTTGTTTTGTTTTTTATTTAACTATGTAACACTTGCGTTAGTTCTCTTTAATAAAATGAAATCGAGGCTGGAACTCGATACACTTATACTGAAGCTAAAAATTAATTAAAGAAAGTAATTGGTTCCTCCCAGTTATTACAATCGATCTACTTGTACTAACTAGTTCAGATTCAAACGTGAAAAACGTCCATTATTCCACTTATAAACCCACCTTTATACCCTTGAAACAATAAATAATATCGTCATTACTATTTATTAGTATAACGTTTACTTTGTAGTGTTTTTTTCGCAAAATTTTTTGAGGCTTTCTCCGTTGAGTTATATGCGAATTAGCCGTATTGTCCTGCTGCGCTGTAGGACTCCGAGGGGTCAAAACCGGACTCCTCCAAGTCCAGTAACCTCCCTTGAATGTCCCAGATTTCTGAGCGTGCTAGGTAACCCGCCCCAGATGTAAATCGATCCTGGCTGAAAAGCCCTAGCTTGAATTGTCATCTGGGACTTTCTACCTGGCCTCCAGACCGTCTCAGGATTCCGCCAGTCACAGGAGTGGAACCGCCGTAGGACATAAGTTATGGGACAGGGCATGTAGGACACATCTCCTGCGGCAGGAGCCGCCCTAGGTGGCTATTTGACCTGGATGGCCTGTCCCAGATAGCCATTTGTCCTGGGACAAATGGCCTAGGACAGATTCTCGGTTAGGACTGCTCACCCAGCACGCTCACCACCCTAGAGTTCGTCTGGTCACAGGGCAGGTGTCCTACCTGATCACTTGTGGCAGGACCATTGCCTTAGGCCTTTGTGATGCACAAGCTACTTTTTAATGGTTGACATGTCTTTTCGTGACCACTAAAAAGAAATGCAAGTAACTGCGGGTTCGTTCAAGATACAATTAGATTCATGCGATTGATATTGAATTTACACCAGCTTGTCACCTTGCCACCTATTCCAATCACATTGCAACAAGAAGGAAATCAATTTCGCATTGTCTACACCCCAATTAAAGTCGCCAAAGCTTGGACCACGCTCTTCGCAGCCATTCCAACCGCTATGCCAGCCAAAAAGGAAGATACTCCGGACCCATTCGGCCATTTTGGGTTCTCTTCTGCTTGTTCGAGTTGGATACTCAATCTTGTAAGCTCTTCTCCTTGCTTACTCGATGCAACAAGCTCTTCTTGTCTGAGGTGTGTACTCGGAGTCGTAAACTCTTGAAAAGTTGCTGGATGTTCTTCGGTGTCTTCAGAACTCGGATATTCACTTTCAGACGTGAGTTGTCGAAGCTTCGTGATGACGTTAGTAATTTGAATTATTCTTTGAGAGGAGGCGTACAGATTTCACTATTCCAGAAGGCCAGAATTGTTCGTCTATGTGATCGTAGCACCAAAACTTTTCTTGCTGCGGATGTCGCACAACCAAGACCACGTCGACTTGAGTGAACTCGCTCAATTCGTGTGCTTTGCCGAAGAGGCTCCCTTTCCTCTTTCGAAACATCTGTTGCCTCTTTTTGCTAGCCATTCGAGCATCGTCGGCATTCATGTTTAAGAGTGAAGATGAGGTAGCTGATGAAGATGAGAAAAAAGTGTTGATGTGCACACATTGGTAAATCTCATGTTTATGTATCCTTTTAATTACGTTATAAGTCCTATTTTGAAAGTGACTGCTCTACAAAAGGTATAAATTAAGAATTTTCTATATTTAATACTCGCATCATCGAGATGTTATTCTATTTATACCCAAGCTCGATAGTATATTTTTAGAATGTGTTCCTGCGTTGCTCGCTTGCTGACTTCGCCACCTTTCGCCAGCCTGTTGGTGCCAAACCATCAATCCAACGATAAAAAGTGGTTGCCAATTTAGAAACCCGAAGTGTAGCATAGGGATCCAAAACGAATAATATTCACCAAATTATAAATTCCTATTACAGGTTCTTGGGTATCTCAATGCGATGATTAAGAATAAGCGTACAAGCCTGCTTAGCGGATTGATCAATGTCATTTTCTATGCTAAATTTCCCAAGCTATTGCTACATGACAGAATAAATCAAATCAAAATCAAACGCTAGCCCATACCCTGCAGTTGATGAGTCTCCCACTATCTACGTTGGCGAAAAGGTTGGAGCTGAGGGGCCTTCACCAACCCCAGCAAGTGCTGCATTGGCCAACTCTGTAATGCTAGGCAAGATATTGGCATTCCTGGCAAATTTGTCAGTCTCAGCAGCATCAATTTTTGGGGTAGGGAGACGAACCTAATTGTAGAGATAGATTGGACCTGGTCATTTGCAATTCCAGGGTATGGCTCGTTGATTATGGCCTGAAGCCCGTTCAGAACATCGGGAGTAAAGGTTGTAATCAGCTGGTTTGCATTGTTGCCAGCATCTCCGGCGAACCTGAAGAGGACTTGGCGCTGCGCGTCTTGGTCGGACTCGGCATTGAATGCATTAGTGGCGATCGTTGCAATAACGTCGGATTCAATCTCGGTTTGGAGCGAGATGAGCGCAGAGGATACAGTATTCACATCGTCGGAGAAGCCCGTTATTGCGTTTGCCACTTCTTGAGAAGCATCAGGGCTCGTTGCAACAACCCCCACACCCTGTCGACGAACAAGAGGAGAGGCAGCGGAAGTCGCAATGAGCGCGATGGAGAGTAAAGTTTGCTTCAACATTATCAAGTTTTTTTTTAAAAAAAATAATAATAAAAAAATAAAATAAAAATGTGATGGTTAAGAGTCGTGATTATGATGTAATGATATAAAGAATTATTAACTTTTCAACGGATTCTTCTCTTGAAATAAATCTAAATATAAAAAGATTTACAGGGGGCTATAATTGTAATAATGTATTTTTATCTTTAATCCATCGAAAATAGAATAGAGACGATAAAAGCCCCGCTCTAATCTTTTTATTTTTAGAATATCGTGTAAAGATTAGAAAAATTTGAATATAATGAAATTAAAAATGAAATATGATTGCGTGTGATAACGAAGAGTTTCATTCCCTTTATATTGTTGCATGAAATAATATAAAATACCTTTGAAATTATAAACATATTCTGCCCGCTTCAAAATGGCTTCGCCTCGACCAAGCAACGTCGATCGAGCTAAGTGGAGGACAAAATGCCGGGAAATATTATCACAGCACATTCGTAGGTTCTAATACGTTGTACATATTTGATTTATATTAATCAATGATAAAAGAAAACCAACTAGGAATATCTATCGACCCTTCAGAAGTCCGCTTGATAACAAACGAAGAGGATCCTTACTCTTGGAAATATCTGCCAACGAGAGCACATCTCTTCCAGAAGAGTTTAAGCAAGCATTCGATTGGAGCTTATATGGAGCTTTGCCGTGAAGTAGACATTTCATTTGAAGCTGTGGCAGGAAAAGTATAAATCTCACTTATTATAAAAGAGTCGGGCTGATCCTAATTGTAGCATACACTGTTTGCGAAGACGAAAGAAAATTTCACGACGAGAATCGCGGAATTAGAAGCAGAAAACTCAACATTGAAGTCTGAGGGGAACAGATGGAAAGAAGCTGCTACCGCAGAAGCACAGCAGAAGCGAGAGGCTGAAGAGGCAATAAATGAACTCAGACTGTTGCTCCATACAGCAAACTTGGAAAACCAGCATTTGCAATATGAGATTCAAAAACAGAATAGCATTGCAGATGCTCTGAGAAAGAACGTTGTGGATTCTCGTCACATCGTGAATGAAGCGTCTTCAATATTGGAGAGGTTGAAGTCATCGCTACCTGGTGTAGATAACTTGGCTTGCTGAAGAGCTTAGTGGTCCAAGGTGGTGGGATGGCAGGGGGAGAATTTCCGACGCTTTTTATGTATAGAATCATCGCCGAAGTAGAAAGACAATCTCCAAATATAGTAGAAAAACAAGAAACTGCAAGAGAGTACAAAGCTTTGACTGCATTTATTTCATTTACAGAAAGAAAATTTCCCTTCAGAATAAAACAGAATCATCCTGCCCATAACGCTTTAATGCATCTTGTAAACCCGATTCCAACTTGCAATAGATAAAGTCTCTTCACAAATACACTGTGAGCTCTATGTGACATTAAGTTGAGCTACTCACCATTGTATGCCGCAATAAGATCTTCGTGTATATCGTCCTCGTCAGCCCAGGTATTATGCTCGTCTGGATATCCTTGCCACTTGACAAAGTATTGGGTGACCCTTCTCCTACGCCTGCCCCTTCCACGTGAGACAACCTGCCTTCGTAAAAGCCGCTCAACGATGTATTGATCATCCTCTGGAATTACGGCTGGTGGTGCATGCTGTTGAACAGTATGCATTGAGGCCGGCAGATCTTCTCCAGCAGCTTCCGCCATCGGCAGAGGCGAACTTGTCATTTCGTGACCACAGGCAGATATGTCTCTTAAATGCTCATCATGTCGAACTCCGCAGTCTCGATTCGATTTGAGTTCGTTGCTGTCGTCGTTGTCGTCGTCGTTGTCATTAAGGACAATTGGTAAATCTACATTACTGTCAGCAAACCATACTAGATTAAGGGAGAAGTTTCGACCCACCTCGAGTTCCAACGTCGATAGATGATCCGCTAACATTCGAAAGAGCCTTTGCATCCTTAACGGCGACTGAGAGCATAGTAGCTTCTGTACCTTAGTTAGAGCCAGCTCCCAACCAATAGTTATTGCAACTGACCGAGAACTCTGTCTTCGATTGGACTTCCATGCTCCAAGGGACAAAGACCTTTCTCGTCAGAGAAGGTCATGCTATCTGTAGATGAACAAGATGATTTACCCCTAATTTGTAGGGCATTCGGTTGGCAGAGAAGCTGGGGATCAATCTCGTTGGTTATATCCATATACACAGGCGATTTAGGAGGTTTATACATGCCAGCCTCACCTATGCTGGATGTTGGGCTCGAATACCGAGTAACATTGGGACTGGAGCTGGCGGATTTTGTCTTCGGAGAGTTGCTGATGTCTGAGCTGCTAGAGTTAAGGTTTGCGGATGAGTAATTGATGAAGCTGTAGTTAAGTTTCTCACTGAACTTCTGGGATTGAATCTCGTAAGATGCTAACTGGTTGTTTTTAGAGTTGCTGGTAGTAGTGCGCTGCTTGCCTTGGAGTCGCGGTCGTTTCGATGTATCAGGATCCGACTTCGCTGCTGATGTGTTCGTTTCGCTCTTGGAGTCAAATCGTCGCTTCTTCCCTGCATTGGGCATGTTGATGGAGTGATCATCTTGAAGATGGGGCCACACATGTTCAACCGACTCAAGAAACGTAGTGCATGGAAGATCATATGGACATTGAATTGCTTTGATACAATCAATGCTCTGGATATGTTCCTGCATGTGCTTCTGAACATGTTGTAGCCAGCGAGCCCGGTTCGTGAATTGGTACAGCCGCTTAGCAGCTGGCCATTGCGACTCGACGAGACATCTCGGGCAGTATCCAGCACAAGCCAGGGCGTAGCGGAAAGTAATCGGGTCACATCGGAGAGCGATATCGAGTTTGTCGATGTGTCCTTGGCAGTGGAGTTCCCAGTCATCCTCATTCGTGGTCCATTCGCTACACTTAAAGCAGAACATGGCGAATCCGTATCGCGTTTTGAGATCGGCTTCGTAGCAGCGGTAAATATGATTCCATCGATCAGCGACAGGAATGCTATGTGATAAATTCGAATTAGCGGTGGATGAGATGAAATTAAGCAAGAAGGGATTGACAAACCTTTGGATCTGCCGCGCGCAACTAGAGACTGGACAGCAGTCCGATATGGGCCTCAGCACTGGTTGATACGCAACCCGACAATCGTTCTTGTACAGTGCAATGAGATCTTGAAGAGCAGATCGGCCTTCGGAGCTTCTAAGGGGGGCCGGCAAGAACAAAGAACGTGCCAGGCGGTCACGTTCAGGCATCATATGACGTACACGGTTGAAAAAGGCCCGGTGGTGATCGCCTTGGTAATGTCCATTAGCGCCACGGGATGGGTGGTTTCGAGGTTGGTTTTGGCGGCGCCTTTTTAACTCTTCTAGAGTCAGCTGTCGTCGTTCTTTGTACAGATTGTACCGCCGAGCTTGAAGCTCTCGACTTGTATCTTCGTCGATATCCTTCTTCATTTCTTCAGTGAGGTCTTCAATCTGTTCCTCGAGGGCGACAAAATCAGGCTGCCGTTCAAGCTCGCGTTGAATCTGCGCAGGGAGCGATTGCCAAAGTTCGGGATTGCACGGTAGTGTGATCCCGCGGAAGCTCTCAATGTGGTCCTTTCGGAGTGGTTGATTGAGGAAGCTGTTTTGCCCATCTATGCCCCCCTCGGCCATATAGGAGGCTTGGAACACTCTGGAATTCGATTGTCCGGCAAACTTCATCAATTCCGCATCCGTATAGCCATTAGCTTTCCACTAGTTAGCTGGTTGGTATCTGGGAGATGTGAAAAGAACTTACCGTTAGCTTTGACGAGTGCTTCACGCCTAGCGGCATGGACGGTGATGTTGTTCTTAAACCCGGCTCGCGGGCATGCGCTCGTCAACTGTTTGGAGAATGAGCTAGCCGTTTGGATCTGTCCGGTAGGGCCGCCGCACGACATAGCCTGGAAAACAGGTACATCTAGCATATCATCGGCCCATTCCAAGATCCAGTGATCATCGTATTCTGGGGGTTGAATATCGAAAATTTCTTCAGCAGTCTGGTATTGCTTGAACGCTCCATTCGCCAAAGCAATAGCGAGAGTGAACAAGATTGGATTAAACAGAAGCGGTTGACCGGATGTAGTCTCAAACATCGGGTGTTCCGGCCTGATTGGTAGGTCTGTCAGCCTGAACGAGCAGTTTAAAATACAGAGGGGTATTCAGATCTAACCTATTCCGTGACTTATGCATTCCTTTGGCCGCCTCCCTTTTCAAGCTCATTTGGATCTCTGGCTTCCCGTCCAGACCCCATCCGACTAGCATGATAATATCCTGCCCACGATCGTCAGCTCAACCAAATGATATATTGAACTTCTTGGCTGGTAAAGAGAAGCCACTTACGCGGAAGTGTAGTCCTTTCCCCGTTTTTGCTTTAGCAGAGGATTCTGTCAACTCCCCTACTCTGGCGGATGAGAAACAGAAGAAGTTCATTTTACCGCTAAACCCAACCCGAGACCCTTCATGATCGAACTCATGCCAGTCATTCTCCCAGACGACTGACACTAAAATTTTAAATTTCTTCAAGGTGAGGTAATGTCGTTCTCGATGGACAGTAGGTAGGCCAAATGATTTGATGTGCTTCCATTTGTTAGTATCAGAGCATCGACTGTTAGACCAAACAGTAGCAGCCAATGGAATATTTTACTTACATTGGTTCCTGTCTTCCTAACCTGCTCAGGAATGCAAATGCCGGTCTCTCGCTCGTACCCTGACGTAAACCGCCGCATATAGCCACGTACAGTGTCCTCGGTCGGCTTATCCGCTAGCTGACCTTGGGCCGAGTCTTTGAGGAGTTCAGCAAAGTGCTTCAATGTACGGATATTACACGGGCTCGCGCCCGGATGATCCTTCTCATATCTGCAAGAAGCAAACCATACCGTCAGAATAGTTCTCAAGCATTAAATTGGAAACATTCCAATCGGGAAGATCTTACAATCGCCATATCTCCATTTGCTTCTCATACTCCTCGCGCGTATATTCCAAGACGGGTCTTAAGACAACGCGATCGTCGATACCAGTCGGGTCATCGTTAAACCCATTCTTTCGAGCCAGTTCCATCCTCTCCTCTGGTGACCGCTTCTTACCCATCTTGTGATGTGGTCCTGGCAGTTGCGAGTAAATGACAGTGGGTCTTTCAAGATATGAGAGAAGATTTCCTGTGGAACAAATGCAAAGAGTGTTGTGAATTGATGGGTTGACAGATCGGAATTTCCACAATGAAAAACAGAGTATCAAAGGCAGATAAGATGCTTATGATTTACAATAAAAGGGAGAGCAAAAGGAAGAGTTTAAGAGATAGAGGGTTGCCATGCAGAGCTCGATTAGAAATGCAACGCAAGGCAGATTTCCAGTCTAACCTTTGCATTAGCACAGAGAGTATAAACAAGGGAGGCGTTTGAAGGCGTATACTGATACTAGGAGGCCCATCTTGGCCTCCGGGAGCCTGTTCGGACCCCTTGATCCTTCTCGTCAAATGTTGACTCTATTGAGAATCGTGTTGCTAGGATGGCCACAGCCCCAGTACCACACTAAGGATAACGGGGGTCGAGCTGCCGAGGGTAAGGTGAGTAAAGGTGAGCAGAGGCGAAGGGGTGGTGAGAGGTGGGTGAGGATGGGTGAGGATGGGTGAGGATGAGGTGAAGCGAAGGTGAGCAAAGCGGCGATGGGTCACGTGCGCTGCGGCCAAACGAGCACGCGAAGGAGGTGAGGATTGATGGCAAATAACAGCCAACCTCGACAACTTTGACAGCACCAAAAAAAATACTCAATCAAACTATACTCAACAAATACATACCCAATTTCACCCGCATAAGCCAACTCCAAACACGAGAAAAATAGACTGCTCAATTTGCGGTAACAGCCCTTGCTCATGCAGCATTACCGGTCGCCCTGGTAGCACAAAACTCAACCCATGACACAACAAAAAGCACTGTTCTCGCCCACAGTCTGCATTTGTTGCCAACAAAACTCCTGCGGATGCTACGACTCCAATTCCGACATTGATGCGACTCAGCATGTTGAATATTGCATTTCAGTTGGCGTTTGAGACAGGCTCGGGATAACCAGAGAGGGAAGAGTTGGTGCGAGGTTTAGAACTTCTGGGTAAGTTTTATCATGCCTTCCCTACACTATGGCTTTGTGATGCCCTACTAGATGACTCTCCAGTGACTACTACGTCTGACCCTAGTGCAAAAGGAAGTCTGCTAACGCGCCTCAGAAACTAATTTAGTGAAAGTAAAGGCGCCTCTTGCTATTCACTACCCTTCTGTGCGGGTGGTGGTTCATTGGATATTGATTTCGAACCTTGAATTTGTGGATGGATGGGCAGTAGAGGAGGAAGTACAGGCGACGATAGTTGCGTCTCAGATTTGGGAAGGCCGTAGAGTTTCTTCTCCTTGGACTTTAAACTGATGGTCATTTTGCACGCCTGACATTTCAAGTGAGGACTTTAATAAATCACCAATTTCATTTACACGTGCACAGCCACACATTCCACTTTCGTGACATAGGATTTCGAACCTTGAAAAGCAGCGAAGCTCAAGCGAGACTCAACTTTCGAGAAATGAGATTGATAGTATCCGCAGTATCCGCAAAATTCCGTCTAGTACTATTCTTTGATTGCCCCGTGCCCTTTTTTTATTCCTTCTTTCAATTTCGTTGCAAAGACTCAAACGCATCATCCCTCCGCTCATTTATAATGGCTCTCTTCGCCTCATCTTGGTTCTTGTGAGTGGACGTAATGTAATCCTTGAACAGACTCGACATCTTGACCACTCGTTTCAAGTGGTCCGCCTCTAGAACCACCTGTTTCTTCCCATCCTTACGAGCCTGGTATTGGGCTAGTGCTACCGCAGTCTGGAATGCATTCCGAATCTCTCTGCCGTTCCATTCGACAGCTCGTGCATCAGGATCTGAAATGATATACATAATCGCACCGGGGGCAACTGTGACAGAACTTTCATTAGCCAGGCGGTTGAAGTTCTTCTCCCATATTTTACCCCTAGAATAATCATTCAACCGTTTGTAGTGTAGGGCAACGTGTATGCGAGAAATAAAGGCGTCGTCGAAGGACCCGATACGGTTAGTGGTGAGAAAGAGGACGCCGCGGAAGTACTCGAGGGATCGAAGAAATACTTTCCTCCGCGAGTTAGCTATCACCATAGTTTAGAAATACGAGGCAGTGATCGCGTACCAGATACAAGACTGTTTCGCTCGAGATTCTCCGAAGTACGTTGCTCGAGGTATACGTCTGCTTCGTCCATCAAGACCACAGCTCCCCAGCGCTCTCCCAGTTCGAAAAAGAGGTTGAAGTTCTTTTCGACTTCCTTTGCTGTTATGCCCATATCGCCACAAGTGAGTGGTAGAAGAGGTCGTCGAATCAAGTCTGCGACACATTCTGTGATGGTTAGAACCCTCATGACCTCTTTGGAAAAGCCTTACCAGCAGTACATCTAAAGTTTGGGTCAGTAGAAATTCTGAAAAAGAGAGTTGTACACCGGACTTACGTTTTACCAACCCCTGGAGACCCATGCAATAAGAAGATTCGCCCTTCCCCTTTGTCCCTCACAAAGTCCTTTCCCCACGACTCTACTTTGGTATCTGTCTGGGCGTAGTTGCAGACGAGAGCCTCGATCGTATCCTTTACTTCGGTTTCGAGGACAAGATTTGAGAATGGATCGGGATCGATTTTGGGTTCTGATATTTGATCGATGTTAAATTCAACTACGAAGGTTAGTGAAAAATCTAAGTAAAGGGAATCAGTTAATGCCATGCATACCCCAACTTCGCCCATTCAAAGCATAGCCTCTTACCACCGGACAACAGAGAAGGTAGAAGTCGTCGTTCAAGGTGATGGAGTCACCGTGTCCTTCTCCACGCCAACAAAAGTCTCTTACCGGCAGGACTTCCTCGACAACCGCATCCACGTGATCGCATGCTCTGCACTCGCATCCATTCCCCAGGGCTACATTGTAGTCAAATTGGTCGTAGCTATTTGCATAATCCCTCCGGCGTTTAAGATAGAGTCTCGAGTAATCACTGTGCTCCAGCCAAGATTGAGAATCCACCATAATTTTGCCATTTATCTATGAATGTTAGCACCATGCCAAGTTTGTAGAGAATAAGGAGTAACCTCAATAGATGGAGTCCCTTTCGTCTTTCCGACATATTCCATGTAGGAAGGCTCGAAAAGTTTAACGACTTTCTTCCCGCGAGAAATACACTGTTCCTCTACCTGAGAGTGATTTGGGAAAAATTTGCTTGGGCAGACATTCAAAGATGATATTTCTTTTTCACCCTCGAAGGGTTGTATCCAATTTTCCCTTTCGAAACGTTCTAGCCCGAAAAGGGAAAGGTCAATATCCCATACCAAGAAGCGATAATAGTCAGAAGCACCAAATCTTCGCGGGTGCATCGTTGCAAATACGTAGGGTTTATGCCCATCTTTGTCACCATCAACTCGAGCAAATACTTGATCCCCCGGTCGGAAAAGGAGCCAGAGATATTCAAATGTTGCAACGGGCGGTTGTCTTTGATGGCGTTCGCGTTCCAATCTTAGAGGCTCCCCAAGTCTCCAGTCCAGGAATTCAAGTAAGATATCAATATGAGAGTTGGTCGTAGATACAAAACCATCATCATGGACTTTGGGATGATTCGACTTGTAGTCTTCAAGCTCTTTCATATAGTGAACCAAGGGATGAAATGGTTCCTTAATTGTTACTGGTATACCCGCTAGATTTAGTTGCGGGTAATACCTTATCACCTCTCTTAAGGCATTGACGAGATGTGTTGAGTGGTTTTTAAGTACTGTACTCAGTGATCCCCTCACTGATGATGCCCGCTCGAGTTTCGTGTATACATTCTTGGTAGTGATGACTTCAAGGACGGTTTGTTCGGTCAAACCTGTCGCTTTATCGTCGAGCCTGACTTGGATAGGCTCTGAGCTTTCCTTACTTTCGAGAATTTCACCACTCTCATCCCTGAGTAGATAGCGATAGAGAATCTTGGCGGCTTGGATCGGCGTTTCTGTCCCCTGGTCATGATCTATTTTTCGAAGTCCCGAATCATCATCACGAGGCTCATTGGCTGCGATTGGGTTATCAGATGACTGGAAGGCTGCAATCTAAATCAATAAGCAATGTATCCTCACACAAACTCAATACTTACAACTTCATCCGGGACCTTTCCGTGGACATCACGGGCTTCGGGGGGCTGTGAGGTCTCCATCATGGAAGACAATTTGGAGAACGATGTTTGCTGTAGCCTTGGTGAGATTTTCGTGGGATGGGGGGAGCGCTTATAATACTAGATTGTGGGTTACGGTGAGGCTGGAGCCTTGCATGAAATGCTGCACACCACCCACACTTCGTCACATCGGGCACTGGCACCCTAGTCCCTTTAAGAGTTGACGATTTAGGCATCAATGCATTGTACCACAGTAGTGAGGCTCGGCAATTTTCTATAATCCGAAGAGCGAGTAAAGGATTCTCTGATTTAGATACCTGCTTCTTTGCCGTTTAGTTGTTTCCAATGGAGCTTCAGGTGCAGCAAGAGAATGCCGAAGCAGCTTCATTCGTGAGCAGCTTCAGCTTAAATATCGCTACTCAGCGACCAGATGATGTGATCGCAGCTTCTCTTCGCGACCAAGAATTGCGACAACCGAGCAGCCCCCAAGAACTTCCTGAGGAAAGGTTATGGAAGGACTTTTATGAGAACGCTGGATCTGCACAGTATGTTACTTGAATTAATGGTGGTAAATAGCTGACGGCCTAGGACTCCGGCTGAGGCTCTACTCGCCGTGGAATGCGACTCATTGATGCAGTCATGGAAGGACTTCATCCCTGAGCACCAGGACAAGAAAAGTAAAGGCATAACGAAGCTCGCCCCGTCCAGCAGCAAGGTATCTATGAAGGACTTGATTGCTGTTGTAACAAATGTGAGAGATCAGCAAAAAGGGCCAGGTCGAGCTCATCGATACTTGAACAAATTTTTGGATACCCTGGATAGTCATTCAAAGATGCTGGGCACACTCCCTGATCAAAGTCTTTACGGATCAATTTTTTGCGGTGTTCTGAAAACCTTAATTAGCGTCAGTATAAGGCACTCCCATTCAAGAATCAGGTCGAATACTGATTTATTGAGGCATCTGGAAACCACCGCAAGATAATCGAAGATCTTTCAAAAGATCTTGTTGAGATTGGCGAAGTAATTGAACCCTGTGTTCTGCAAGTTCAATTATTCTGTACTGCAGAGATGCAGGGTCTCATCCGGAGACTCTATGCTTCGATTTTCGGTTTCCTACGACAAGCATTGGGTTGGTATGAGGACAAAAGGAAGAAAAGGCTGTTAAACAGCTTCAATGAGAACTTTTACGGGTCTTTTTCCGAAGCAATCGAGGAGATCCGCCGGATTGGAAGATTAATACACAAAAAAGGAATGATAGCGAACCATGCAGAAACTAGAGATACGCGTATAATGGTCGAGAAGATAAGGGAGGGACAAAGAAAAAGCACTGCTGACGATGATTACTGGAAACTCCATCTTAAGAAGATAGAGGAGAAATTTGATATGCTTCTTAACTTGGAGTTCAGGCAACAGATTGGTTGTTATATGGCAAATCTCTTAGTTGAGGAGGGTAGAAACATCGCACCACAGGTATTGACGTTCAACGCAACTCGGACAGGGATTCCCAGCGAACACAGTAAGTAGAAAATCTCTGACCCGCCCGAGAAATTGGGTAAGACGTATTAAATCCTCGTTTTAGTGGAATGGAGTGAATCGAAAACATTCACAGAACTCGATAATCCCCCTACATCGGCAACCACTGTTCGCGCTGATGAGATTTTTCTGCGAAGCCTTCAGTCAGGTAAGAATAACTTAAACCTCAGATATAATGTCAACCAACAAGTGATTAGATCTCTCTACGCGAACTTACCTGAAAGATCACATCGAGAGGGATTCTTTCACTCTCGAAGAGTTCATACACTTTCGTCTAGACGCATTCGAAGTTTACCCGAGTAGTCAAATCTTTGCTGAGCACCGAATAGTGCATGCTATTAAGGAGTGGAGCACTTCCATTGCCTCTCGGATACTCTGTAAGGCTTACTCTGCCCTTAGTTTCCCGTTTATTTGGGAACGGAGCTTTTCCGTGGGAACTGTCCTAGGAGCTTGGCTGCTCAGCTCCCGAAACGTCTTGTTAAACCCCATACTAATTTGCTTATAGGGATTCTCAGTCCGCCAGACCGGCATTACCCTTCCAACGCCTCGCAGCTCGCTGCGGCGCTCATTAATTCTGCGGATGAAGCTGCTATTCCCGCTATACACTTATTTCTTGATTGGCCTTCAAATGAGCGGGGCTCTATCTTCAACGCACTCTACTCACTAATACGCCAGATGATTACTCTACTTCCGCAGCAGTTCACCAGCACCACTGACTTAAGCTCCGAGCGATTTGCGCGCCTCACCGATCAGATAGAATCCTGGGAGGAAGGATTAGCTGTTTTGAATGGCCTTCTAGAGCTAGCCCCTCCACTACTACTAATCTTCATTGATGGGATTGATCACCTTGACTACCTCAATATCGGTTCACGTTATGTAGGGGGTCTCCTTCGGCTGCTTCAGCGACATGTTTGGGCCAGTGGTGAACAAGAACCAAAGAAGACAGCAAAAATAGTCTTCACTACAGCGGGAAATTGCGCTGCCCTAAATGGACTTGAAATGCGGGACTTAACGGTTATTAAATTTACGGAAGCCCGTCTTCAACAACGGGACAAGGCAAAACCCGGACTTTCTGGAGTTGCACTTTGAAATGATTCAGTTTCAGAGTGTAGAATTTGCAGACAATACCACCAATGACACAAGAGTAATAAGGCAATCTGAACAACGTGGTAATTTATCTTGTGACGTCGCTGGACTACGCTCCACGAAAATGGTATGAGGCTTATGATGCTCAAAGGTGAGCTGGTTGAGCCGAGTAATATTCATCGAGAGCCTCCATCATGGGATTCGATGGAGAAGAGGCTAGCAAAACGCCATAGTATCATCGTGCAGACATTGCAGAAACGTGTCGCGAGACTCGTGAAGTAGATCGTGGCTGCAGTATGCAGCTCAACCAATCCTATCATGAGACTTGCGCTGCAAGCCTGCCCAACAGTGACTCGACCCGGCTATGTCGCAGCCTTGCGCGATATGATACATAGGGAATAAAATTGAACATATTGAAGCAAAATTGATAAGGCCTGGCAAAATAAGACATGAGAGAATAAGAGAAGTGGAATAGTAAAAAAGAAGAAAAGATGCTGTTGCGAATCCATCTCCCACTGACGGCTTAGCCTGATCGGCAACCTACTCTTCATGGCCAAGGTTAGGACCCTTAGCATCAAAAAGTCCCAGTCCAACTTGGACATTGATGCATAACTTTTACATTTTCTATGGACTAATGTACAGCAGATTTGGTCTATCGTGTGATACTTCTATACAGAACCATGAGCTCCTTTCCCAGTGGCCATACTTCTTTTCACTATATGCAAAGCAACGCGAAAGACTCCAGGCCTGATCCGCCGTCATCATGATACAAGTCCTCCCAAGAGTCCCATCCCATTTCATGACCCAGCCAGTCAATAACCTTCGTGATCATATAACGTCAAATATCGCACCTCTTTCCATCCCATCCATCCGATGTAGACCGAAAGCAACGAAAAGCAAAGAATACTAAGACAAGAGGGTCGTCCAACAACTCTACCAAGCGTAGCCATCATCATAATTATCCTTATTCTCATCCCAGTCCTCATCACCACTCCTCTCCTCGTCCAGAAAATCCGCCTCCGTGACCTGGTTCTCCGTAGGCCTCAAATTATCGATCCTAACTTCCACAATATCACACATGCCTTGAATGAATTCCTTCTGCTTGCCTTTACCCTTGTTCTTGACGAGTGGCGTATCGCCATCGGAGCCATCGGAACCACTGGCTGTTGGTGTTGATACGAGAGAACTAGCTGATCCGGCAGTTTGCTTGAGAATGCCTAACTCTCGGGTCAGGGCCGAACGGCGAGAAGTATCGCGGACTGGAAGGGCAGGCTTGGCGGTTTCGTTCTCAGAATCGGAGGACTCGGCGTATTTGCCTGTCTCGAGGTTGCGTGTGCTGGTGCGTGTTGAGCGACGGGCAGGTGGTGATGCTGCAGGTGCTGCTTCGGGATCCTGCGGTCGAGAAGGGCGAGAAGGAATGGCGATGGAGTCTGTGGTATTTTTGCTTGATGTAGATTTGATAGACGATCGTTTGGACTTTCTCGTTACCCTTTCATCATCCGCGGACTCTTCCATTGGTTTCGCTGGTGATGGCACCAATGGCATCTCCTCAGAGATTTGTGGCCGTACACTAATAACTGGTAGAGGCGGCTCGGACACACGCTTGAACACACGCTCAAGATCTCCAACCCACTTATGTCTGAATGACGAACGATCTCTCCAGCCAATGTTCAAGATAGCCTGAATTGTTAACTTTCGAAGATCAGGTAGGCTACTAGCACTGTCAAGGAGACTTTGGAAGAACATCTCTGCTGCTTCAGTCTCCCATTTCCGCAGCTGGATAAGCTCAATGACTTGAAGTTTCGATGGCCAGACTGGGACTTGATCAGGTTCCAAGAGCTTGTCGTATATTGGCTCTGAATCACGATATGTTGCGTGAAGGTTGAAGTATGTGAGATTCATGCGGAAGACCTCTAAGTCGGGGCAGGCTACACCAAGCGCAGGCATGAAAGAGAGGCTCAATGATTGGTTATGGTTGAGGGTGAGGCATCGCAGGTGTCGGCCATGTGTGAGGAGGAAGGCGGCAAAGTCGTCTGCATTTACCTCCCAGCAATTGATCAACTCCAAATGCTTCAGCCCTATAGGCAACAGGGGCAGTAAAGTTGCATTTACTAGTGTTGACGATTCGAAGATCAGATGTTCAAGTTCGGGAAGTGCTTCGAGAGATTTGGCAAGGACCTTCTCATGATTGGGGTCTTCTTCGTCCTTCTTTGGAGGCGCCCACTGATAATTGACAAATGCAATCTTTCGTAACGATGAGAAGAATGGTTTTGAATGTAGTCCCGGGAGCATCTCAATCGGCCATTTCTTCCCGGCTAGCCTGGATGACCATCGCCAACTCTTCAACTTGCAAACACTTGTCTTGTCTCCCCGCGAAGCATCAGCAGCAGGGTCGACATACTCGAGAGCTTCGAAAATCGACTCGGGGTATGTCCACTTGATTGTTAAGTCCAGATCACGATATGGGGACATATCCTTCTGATGGTAAAACTCTAGGTCGTCTAAGCGTGGCAGATCCTTGATCAGACAATGAAGGTCCAGGTGGCCACTCCCAGGCAGAGAATAGGCAGCAACCTGTCCCACATCGATGCGCAATGATTCTACCTTCTGCCTGTATTTGTATGCCATTGCCAGGGGGTCCGCCTTCAACAAGTCCACCAATCTGTGAGCCTGAACCATGGGAACGAGAGGTGGGGACGAGTGTAGGACTGTGAGTGCTGGTTCCGCGAAGGAGCGGCACATGTAGGCAACATTAAGAAGCCATCGACTCGAGGGAAGTGGTTGGAAGGTGTGTTCGTCGTAGAGAGGGTATGAAGCATACTGGAATATCCGGACGAACACATGGTACGGCAGATTTTGCCACGGTGGAATGACTCCAGAACCCTTGATATGCTCGATTGTATGAGTTGTCAGAGTATTTGGGGAGGCTGCTGGCTTCGAGGCCTTACGACGCTTCGGTGTGGACTTGTGGTCGGAGTCATATGAACGGTGGGTGCGTTTGCGCTTCTGGGGAGTGGGGTTCCTTCGAGGTCTTAATCTTCGAGGTCGAGCAGGAGAATGAGATTCTTCGGACTCGGGTGATACGGCTTCATAGTATGCTTCAAGCTCGCTGTCGGAAGTGTCTTCGGCATAGGAGATTGTAGCTTTTGCTCGTGTCGCTCGAGGTGGCGTCCTCAGCCGTCGCGAGACTGCAGCAGCCATAGGAAAAGGGACTGCATCCGCAGCAAACTGCTTTATGAGATCATAGAATCGCAAGAGGATGGTTGGTGACCAATTCTGAGCAATGTCCTCGCCCGCGACGTGCTTTTGTTGGTGTTGTTGTGTTTGTGGTCCGTTTGTTGACTGCACGAAATCTCGATGAAGTCACCAAATATATGGAGCAGGTCAGGCCGTTTTGACGCTAGGCTGACTCATACTCCGTAGTAGGCAGCATCGGTACTAGCTGCATTTAGAAAGGGGATTTGATAATGATTTTGTCGACATCTTTCAGTGAAGATATAAATTGTTGTATTGTAAGTCGCAGAAGGCTGCTATCCCCAAAAAAAAATCACAGCCCTATGTACTGCCTGCAGTCTCTCATGCATAATGCGGCCGCTAGCTCACTCCCATCGTCAGACTGTCTAACGCTTTTAGGATGGAGGTAGTCGCTTCCTAATTCTGCCGCGCCCCGTAAATAATGGAAAACAATGCGCATGCGACTTCAGCATCAACAGTCGATGCAATATGGCTTGATACTCACAACTCTCGACAACTAGGGACGACGTGTCACCACCGGAGGTCTTCTTTATGATTATATCCATATTCTCATACACTCCTTTGGTCTTCTTTAAGCTCTAATACAGTCACGACTCACCTGCTTGCCGCTCTCGACGCGTCCCAGCCTTACCCACTCACTTTCGTCCAGTGGTGACCCGACATCACCATCGTTGCCCCTTGCCACATTCCACCCAGCCTTACCATTGTTAGATTGGAAATTGAAACATTCACTCATCTATGGGCGCAACCGGTCTAGTACGGGCTCGTTTAGCCTAAGAAATGAGAGATGTCAGTCGCAACGAGTAGAGGTGAAGGAGAAGCCGGGCTATTAATTCACCAATACCTTCACGCATCCACCAGAAGAAAAACTTTTTTACGAAGGAATGTTCGCAAATTCTTACATCACACGCAAACAATGGGCTCAACACTTTCTTCGCTCGGAGGGTCAAGGGGCGCAAAGCTTCGAGATGACCTAATGGATACGGAAGACGATGAAGACGAGGACCCACGACCAGCTAAACGGAGACGCATTACCCAGTTCGAGTTCAAAGGCATCGCGGAGCAGGAAAGTAGCGACTCTGGTCGACGACAATCTCCTGATCAGCTGATGAGAGACAACACTCAGCGACGTCGGTCGAAACCTGAACCAGTACAGCCATCAGACTTCTATGGCAGTACGAAGCGTGGGATTTTGGCATCTACGTTACCAAGGAAAACTACTCCAGCGATAGAAATCAACAAATTTCGTATCAACGACATACTTCCCAAGAACCCAGTTAGATTCACCGAGGCCTTCCGTGTGGATGTTGTCGACATCAACCCCTCCGTCGATGTCGAGAACGAGGGCTTGAATCTTGCTGTTCAACGCCAAAGGTCCATCAGTATCTCATGTAGGGTTGGCGCTGCCATATTCTACGCCCAACAGGACGAGACAGACTTCACGGAGCTTTGTAGGAAGGTCAATCCTTGCGCTCTACGTGTGACCGTCGATGATTATGGAGAAATCTCCAGAGAATTCGTCAAGCTAGCACCTTTTGATTTCTTGCCTCACGAGTATTGCGTTACAAGGAAAGTCAGGAAGCCAAATGGGCAATGGGCTGGCGTGGAGCAAACTTTCAATTTTGCCGACAAGTACAGACTCTCGGTGTACATAGAGTCTACGAAGTCTTCCAGAGACTGGCCTCCCCTTTATGTTCCCGCAGACTCAGGCAAGGTCTCCCAATCCGTGGATCTAGGCCAATGGACGATAGACGATTTCCACTTGTACTGCAAGATCGATTTGAGAGCGAACCGGGAACGACAGCACAAACTTCCTCTCCAACTTTGTCATAAAAACTGCCACAGAAATATCAAACAAGCAGTACCTTATACGTTGAATCTGAAGGTCAGATGGACCGTCCCAGACCACTTGGCCTCTCTGGTCCTCGAAGAGCCGAAGAACGAGTCACCCAGGACTTTCAAGCCGCCAACTCCTGTGCTAATTCTTGACGAGTCTGCCCGCGACCCCGACACACCGGCTCCCCGCAGACATGAAGAGGTTTCGGTTGAGGAAAGCCCAGCAAACAGCCGCGCTCAAAGGCATCGTACAGATGTTCAGACATACAACTTGAAGACTTTGAGCACCCTCGCTCAAGGCAAATCGCCAAGGAAACGCAAGCCCAGAGAGCCAAGATCAGATCAAGAAAAGAATGATGGCTTGACTGTGACTTATAGCTTTGGCAAAGCCGACGCAGCAGAGTCAAATATCAAACAGCAGACTACTGTCTCGGGCCTACGCTGCCCCTTTTGTAACGGCCAAAACAGTACTGTGGAAGAGCTGAGACTGCATCTACACACCGAACATGGTGCATTCAAGTTCAATCTACGGCGAAGTCCTCCACGCGTCCAATTCTTTATTCAGCTAGCCAAGTCTCGCTCCGGCCCTATGCTCGATATTGAAAGGTCGAGAATATTCCAATTGGGAAAACCTAACAGCTTGTTCGACCTAGACAAGTATTTGTCTGGAGATGACCACTGGACCAGAGCCCGCCACGGACCTCAACACCACCACTTCCCGGACCACCTGGTTGAACGGGCTCACGATTCCTCGTTGTCATCATCTCCTCGTGGATCCCGCTACAGCTCTCCCAACACATCCAACGGCACAGATGACTCCATGGACTTCGACATGTACGAAAAACTCGCTCTCCGCCCTCGAAAGGTCTTCTATGTTCCCCAGACAGTCAAACCTCTGTATGACGCCATTACGAAGCGAGTACTTCAGCCTGGCGAAGAGATACCCGGAAGTGACGATGAGGAGGATGAAGGTTGGCTTCACCAGAAGCAACGAGATCTTATCAACGACTTCACGGATGTGACGGCCGAAGAAAAAGACTACATCAACGAATGGAATCCATTCATTGTGGAGTATCACCTGACGAGCGACAGGTTCCTCACAGACGCAATTCTGCGCTTTGCGGAGGCCAAGAAAGACTGGTTTGTCGAGCAAAAAAGCAGGAAGAGGGAGTTCGTGAAGCATATTGAAAGCTTCATTCTGAGAGGTGTGGTTGACGAAAAATGCCTCTCTAAGTGCATCGAGATCTTGAGGTCAGTAGAGAAGGGCAAGGAATCTCGAGAAAAAGAAGATGTTGTGATGGAGGACGTTAAAGAGGAAGAGCCTGTTTCAAAGCGACGAGGCCTCTTCATTTGCATTTGCGGAAAGTTCACTCAACCTCCAAACCGTGTGGTCTGCACAGGATCAGTAAGCTCATACAATGGCATTCTCGAGATATGTCACTAACAAAGCTCTAGCAATGTCTCGCACGATTCTTTTGCCGCGAATGCGCCAAGAAAGATGGACGACCGGTTGCGAAAACCTGGAAGTGCAACGAGTGTTCTTATTCGAGTGCATAATCGGGAAAGGTCATTAGCAGGGAGTTAGAGGCTTGCTTGAAATGGGCATTGTAGCATAATCTGTATTGTACAAAACAGCATTGGGGTGGGAAGCGCATTTCTTCATATTGAAGGGGATTTGAGCAGAGAACTAGGGTTCAAGATGCCGAGGAGGCGGCTATATTGGGCGACGATACAGCTCAATATCCAGAAGCTGATATCAGCTACATGAGGTTTCGCTGTGGAGAGGTTCAATGGTGGAGACACCAATTTCTAGCAGAGAGATACAGGACATAGTCCAATGATTGAGGACATAATACAAAACATGCATTCGGTTTTGTGTTTCAGATGATAATTAGATGCACCAAAATCATACACAATGTTTCCTCTGCTATATGCCAGCGCATCCTTGACTTATCTCCCCAGAAGATCTACCCCGCCAAACACGGCGCAAGCACAGCCTCCCCTCATCCAAACATTGCTCGCCACTACGTCTAATCTAAGATCACGTGATAGGCGTCTGACGGCCTCCCACCGCGCTCCGATTCGACGCCTTACATGCTGCGCCTCAGTTGCAGCCTCGTAAAACTTGGCTTTAGCTACCGCCCTGGGGACGGAGCTTTATTTAAACATCTTCGCAGGGAGAGATGGGATAGAAATGGGCATGTGTGGTGGTGA
Organism: Acephala macrosclerotiorum; assembly: GCA_014904845.1. NCBI lineage: Eukaryota > Fungi > Ascomycota > Leotiomycetes > Helotiales > Mollisiaceae > Acephala > Acephala macrosclerotiorum. The sequence goes on from MU119283.1 coordinate 52,258, forward strand.
TTGCGTGTTGGGATCGCAAACACTGTTATATACGGCGCTTCAATTGTGATATGTGTGCTCATCACGGCGTCTATTTCATGTCATCGTGCTCTGACCTTGAAACTGTTGTTCTGTGCGACATAGGTACTGTGGTACAGTACGTTCCTCACCTACGGAGGGAAGCCAGCCGCACTGCCAGGGACTTTGCTACCAGACCGACGGCGTGACGCAGATCAGATCCCTGACTGGCACCAAGTCGCGAACCCAGCCATCGAATCTGACCCCAACTCACCCCCAAGACCCGAATATCCACCATCGACAACACCATCGCGACGGCCACGATCACCTCCGCAGACTCGCAGACCGCCATTGATGAGGAGGAGGGATCTTGCAATTGGGTCCGCGCTGTCGTCGAATGCGGTCGCGTTCGCGTGGGGAGGAGTGAATGAATTGCGACAATGGTTACCGGGAGCCCTTGACTTGGAGACAATAGCTATCAACCACAATACCAGCATTACTATTGACCTCGATTCCCCACCCACACGAACTTGCGCGTAGTTCGAGATTGTTCCCAGATGTATGATTCCACTTTTCTTCTTCCTCCAAGTTTCATGCGTTTCAACCCAGTTCTGCCAAATGAATTATCGTATGAAGGCCTTGTTCAGGGCCGCAGACAGGCCATGGCTGTCAGCAGCTACTAATGCACAACAGATCCTCGAGATGGAGGCCAAGCAAGCCAAATCTGGCTCTGCTGTGGCTACCAGAGGCATAGAACCCGCCGACAAGCAGATAGCTATGCTGAAGGATCGTCTCTTACCCTATGTACGTCCCTATCCCCCTCCCATGACTATCCGCTTCCTGCTCACAATGTCTCCAAGGATCCCCATATCGTCATTGTACCTTCGACAATCCACTATAATGGCGGCTATCCGCACGAACATAAAGGCACACCGTTCGAGGACTACGAAGTCAGGGATCTGCAGTACCTGACGCTGGTCGGCGAGACTGATCGAGAAACCGCGAGACCATGGCCGGCTGCTGAATGGATGGACACTATCGAGGCTCGTTCGCCTGCGAGTCTGGTTGCGCGCAGTAATACGACTACTCCGAATGCTGCGGCTGCGAAGGAGTCGAAGATACCGTCCAAGAAGATATCGATTGCCGATTACAAAAATATGAAGAAGACTGGTGTTGGTCCTGCAAGTCTTCCTAGCAGGCCCATACACACGAGGAACCCAAGTGCCATATCTGGAGGAGAGCCTTTGAGTCGGGATCCTTCTTACGAGGGTGCTCATGAGCCCAGGCAGAATGGCGCGACCAGTTCAGCCAATTCCGTGAGGACTGACAGGGGAGCTGTGAAGCCAGTTGAGAAGTGAGTTTGCAATACCTTGCGCTGTTACAACATGTTGACCTATTTCTAGACCTGCTGTGCAATCATCTGTCCTATCTAATGCAAAGGCGCATCCACCCACATCCACGAATGGTCATACCCAGCATACTTCAGACTCCGGTCGTTCGAAAGAGAACCCTCGTCCACAAAGTACTCAACACCCCCGAATGCCTGCAGAGCATATTAAGCATGGCTTGCCTCCTCGACCTCAATCCCCACCCCGCAGTAATCCTAAATACAACCTCCCAGACCCGAAGCAGCAGAAGCGACCCCTCGAATCAGCTGATGCAACACAACCTGAGAAGAGATCAAAGATAGAGCACACGAGAACCCCATCCACCTCACAGAATCACTCAAGAGCGCCGGCGAACTCACAGAATCAACTCCCACGCAAACCCAATACTCCTTCCGACCCTAGGCCCCCACCCCTCAAGCCTCAAAATCCTCATTCTACGTCGGTACATGCTTCACCTCAAACGAAGAAGGGACCCTTAACAAAGGTGTCCGCCAAAGAGAATTCCAGGTCCGAAAAGCCTTTAGACCTTCCACCTCTCTTATCACCTCTCCCTGCTGAGCTTGGCAGCAGTCCACATCCAACAGGATTCTCCTCCAAGGAGAACAAGGGAAAGAGGTCCGCCCAAGGCACACCTTCGAAATACGGTCTTGGTGCAGATACCATTGTTGTCAAAAAGGCACCCTCACCCCTCGCGGAGCTTTCACAGTCTTCGTCCTCACGAGCGGCACATTCTCCAGAAACTTTCGACCTTCCGGCTCTCCTATCACCAACTCTTCCGGATGTCGTTGAGCAAGAGCTACTTCGCTTACAAGCGAAGTCCGCGGCTTTGAATCCCGAAAATCGTCTGAACAGCGTTGAAGCTCGGCATGAGAAGGCTCGCCGACCTGATACCCCTGGTGTTGCACGGAAAACCACGACGCCAAAAGTTGGACATCCTCCGAAGAAGACTCAAGGAGAATCAAGCAAAGCCAGTACGGAGAAGGCCAGCATGGTTGTCAAGCTCAAGTACAAGAAGCGGAGAGCTCAAGACGTTCAGCGCATTCTGGGTATTCGAGCCAAGCCAAGCCAAGAATACTTGCGACTTGAGAAAGAACGCCAGAAAAAACTTCTCCCAAGATTGAACGACGATGACGATTCGGATGAGGAAGTAAAGGCGCCTAGCAAAGATACTTCCAAGAAGCACATCGCAGCTCAGAGGCCTTCTCGACCCGAGCTAGATGACGATTCTGAGAGTGTTGATGAGCCGATGTCTAAGACTGCTGGAAAAGCGCCTGCTCCAGCTCCAAAGAAGCGACCCAGCGATCCTACCGAGTCTCGTGCCGAGCCAGCTCCTAAGCGCAAAGGTCCAGAGAGCATTGATGTTGCTAAGTCAAAGACAGTTCTTGAACCAGCATTCAAGTCACCTGCTTTGTCGCAACCAAGTCAAAAGAATCTGCTCGCTACGCCCAAGAAGGGAGATGCTATGAAGAGTGTCAGCATGCGCAAAGTCAACTCTAGCGATGGCCATGCGCACACTCCACAGGCCAGTACCAACACTCCTCAGGCAAGCGCTAGTACCAGCACTCCAGCCTCTGCTGAGAAACTTCGCGTCAACGGCGTTAACCACAGCGATGCTAAGAAGGACCTCGGTACGTTCCTGAAGCGTAAAATGGACTCAATCCTGCACCTCAAAGACGGTCTTCGCGATACTGTTGATGACGCCCAACGAAAGCTAGGCCTCTCCGTCGCATTCGAATGCGTCACAGCCTACATGGTCGCCTTCGCCATGTCCGACGCCAGGAACAAGCGCCGGGCAGCCAGAGACTGGGACAGCGTTGTCCAGCTCTGGGAATTCATCAACGGCGGCCTCGCAAAAGGCACTCCGCTCCAATCCCTCTGCTTTGAGCTCGGTGCCCTATGCCGAGAGGAACTCTGCAGAGCTTATCTTGAGCGCTTGTCTGAGAAGAACGATCCCGAGACGCAGAAATTGCTCCAGGCTAATTCTGCGAGGAAGGATAAGTTGTGGATTTCGGCGCATTTGCCTGTTCTTGCTCCGACGGGACCGCAGGCTGGAGCACCGCTTAAGGAGGTGCAGCAGGTGAGGGGGAATCCGGAGAAAATGTTGGGGCCTTGGACGACGCCGAGAGATGCGAAGGATTATACTTTTGAGGTGCTGCATAAGTATGCGAGAGTGGAGAATACGGGGTGGAAACCTGAGAAGGAGGGCAGTGTATGATTGTACTGGGCTGGTTGGGTTAGGATGGCGTTTTAAAGGATGGGTGGGTAAATAACTGGGGAAGGTTATGACTTTGATATGATGGATTCAAACGCGATTTGCGATTGCACGATACCCGCTCTCTTTTTTGAGCTACGACTTGTCTTCCAGGATGGGTGCTTGAATTGCTTTGGCTAGGGGGAAGGAGAAAGATGAGTTGGCTGTACAGTATATTAGAGCGCGGGAAAGAAAGGATAAATTTGCTGGGCAGTGGATATGAAGTAAGATACAGAGAATAAATGGATGCTTGCTCTCGTGCCCCCTTTCCTTTAATGTGAACACCGAGCGGTCTACTGATTCTTCTGGCGAGGGTAGTGTGATGTGGCATTGGTGTTCTAGGCGAAAGAGAGCGGTGTGGGGCCAGTCAAGTGGCTTTCCTCGAATCCTTCTCGTTCTTTGCATCGGGTCTTCCTCATCATTTACTTTTATCGATTCAAAATTGAATCTGCCGTCAACGGCTTTTTCCCGTCTTACCATTGCCAGGCATCTATAGAGCCTCAAAAAGCTACTTCCAAAGTACCACACCACTGCATGCGTGGTGATGCGGTCAGGCAGGGATCGGATTGGTTGGCAACGGCGAAGCCACGAAGCCGCTGCAGGATCTCCACAAGGCACCCACGACAGGACTTCAAGATAAGTTCCTTCCCCGAGCATTCAATCGACGGAATGAATCCTTGTGCTGCGATTACCTGTGAGTCGTACATGACGTGCGAGGGCCAAAATTCCTCGCTTCGACATGCCCCAAGCCTTCGAGCACACTCCCCTTCCTCAAGTCACGGACTATTGCCACCCGATTCGCCTCGTGTATCTTGAACATTCTGACGACCATTGTGAGGAAATTCGATGCTCAATCATTCAAGACAACCTTCTTGAGCATCCGAAGTTCAAGGCCTTGTCATATGTCTGGGGCGATCCAACCACCATTTCCGTCCCCATTCTCGTCAACGGAGCACGATACTATGTCACACCAAACTGCTACGCAGCTCTTCAACGACTACGAGAACTTGGCGAATCCCCAGTATGGATCGACGCTATATGCATCAACCAAAAAGACAATGCCGAAAAGTCACGACAAATTCCGCTCATGGGAGAAGTCTATTCACAAGCACGCCAAGTCCTAGTCTGGTTGGGATTCAGCGGAGTCGAGGGAAGGCGCTTTGGCGAAACCGAAGAGAATCTTGCTTTTGGGCTGCTGAGAGCTTTTGTCGATTATGGTGGACATGCTGAGAGGGACTTTTCTATCAGCTATGAGGAGTTCTTGGGGATTGCGATGTCCGCTACCTCACCGGAAAGGAGCTGGAGCGCGTTGAAGTGTTTGTTGAGCCATAAGTGGTTTACGAGATTGTGGGCGCATCAAGAGGTTACACTGGCGACGGATTGCATGATTTTTACGAAGCACCACAGCATGTCGTATCATACCTTTTTGTTGGTTGTCTGTAGGGCGATCAGTCCACATCTTCAGCAAAATGGACAGCCAGGCCCTATCCTAACGGATATGAAGAATCGCGAACTACTGGACAATCTTACCACGATCTCTCAGAGAGCTAGACCGACATTCAGAAAGTTAGGGCTGGAATCTGGTGTCGACATTTTAGACGAAGCATCAGAAACACTCCTACAAGACCTTCGTTCAACAACCGTCTTCAACTGTTCCGACCCTCGAGATCGCGTCTACGCAATCCTAGATCTGGTACCAAACAAGTCCTTCAAATCACAAATCGTAATCGACTACAACCTCGCCATCAACCAGATCTACACCGCCGCAACACGCGCATTCATCCAAGCTACGAACTCCCTGCACATCCTCTGCTCCGCTACCGGGTCCTCCTATGAAGCGGAAGAAGCCACATTATCTTCCTGGGTCTTCAACTTCCATCCCAGCCCTCGCAAACGCGGCAACGACCGACCCGCGCCCCTCCAACCCAATCTTTACAGCGCATCTGCAGGAACATCTCCCTCTTACACATTCTCCCGCGCAGGACTCGAGCTTGATGTCAAAGGGCTTACAATTGATAACATCGTTTCCTCTCTCCCCAGCCCACTCTCCGTGACGTTTAAAGACGAGAAAATATTCACAACAGCGGGAGCCGAAGGACTATTCCTCTGGCTAGAGCACTTCAGTACTTACCCCACAGGCTGCACACCCTTAACTGCCTACCTCCGAACCATCACCGCGGATGCTGGCCCTCGCAAAATGGGCGATCCTGATCCTGGAGCACATCCTCAACAGTTCACTAGATTCTCGAAACAGAGCCAAGAACAGCTAGAAGTCAGTTTCCGCCACGAAGAATCCGATTCCAAGGCCATCGACGCAGCGTACCCACTCTCAGGGCGCATCCACAATGAATGGGTAGTTTGGATAAACCAAATTCAAGCCAATTTCTCTCGTTCATTGACTAGAGCTAGTCACGGGAAATATTTCTTCATTACAGCGAAAGGATACATGGGACTTTGTTCTGGGGAAGTGAGGGATGGTGATGCGGTTGTGGTGTTGGCTGGGTGTGATGTCCCGCTGGTGGTGAGGGAGGGAGGTGGGTTTCATGGATTGGTTGGGGAGGGGTTTGTTTGGGGGTTGATGGATGGGGAGTATGGGGGAGCGTTGTGGGATGTTGATGAGAAGGGGAGGTGGGAGATGTTTTGTTTGAGGTGAAGAATGAGGCGCTTTGAAGTCAAGTCCAATCAAAAAGAGATCCCCACAAGCGTCAAAGTCAACAGCCCTGGATTCCCCAGAATTTCTTCTTTCCTTTCCTTCAACTCCTCCACATCCCAGTTTGCCCACACGAACCTCCCGTTCAAGAAGTCTGCTTCGGGGCTTGCAAGCCAAACACAGAAGTCTCCTAGGAGACCAACTACGTCTCGCTATTCTTCCTTCCCAAACCTCTACCCTCCTCTCCAAAACATTCAAACCTGGAACGCAAACACAAAAATCAGAAAGAGAGAGACAAGGGAACTCACCACTATTCAAACCCAGCGCCTCCTTATTCTTCTCACTAATCTCCGTCTTCACCATCCCTGGCTGCACATTAACGCCTCTAATCCCATTCTCCTCCGCAGCTAGGTATTCGCCACCACTCGGGATCAGCGTTCAATAAAGATATTGACTGAGTCATGTATCTAGTATTCGCAACCAAGACGTCCCCTACGAAAGCAGTGCTCCAGACTTTCACTCCAGACTTTTTAAAGAACCAACTACAAAGCTTGAAAATATCTACTTTAAGCTTTTGCAAAGGTTTTATGACGTTTATAAAGCCTCTAAGACTACGTGAAGGGGGTAAATAAGCTTCCGTATAATTTTGTAGGGGTTGAAAACAAGGGTTTTATAATACGTGAAAGGGGTAAATAAGCTTCCGTATGTTCTTGTAGGGGTTAAGATCAAAAGTTAAATCCACTCGAGAAGATTCCGAATACTTGTAGGGGTTGAGACTAAAAGTTAAAGGTATTCGAAGGGTTAAAGCTACCCGAGGAGATTCCGAGCACTTATAGGGGCTTTTGTTTTTCGGAATGCTTCGGGCCGATTAAAAAGAAAAGTTGCTAAACGTGCTTTAAACGTGCTTTCAAGTCTATTTTCTTAAATATTAACGTTAAAAAAACGAGGATAAAAGGAATCACTCTAAAATCAAAAGTTTGGTTTGGGCAAGTCCACGTGCGTGGGCATAATGGGCGTGGGCGGGTGTGCAGGCACAGGCAAGAGAGACAGAGGCAGAGCCCTTAAAGGATTGAGAGCTCTCTGGGAAATGAAGAGTGGATTTTTAGCTTGCCGTGCTGCGCCGAGCCTCAAATTGCCCCCCTTGCTGCTCTCATTCTTGGCAGACCCAGTCGCGAATGAGAGCACCCAATCAGAGGCCCTCCTTAGCTGTCTGTGCTCTCACCTATTTTTTTGCATAAAAGTCTGGAGCATGCTTTCTTAGGGGTCAATTTCCCACCCGAAGCACCAGCGAGGTCTTGAAAAGCTTTGTTCAGAGCAACATCATCGGTTATATCCGCAACTGCGTAACCGAATTTTGTCTCAGCGGCGAGTTCTTGGGTAGAGGAGATGGATGAGAGGAGGCGGTATTTTCGACGGGCGATGAGGTCGATGAATGATGCGCCGGCGCGGGTGAAAGAGAGAGCATTGCGGCGCCGATTCCCGTCCCGCCTTCGGTGATGATGATGATTTTCCGGAGGCGGAGGGGGGGTTGGTGGGAGATATGGACGGGTATGTGATGTTATGCCAGGTTGCGGTGAAGCTGGGGAGGAAAGGGGGGCTGGGAGTCTCCCATTGTTTCTCGTTGTCAGGGGTTGTTTTTGAGTGGTTGTTGGATAGAGGTGCGATGAGGAAGTCGACAGAATGTGGTGAGTTTGATGGAGATATATATCTCACATCATTGGGGTAGGAACACGCCGTGAGCATACCTCATGGTTGATAAAGCGTTGATGAACATAATGTAAAGAAGAGTTGAGAGTGAGGAGATCGTCAGCCGGAATCTAGATTCCGGAAATGTTGCGAGGAACACATAACATAAGTATTCAAGGTGATCTGACCTAAGCCCGAAGAGGAAGATTTGCGACGGCCGACTAGCTGACATTGGTCGGCATTCAGATACACCTCAACCACTCTACTACTTAGAAGTTCTAACGCGGGGTGGGGTAGATGATAAAGCAACCCCACACGGGGTAAAACTGTAATAGAACGGAGTACCTCGCAATACAGAAAATGGGAGAATGATCGTCCCTCGTTCATTCTAACGGGGTAACTATTCATCCGAGATTCCGAAGAGAATGATATTTTTATATGGAAGAGACAAGTATATACATATACATGTAATAGACCAAGAGTGCGAGCCTGTGAGGTAATCTAGAATGCGGCTTCGACTTGATGTTCATAAGACTTACATTGAAGAATCAATGATAATCTCCATCTACGACTTCAGATACTTCTGGGAGGCATCTTCTTGACCTGGCATGCTTCAAACGTATCATTGTGTAGCGTTTCTGATTATTTTTTTCTCCTTGAGATTTAAGACGCATCAAAAGTTGTAAATTTCATTCGACTTTGGAGCCTCGACTCCTCAACCGAGGATGAATATCGGATCTCGAGAAGAGGCCCTTGCCACAACGAATAACGGATCAGAGAGGCAGAGGCAGAGAAAGAGGTTATTCCGTGGCGGACAATGGGGACGATTTTTGCTGCGTATCAACAGGATACAACTAGCAAGCGATTCTCCAATTTCGAAACCACTTGACGCTGTGTTACATATGACAAATGAAAGTATCCTTACTTCCTTGAAATCTGACTCATTTTCCTGTAGACACAGCAAGAGGGAAAGGCTTTCCCATTCTATCGGACCATTGAGTTCGCTTGGTTCCAAAAAGCGAGAATGCTTTGCTTAGTCCCAAGTCTTGAGTTAATGAGTTCGTTTCATGCCAATTATCTGCTCCAAATCGGAACTCAAAAGTTAGCCACTCCTAGTTTGACAGAAGACTCGTCATGAAATTCCTATTTCCAAACATTTACTCAGTGATGGCATACAGAAGAGACAAGCAGAGACTAAACCTTTTTCGTCTCCCCAGACACCGTAGCGCCCACGTAGATGTGCAACAAGACTTCTTTATGGATCCAAGATTTTGGGACATTCACCGAACAAGGGAGGAGCGACGTCCAACCATGATCTGAGCTGTGCCAAGCTAGGTCAAGTTGACAACAGTGATTCCCCACGTAGCAACCGCAAGGCTAGACGCGGATGCGCAACGAACTTCTCTCATTGCCCTAGTTGACTTTGCACAACTATAGCATAAATGGTTGCAGATAAAAGGTGGAGCAGCAAGCGTTTACAGAGGCATAGAGAGCTAAGCCAGATTGAGGCAAGTTCACGGCTTTGAGATGTCCCGAAAATGCCGGCTAGATGTAGATGTGCAACGAAACTATCCTAACGTCCTCATAGAGCCAGCATATTCACTCTCCTCGAAAGGGAGAACTAGGCTAGATTAAGACAAACTCGCGGCTCTGAGCTGTCCGGAGAGTGTCCGCTAGAGGCAGGAGATGTGCAAAGAAACTATGTTCCCAATTTTGTTGCATGTCGATAGCGTGCCCTTTTTCTCTTTGCCCCACCTTGTTTGACCTCGGCTAAGGCAAAGAAAAGAGGTGTCTTCATACGGTCTACAACCGAAGAGCATCTTGAGGTGGAGGACAGCTTAGAAAGCGCGTTCTTTTCTCGCGATTTGCAACGAAGGGGGTTTATGGGTCGAGCGAAGAACAAAATAGCAAAGGTGTTCTCTTCTCGCGATTTGCAACAAGGAGCTCAAAGCGGGCAACGTACAGATACGACTTGAGATGCGAATGAGACTCAATTGAGTGACTCTAGCTAAGAGGAGAATCGATGAATGCATCGCAGTGGGACTAGAAACAGAAATTGAGATGCAGCACCGAATACATTGTGTTCCGCATCGAGGCTTAGCGATAACTCGTCGATGAACAAACAAGACACAGATCTTGAATTCTATACTTACAAATGATACGAACAAATCCCCAACGCCCAAGCAGCCATCTATCTATTGTGACAGTCGCTTATCTATACCCATTCTAATATATGCATTACATCAAGGTACAGACAAACCCAAGCCCACCCCACCATTACCATTCAACCCTGTGCTCAACTCCCTGGGCCGCCAAGTCTCTTCCTGTCTGGTTCCGGGTGGCAGCCAAGCGGCATTACTCGCTCCTCTCGCCCTTCCACCTCTCCCAGGTGGTCCCATGTCATCACTCTTCTTACTATCTCCATCTGCACCATTCATAGTCGGCAACGCATACCCATTCGTATACCCTCTGACAGGAGATTGGTGTCTCGAAGGCGTATTCCTGTGCACGTTTGCCGGCAGGGTGGAAAGCGGCAAGATACTCTCCTCCTTAATATCCATCATCTTCGCCTTCTTGTCCGCCTTGTTACCCTCCTTAGCACGATCATAAAGATACAATCCAAAGAACGTCAACGCTATACCCAACCCCTGAATTTTCGTCGTTGGATTCCGAAACCAGATGATAGCGACAACGACGACGAAGACTCGCTTGATGAGTGAAGCGACTGAATATGTGACGGGTGATACCATGGAGAGAAGTACGAAAGCGATGATGTTTTGGCCGAAGTGGAAGACGCCGTTGAATATGAATTCTTGAGCCAAGCGGCCGTGATCGAAGGCTGGCATTGAGGGCTTTCCTTTTGCGAGATCGATGGAGCCGTCATGTAGGAAGTCGCCGAGAAGAGAGAAGCCTTCGGACCAGAGCCAGTAAGGAAGTGTGAGGAAGAAAGCGAGGCCAGAGGAGTAGCAAAGGAGGTTCAGTTTGTCGAGTTTTTTGGTTGCGATCCCCGAGGCTTCGGCGAGCGCAGCTTCATTGAAGAGCCGCTTGGAGAAGATATTTTGTGTGACGAATATCAGGGCTGCCAGGAGGGCGAATAGTATACCCATTAGATTCCCTTTGAACTCTGCTGAGCAGGCAAGCATCACCCCGAATGTGAGGGGTACGAGAGAAACGTATGTGGAAATTGGGTAGCGGATGTCGAATATCAGGCGGTATGCCAGGACTGTGAAGAGTGGGGAGAGACCCTTTATGGTGTGGACGAGAGACACAGGAATCTTGGTTGTTGCCGAAGCTGAGAGTAGATGACCTCCAAGTGCGAAGAAAGCGAGGGGTAGCGTAGTTTTGATGACATCCCGTGAAGGATAGCGGATGCCATGTCGAAGTTCTTTAACATGTCGTGGGAGGAATGGGAATTTGGTGGCCAGCCAGGAGAAGAGGAGGCAAAAGGAGGTGACGAGGGAGAATTGGACCAAAGTGAGGGTCGCTGGCTTTGGGAAGACATTTAGGATGGCTTTGGAGGAGGTGTTTGTGAGAGCACTTGAAGTGTACCATATAATACAAAGGATCTACAGCAAACATCAGCATTTGCATTGGTGATTTGAAGGAATTACAAACAATTAGCAAGGGGGAGACCGGCGCCTTTAATGCATCCCCAATCTCCTGCACATTCGTACTGACACTCCCTCTTCTCGTCCGTATTGTCCTGAAGGCTTCACTTAAACTTTTTTGTCTGCCATGCCTTCCCCCTGTGCTTGCAGATCCATTCGTCCATGATGACCCTGACCCCTTTAAATTGCTCTCTCTTCTCGGCTGCCATCTTTCTGCAGACACCGGACTCGCTGTGTAGCCATTTCCTATTGTCGGACTTGGTGATGTATTGTAGGACCCATCTAGGGACTCGTCATGATCTGGAAATTTCTCCATCGAGGTTCGTAGAGTTGTTCTGTTCTCTGCCGGAAATTTGAAGCTCTGTACCCGAGTTTGGGATGATCCTCGAGTAGAGTGAGGCATTGTGATTTGGCTGGACGTCGAATTGGCCAAAGGACGTTCTTATTTTTGTCGCTGCATGTTGTGCTGTTCGAGGCCTGCTGCGCTCATTCACGGAGGGTGTCGAAAAGTGGTGAGAGTATTCGCAATCTATTTCGAGAAGTCGATACGAAGGTCCTGACGGAAAATTTGACGGCGATTGCCGGCGCTGGCGCTAGTAAAACGCGACTTTGATTGAGGTTCTTTAGTAACTTTTGATACAACATCTCAGACTCGAAACTCGACACAACCTACGGATATTCGATCATCAACGTCTCGAGACGATCGCCTACGATCTAGTTTATATGCGCTGCCAGGTCTAGAGTCACAACAATACAGGAAGATTGGGCGTGATGCCCTCAGCCGTTACCATGGCGCCGAAATTGACCAAAAATCAGATGAGGCGCGCGAAGAAGAAGGAGCAGAAGAAGGTAGCAAAGGTCTGTCTCGAGAAGGATGTCTGTATGAGCGTATGTGCTAATATGACACAGGTGACTCCAATTCCAGAGCCAGAAAAGGCGCCAGAATCTGTCCCTGAACCCGAGGCAGTCAAACCTGTAAAAGAAGAAGACCCTCTACAAAACGATATCACCACACTCGAAGTCAGCGAAGATGATCCAAACTACGAGATGTTCAAGAGTATTATGGAGCGATTCGGTGCGACTGCTGAAGAAGAAGAGGCTGCGAAGGAAGCAAATGCAGGAGATAAGGGTGAAGTCTTCTACGACGATGATGACGAGATTCCAGATGAAGATGAGGAGGCAGACAAGGAGCCGAAGTTGTCCAAGAAGAAGAGAAAGGAGCGTGACAAGCTGTCTGTGGCCGAATTGAAGGCTTTGGTCCAGAAGCCAGAGCTTGTGGAGTGGACTGACACATCTGCCTCAGATCCCCAATTGCTCGTTCAGATCAAGTCATATCGAAACGTTGTCCCTGTGCCAAGCCATTGGTCGCTCAAGCGCGAATACCTCTCGTCCAAGCGTGGTGTTGAGAAACCTCCATTCGCACTGCCGAAGTTCATCCAAGAGACTGGTATTGCAGAGATGCGCGATGCAGTACTTGAGAAGCAAGACCAAGCTAGCTTGAAGCAAAAACAGCGAGAGAGAGTTCAGCCAAAGATGGGAAAGTTGGACATTGATTATCAGAAGTTGTATGAAGCCTTCTTCAGGTTCCAGACCAAGCCTGAGCTAACGCGCTATGGCGAGGTTTACTACGAAGGCAAAGAATACGAGACAAATCTACGACATCTCCGTCCTGGTGAGTTGAGCGAGGAATTGAAGGAGGCTTTAAATATCCCCCCAGGAGCTCCACCACCGTGGTTGATCAATCAACAACGATTCGGTCCCCCTCCTTCCTATCCATCTCTGAAGATTCCTGGCCTGAATGCCCCTCCTCCGCCAGGTGGTGCTTGGGGTTTCCATCCCGGTGGATACGGAAAACCTCCTGTCGATGAGTTCAACAGACCTCTGTATGGTGGTGATATTTTTGGTGTCTTACAACCTCAAGTCAACAATCAGGCTGGTGAGCCCATCGAGCGAACATTATGGGGAGAGCTTCAGGCACCGGAAGAGGAGTCGGAGGAAGAGGAAGAGAGTGAGGACGAGGAAGAGGGCGATGAAGAGGATATAGGCACTGGCCTTCAAACCCCAAGCGGCTTGGAGACCCCTGGTGGAATGGCTTCTACCGTTCCTTCTGAGTATCCTGGCGACATGAGCGTCGGTGGCGATTTCGACCTTCGAAAACACAAACGCGGTACTGAGACCGAGGAATCTTCAGCTCCAAGATCAGCATACACTGTTATTCCAGAACGACAGATCCGTGCAGAAGGTTTCTTTGGTGGCGAGCGAGCTTACGATGTACGTGGTGCTCAGAATGCACACCTGCCGGTCTTAGGACAAGAAGATGATACCAGGAAGAGAAAGAAGCCAGGAGATGTTGATGTGGCACTGGACGTCGATTCTCTGGTATCAGAGGAAGGTCTGAGCAAGGATGAAATTAAGCGCAGATTTGAGCAGCAGAAGAAAGAGGAGAAGGGTGCTTGGGCATTTGATGAGGATCTGAGCGATATGATTGCGCAGGAAAGTCGGAAGCGACAAAAGCGTGACGAGGAGAAGAGGGGCGAGAGGAAGGAGAGATCATACAGATTCTAGGATTGGAAGATAGGCATCACATATGGCGTTCGGTGGCATTGTGAGGATCAGTTGTACGTCGGAAAGTGTAATATCAGAATCGAAAAAGTACATCTATGCTCGAGTAATTATTGCTTGTGCCCTAAAAATGCTTTATTTGTGTTTTCAATAACTTTACCCAACTCGTGTTGCTGTTCAGTTTCAACCTATTTTAAGGTTACGATCCCAATCTCTTTTTGTTCTCTGTCTTCAAACATTCCCATTGTCCTTCAACCCTCGGGACATCCAAAAGCAAGACCCAGCTGCATGCGAGGGGCAATGTGTTGCATGTATGTCTAACTGACTAAGCACCCACAGTCAGACAAGGGTTCAAAGCTAGCGGCCGCCTTCAACATCGCTCCTCCCAAAAATTATACTAGAAACACCGACATCACCACCAAGCATCAAGCATCAAACTTCACACTCTTTCCCTACCCACCACACACCGACCTCCCTCGCTCCTTCCCACGAACGTACCTACCACAAGAACATTTGCCACTAGCGCAATTTCGAAATAAGGTTAAGATCAAGATGGATCGAGATCGGAGGGATAGAGACAGGGACAGGAGAGACAGGAGCAGAAGCAGAGAGAGCTATCGTGGGCGGGATCGCGATCGAAGGTTCGTTGTTTATTCTTTGCAAGTGGTATTTTGATTGTTTTATCTTTGGGGGTGGGGCATTTTGGCTGGATCCTGGACCTCGAACGTATATACCTCGAACCTCGAACATCGACCTATTTAGAAAGTCCCTGGCCACGTCGGACAATGGATCAGAGGGGAAGAGGTAGGGGAGACTCATCTCGCGGCCGGGGCAGAGGACGAGGACGGGGGGGGACATGGCAGAGGTGGAGGTGGAGTGCAACCTATGTATGCATCCCCGACCCAATCTCCCCAGGCGCCTCGGACATTGCCTCTACGAGACATCCTTCTGCCAGAGTATGGTCCACCGCTCGAGTATGGTCGAGTATCTGTCAATGAGCGCCAAATGTTCCACGATTGGTGGGATATTCAAGATTATGATGCCAGGATCTCGTGGGTGGTTCGCTACATACAGGCATGGAGGAGAATTGGGTCCTTCGTACCGGTGCTCCCCCCAGGTTGCGAGAGGTATACCACCATGGAATGGGCCAGAGATTATCTCTTTGATTATCCCGAGCTGCGTCGGATATCGGATTTGGCAATGGACATGGCAAACAATCAGAACTATCCTCAGAACCTGCTCGGTAGATTCGAGGCTATTGCCGATGTCCCACCTACTCTGGGTCATTCTCAAAGTCATCGGCAGACAGGCCTACCGGTACTCCAAATGGGTCCGTCCTCGACGACTCATCAAATGTCCCAAGATCCAGGGACATTGACTTCACGTGTCATTCAAGCGAGCGCCGCACTTGATCCCGTCACCGAAACCAAAACATCCTGCGAATTCACCTTTCAGCCCGGCCGTGAGATTAAAACACAGTTTTGAGGAATCGCCATTCAACAGGAAGCCTCAAGAATGCGACGAGCAAAGGCTAACACAATGGCAAACAGAGGAGAAGGGGAGGTTACCAAAATGGGAGCAGGAGAATCATATCGACCCACAGCTCGCCCACGCTCCCCACGTTCACCACCGAGAATCGATTCCTTTAGAGGCGATAGGAATAGATCACCACGCAGAGAACGCGCAAGATCACCTCCAGCAACCGATACCTGGCACCCAGGCAGGGATCGATCCCCGCGTCGTCGATCTAGGACTCCTCCCCGGCGAGAGCGCTCACCGTTCAGAGACAACTGGCGGTCAAGAGCGCGATCACCACCACGCGTAAGGAGCCCGAGAAGGTTCTCTCCACGAAGAGACGAAGATCGTAGAGCAAGATCACCGCCAAGGTATATGAAGCTACTTTCTGTGTGTTGAATGGAGCTGACGTGACGCGTAGGAGAAGATCGAGATCACCATATGAACGCGAACGCCCCGGGCGTGCAAGGTCACCACTTCCTAGAAGATCTCCACCAGTTGGTGAGTCTGCGCGGAATTCAATCTCCCCAATTCCAACATTCCCATAACTCGCGACCAATTCGGGCTCATCTACTGACCATTTCAGGACCGCGAGGTTATCGCCCCCGTTCTAGAACTCCAGACCGTAGAGACGACCGCGCACCTACTGGTCCAAGTTCGTCAAATTGGAGAGCTCGATCACCTTCTCTTCC
The DNA here is from genome assembly GCA_014904845.1 of Acephala macrosclerotiorum. NCBI lineage: Eukaryota > Fungi > Ascomycota > Leotiomycetes > Helotiales > Mollisiaceae > Acephala > Acephala macrosclerotiorum. The sequence continues at coordinate 68,607 of MU119283.1, forward strand.
TGCTCGCGATTCTGAGCGATCTTCTGGTCGTACTTCCGGAAATACCTCTCGACGCTCATCACCACCTATCCATCCTGATCGTATGCACCTTACACAAGCCAATGCCCGCGAACCAAGACCCCGCTCACCTCCTACACGAGAACGTTCACCTGTTACACAGCTTGCTTTTAGAGAGCGAGACTCTGCTAGATCCACACCCCGAGAGCGCTCGCCTGTTCGACCAACTGCGCCACGATCCCCTCCTAGAGGGCCGGCTGGCTTTCGAGCACCACCCACTGGACCAAGCAGCAATCGAAACTTTACCGCACTTAATTCATCTCGCAATCCAATAGTGCCATCAATTATACCTTCAGCTCCTGCATCTCATTTGTCCCATCACCGATCCGAAAATAGCGGTCCTGTTGTACCACCTGCAGGTCCACGTGGCTATGTTCCCCCGACACGTGGCGCCTATAGCATGAGAGGAGGCAGAGGTTCATTCGGTAGCGACCGAGTAACCCGTCCCGACACAGGTGCATGGGGAGCAGCTCCTCCAACTCGACCAGTAGTAGCTGCAACCCAAGATATTGCCATGCGCGATGCACCTTCCAAGGTTCCCACGCCCGTTAGTCGCTCAGCACCATCACCTCGATCACCTCCATCCATCACATCCGGTCCTTCACCAACTATCCCTACCGGCCCATCAGGCGGCATCCCCACTGGTCCACGAGCCGGAGTTCCTTCTCGTCCATCATTACAGCATTCATCAAGCGTCTACGGTCGCTCCACCCAACCAAACATCAACAACGGACCTCGACCCCACCCAGCCATGGTTGGTATCCCACCTATTATCCCCGGCGGCCGAATCGATTCTGCAGCAACAGGCATTCCCACCGAAATCCAAGCTCGACTAAAGAAACTAGAAGAAGAAGAACAGGTTTTGAGGGAGAGACATTATGCGAAGCAGGAGACGTTGAAGCAGGGGTTGAAGGGGTGGGATAAATTGAGTAGGGAGGCGGCGGGTATGGCGTTGAGGACTGAGTTGAGTGAGAGACATGTTAGGATGCTGGCTGGGGAGGGGGTTGGTGGTGCTGCTTTTTAGTGGACAGTTACTCGTCGAGCTGAGATGAGGTTGGTTGACGTGTTGTATGATTATATTTCCTTTCTTTTCCTTCGTTATGACAGACAAAAGCGGAGCAAAAAATATCAAGCAGGCAGAGATGCACTGTAGGCGTGGGGAATGCCCTTCCTTCTCTGGGACATGACTAGTCTGTTGGTAAAGGTTAGGCCCTTACGTGTAGAGATAATGAAAACTTTGAAAACAACAAATGAGTTTCCAATGTTGGACTTTCTGACGTGTATTTGGCTCTTACGCTCGGGGGGTTGGAAACTAACCAGAGGTACCTACGTAGACAAAAGGTTGAGCCTCGCCTTCAGCAGATCTCAAACTTCAAAGCTAAGTCTCTCAGAAGTGAATTACGTCTCAATTGTTAAATTGTTTCAATTATTCCAGGCTTACAAGGACATTCATGTTTGGGTCCACAATATGTATTATGCCACAGGTATCTCTGCTTGGTATCAACTTTACACTCCCATCCATCTCGTTCCTTTCCCTTCCCTTCCTTTCCCTTCCCATCCCATCTCAAAAGCTGGCCAAATTCATCTCAAGCACAGCTAGCAACTCCTCTCGATATCTGCATTTTATTAATCTCTGCTCTTTATGCACTCTCCCAACTCTCCCAGGTATTAACACCTCATCTCATCTCATCTCCCATCAGCGAAAAAGCAAAGTCAGAAGCATCGCTATGCAGACTAAAATGATCTACTCCACCCTATCTGAACCCGCCTTAGACATTTTACAAAGGAAAGAAACCGCTCCCCTGCTAAATGCAAGCAACAAATTTGCAATGAAGGAAATTAGGTATGTGTGTGCTCGCGCAAACCAGACAAGTCCCCAAGTCGGAGAAGCCTCAAATTTACCGCTCGATGTATGTACGCCCAACTCCAAACCACCGCCATCTTAATACTAGCGCAGCGCAATGCGCGAAGTCAAGATCACTCACTGTCGCTGACCAGATCAACGATATCGTTCTTCTTCACCTCCTTAACTTTGCCCATGACCTTCTCCTTCGGCTTTTCCTTTCCCACAACTCTCTTCCTGGTATTCGTCTTGATGCCCACCTTGCTATCCACCTTGCCTTGGTCCATATTGTCCATCTTGACTCTCTCCGAGTTGCTCATACTAACACTGCCTTTCAAGGTCTTCTTAAGCGGAGAAATAGGCCTTCAAGATCAGCGACGTACCTACCAAACGGAAATCGGAGGCCAAGCCAGTACTCACTCATCCGATTCACTGTCACTAATCCTAGGCTCCACCAGATTCGCATCGTCAGGCTCAAAATCTGGATCTTTGTCTGGGTCATCATCTCCCCCTAATTCTCCATATTTTCGACGCCTTTTAGTTGCTGGACTGCCGTTTGTCCTGTAGTTGCTGGGGGTGCCATTGGTTTGCTTGGTGGTCGAGAAGGGGCGTTTCTTGCTCTCGCTCACAGTACGGTCGCTGTGAGAACGATCGCTCGCGACTGAAGAGGGCTTTCGGACGGCCGCAGAAGCAGCTGATGCAACGCTACCCGGTCTAGAGGCTGGACGAGCATTGGTAGAACCTTTATTTGTGCTTGAAGTGGATTCAGCTGGCGAATTGAGTCGATTGGAAGGGGGTTGAGTTCGAGATGCAGGACCTTGGGGTGGGGCGGATGGTGTATTTCGAAGTGATGTCTGTGGGCGAGATGCAGGACCTTGGCTAGGAGCAGCCGATGATCTTACGGCAGCTGTAACTGGAGCCTGGTCTTGAATTTTAGTAGCGTTTGACTTTCGCATCTTCTCTACCTCCTCCCCAAGATCTGCGACTTTCTCGTTGACTTCAGTGAAATTGTCGATTATTGTGTTCTGATCTGTATGGTACGTAGATGTTAACGCACTCAACTCTTCTCCAAATTTCTTGGTAGAAGATTGGAGCTTGTTGACAGCCGGTTCCAGAGTGACATCGATCTCGTCGCGCATGTTTTGAACACGCTGTCTCTCGTTGGTGACTGAGAGCTCGATTGCATCCATCCTGGTGTTTACCCTAGGTTCCACTGCTTGAAGTGCTGTCATAGATGCTTGGAGTTGGGCGATGTTGGTCTCAGCGTTTGATATGCTCGGCAGACTGTCCAAGACATTGTAGACAATTGCTTTGTGGAGTTCGGCTGTGTTGATGTTGTCGACTCTAGATTGCACATTGCCTATGGCAGCGTCGTGACTTTCAACCGAAGCATAAACCCCATTCAGCGCCGTCTGGAGCTGATTGACCGTGTCCGATCGCGCAAATATGCCTTGAGAAGTGATGGCATTAATAGCGTTATTGGTAGCAGCATTCGTAACACTTGCCATGACGCTTTGTATTGCCTCCTTCGATTCTCGACCGAGGGTTTCGTGATCTTTCCGAAGGGATTCGATGGATGCCTGTAGTTTGCTGCTGCTGTCCTTTTGCTCGAGCTTGAGAGACCCTACAGCAGCATTAACCATATCGTCCACAACCCCCCCTACCATCTCTTCCAGTGCTGTTAGGCTTCCCTGAACAATTTGCAAGTCGTTCTCTACTCTCGCGATCCTAGGGACAAGGGTTGCATTTGGTGGTGCTGAGCCGGCCTGAGCTGGCGTCACTGGTGCTTGCAGTTCTTGAGTAGCTGGTCGTTGCTCAACGGCGTTCAAACGCTGCTTGACAGCGGATAAACCATTTTCCAGCTTCGCGAGCTCAGCGCCGGTTTCCGTCTCCAGAATTGTCTCCACCTTTTCAAGACGAGACTTGATTGGATTGAGGTCGGGAAGGTTGTGAGGAACATCTAAAGACGGACCCATTGGCCGACTTTCAAGGGCCTTCACTCTTTGGTCGAAGGATGCTAGATTGGATTTGTTGACATTCCCCATTTCAGCTATTCGCTTACTGATAGGGGCTATATCTGGCATGCTCGACTCCAGTAGTTCAAGACGTATCTTGATAGATGAGATGTCGGCGCTATTGCGAGTCAAAGTTGATGGTGCTGAACTAGCCGTAGGCGACTCTGACGTGTCCATCCTCTTCTCTAGCTTCGCCAGCCGATAGATGACGGAGTCATTCGATTCGTTTGTTTCTTGACCTACGAGCAGTGCTTCGAGTTTCCTCAATCGAGAGCTAGTATCGGAATCAGACGCCGCGGGATCCGATCCGTTGCCAGACTTATTGGTTTCTAGGTTTGTAAGGCGAGTGCTGAGAGTGTTGAGATCGGGACCTTTCTCGAAATGGTTGTTGATCTTGGCTACCTGGCTGAGCAACGATTTCCATTGGCCACTCAGAGAAGCTATCTTTGAGATCTCTTGCTTGAGAGGCTCGATATGTGTCTTAATAAGATCATAACTGTCCACCTCGGATGGAGGTTTTGGTAGTTTCAACAGTGACTCCAGCTCCCTCACTCTCTCAATGAGAGGACTGGGGGAGTTGGCCTCTCCAGGCTGACTCTCGTGGATACTGGTGCTAGACCCCACCTTTGACAATTTTGCTTCAAACGCACTATCTAACTGCGTCGTAAGACCTTCAACGAGAGCTTTATAGTCACTGGTGACCTTGACACAGTGATTGTTGACGTTATTGATGCCACCATTGAAGCTTTCTTCCGAGACAGTCGATGATTCCAGTATTGTGACGCGGGAATGAAGCTTATCAAGCTCGGCAACGCGCGTATCAAGGGCGTCAACTAGCTGTTTCATTCCATCGACGCGCCTAGAAATCATGTCGGATCCAACTTTGCTTTCAGCCTTAGTTTGGAAGCTGCTATGCTCTTGTCGCCAAGAGGATGCGTCGGTCTCCTGCCTCTCAACCAGCTGAGCGTGCTTAGATTCAAGCTCCTTGTAGCTCTTCTCGATCTTTTGGTGCTTTTCCTCCAATTGCCGGTTCGTCTCTCTTTGCTGTGCCAACAACTTCTTCTGTTCTTCCAGCAGATGCGCAAAGCCTTCGCACGTTCTCTCAAGCTTTGCTAGTCTTTCTTCATCTTTCGACGAATCCTGGCTACTAATGCCCTTGGATAGGATACTGGGAACGAAATATACAACAGCTTCCTGGGCGTTTTTGCTTAGGGAGACTGTCTTGGTCCTGACTTGGTCTGAAACCTTTTTGTATGCCCTTTCCGCATCTTTCATAGCACTAGTTTGGGACTCCTTAGTAGAAGGAAATTTGTCATGCTGCGATTGGAACTTCTCATACTCTGCCTTTCTTCGTTCTAATCTTTGGGTTTCTGTAGACTGCTGAGACTTTAATGACGACAGATCTGCGCATTCATTAAGCAAGCCGAAAAGCCTATCACCTAATAATTGTAGGGCAACGTCCTCTTCTGATCGATTATTCGCGGACATCTCGATAATAGCAGCAGTGGACGCAGATTGTGGTTGCGCTTGAAGGTGAACCGTATGCACTTTACTAGCGTTGACTGCCCCTTGGGCATCAGTGATGGAGGAGCTCAGCTTCATTTTCGGTGACTTGGAAACTTGATCCCCAGGGTCCAGCTCGAGAACTGGAGCTGGGTTGGTATCAGAGATGTGATCTTCGAGGTTCGTCTCTAAGACATCAGGTTGGCGTGTCTCAGACACTTGATCATTAAACTGAGTTTCCACCGGTTGTTGTTGACCCAAATTCACATTGAGATCTGTAGCTTGATCATTCACCTCCGCCGCTGGAATATGCGATTGAGCTGGACCGGGCAGTTGAGGGTCTGCTGCAGGAGACTGATCCTTCTGTTGTGTTTCCGATGTTTGCGGTTGGTCCGAACTAGGTGCGCGTTCATTCAGTATCACCGCTGGTCCTTGCAGTTGTTTCAGCTCATGAAGCTGAGCATTCCCAGCAAGGGGGCTAGAATTGTCAACTAGAATTTCGTTAGCGACGATTGGAGAATAGGGTAATAGCTTTTGAGGTCTTTAAAAGCCTTGTCAAAGGAACGCTGATTTGTAATGATGGAGTGGTCGATGAGTCATCGCGTAGTGATTAATGAGAAAACGCCTCGGAGAAAAGTAAATACGTACCTCGCTCTTCCAATGGGCGTGGCTTAACTAGCGAGGGGTCGTAAAAGCGTTTCTCTTCAAACGACCTTGTACTAGCCGGCGAATAGGAATCGTAGCGTCTCGAGTCCCTTGCTTCCACAGGTGTATCGTATTGAGGTCTGTAATTGTTTTCGTATGGAAATCTCTCCCTTTCCCTCTCCCGACGTACTGGACTTCGACTGCGCGCAGCACGATATGGAGAACGCGACCTTGACTTAGATCTGCGCCTATATTGTTCTTGTCCTCGTTGATCCCACTGATCTCGTCGCTCTCGTGAATCGTCCCAAGTATCTCTTCGGCGACCGCGTGGGGGGTGTGCTGCACTTGCTGTGCCTCTGACCTGTGAACCTCTTGGGCCCGAAGGAGGAGAATGCGCGAAGTGCCTCGATGGCATGTCGCTAGGATTTTGGGCAGGTGGCGATCTGAGGAAGTCGCGAGTAATGAACTTCTTGTTTTTCTTTGAAGTCATAGAGGGTGAGCGCCGCTCTTGCCTATTAGAGATAATATGTTAGCAGGGGGTTCAAACTCAAAAAAATTGCAGGTTGCAACGAAGGTGAATCTCTCCAATGTTTCGTCCCAAATTATTGTACAAGAGTAAAAGAGACGGAGTCCTCCTGACCAAGGGACATTGAGATCAACGCACCCCTCAGCAAGCCTTCCGCTTAATACCGGTGACCAATCCTCCTCGCAGAATACTCAATGTGCGCATCATCAGCAACAGATAGGAGGAAGAACACCTCTCCGGGAGGGGTCTGATAGTGGCGTGGGGTCTCGTCCGAATTGTTTACTTGAGATCGCGGATTATCGTGAAGGACAAGACAAGCGTAGAGTTGATGTTGTAAAACGGACCGTCAGTGCGATGTCGCCTCAGGTATCAACGGCTTATTATGTACAAGAAAGGGAACATATTGCGTTGGGGAAGGAGTGGCGTAATTCACGTATTGACTTCGACCCAACGCGTTTGGCATCAAAACGAGTTGCAGCAGAAGTTGACGAAAGTTCTTGGATAAATTTACTCTATTTAAGCTGCACCCCTGTCATAATAAGCGATAGCGCTATGAGAACCTTAAATAGATTAAAAAAATGGTCCAGAAAAGGTTAGCTTAGTGTTAAATACCAACTCAAATTCAATGCTCACACGCATCCCGTAAATTTAAACTTTGGAAGCTTTCCACTACACCAATATCAACGCGACTTCGTTGTTCTGAGCGTAATACCCACTACTTTATCAGGAACTCTCCAGACCTTCCATTATGGCTGCAGTAAGTGATAACGATTTCGCAGCGCGCAAGGATTCCATCTAACGTGATTAAAGGCAATCCAAACTGTCTCTGAGAGCAAGGAGCTCCGGGGACTCAACCTGATCGCGGCGCATTCGCATATCAGAGGACTTGGAGTCGATCCAGATACACTCGAACCGCGAGCCTCATCACAAGGGTTGGTCGGGCAAGAGAAGGCGCGGAAGGCTGCTGCTGTCATTCTGCAGATGGTGAAGGAGGGGAAGATTGCAGGACGAGCAGTGTTGATTGCTGGACCTCCAAGGCATGTTATTCGCAGGCGTCATCCGGATCTGAAGTTGACGAGGAGATAGTACTGGAAAGACAGCGATCGCGATGGGCATGGCGCAGTCTTTGGGCGTCGATGTGCCGTTCACGATGCTTGCTTCATCTGAGATCTTCTCCCTTGAAATGTCGAAGACTGAAGCTTTGGAACAAGCATTCCGGAAGTCGATCGGTGTGAGAATCAAAGAAGAAAGTGAGATGATCGAGGGAGAGGTCGTTGAAATACAAACAGACCGGAGTGTCACTGGTGGTACAAAACAAGGCAAACTTACAATCAAGACAACCGATATGGAGTCCGTATACGACATGGGCACGAAAATGATCGATGCAATGACCAAGGAGCGCGTTATGGCTGGAGACATTATCTCAATCGACAAATCATCTGGGAAAATCACAAAGCTGGGTCGATCATTCGCCAAATCGCGCGACTATGATGCTATGGGTGTGGATACCAAGTTTCTACAATGTCCTGATGGCGATTTGCAGAAGCGCAAAGAGGTGGTTCATACAGTTAGTCTTCACGAGATTGATGTGATCAACTCGAGAACACAAGGCTTCCTAGCTCTCTTCTCTGGAGATACTGGAGAAATCCGAAGTGAGGTTCGAGACCAAATCAATACCAAAGTCGCGGAATGGAAGGAGGAAGGCAAGGCCGAGATTGTGCCTGGTGTTCTCTTCATTGATGAAGTTCACATGCTCGACATTGAATGTTTCTCCTACATCAACCGAGCTCTTGAGGACGAACTTGCACCTATTGTCATCATGGCAAGCAACAGAGGCAATTCCAGAATTCGAGGTACAAACTACCGAAGTCCCCACGGTCTCCCACTGGACTTCCTAGACAGAGTGGTCATTGTCAGCACGCATGCTTATCAAAAGGAGGAGATCCAACAGATTCTTTCTATCCGTGCCGCAGAAGAGGAAGTTGATGTTACACCAGATGCATTAGCCCTGCTTACTAAGATTGGTCAAGAGACGGGTCTCCGATATGCGAGCAACCTTATCACAACATCACAGCTGATTGCTGCGAAGAGGAAAGCTAAGCAAGTCGCTATCGAGGACGTTCAGAGGAGTTTCCAGCTGTTCTATGACTCGGGCAGAAGTGTGAAGTTCGTGTCAGATTTCGAGAAGAGATTAATTGGAGAGTCTGGCGAGGTGAACTTCACTGTGACAAATGGACACGGCGATGCAATGGAACTTTCATAGATTGGTACCCGGCGTTCGGAGCGTATGTGAAGGGCTAAAAGTTAAGATAATTGTACAAGTAGTTAGCGGCGCAAGAGGTATTCTGAGTAATCACGAAGAACGAATGAAAGGATAAGCTCCTAGCAATTCATGACATACGATTTAACATTTTTGGGTATCTTGATTCTACTCATACAAAGTCCACTATCCTACTCCATGGACCTTCATCACCTGCTTTCCTGAATTCCACCCCTTCGCCAAAATAGCCAGCATCCTGCCATGCAGCCATCGTTACACCATCATATGGGCCTTGCTTGGCATCACCATCTCGACCATCAATCCATCTGTATTCCCACATCTTGACAGGTTTGGATCCATCAGGTCCTGCTTCTAGCTCAGGTGCTGGCGGCTCTACCCAGTCCTCGCCCGATTCTCGTCGATACTGCCTAATGAGCATCTCCCTCTCTTGCTCATATATCTCTGTCTGGCCTCTTGTGAGCAGCTGGTCAGCTGCACCGGTAATTGCATCAACTGCTTCTCTGATCTTGACTTGCTCTGGGTCCTCGGCCGGCTTTGCAGCATCAACATCCATAGCATCATCGCTATTCTGCTTTTGCTTTTTCAGCTTCCATTTGGGGACCTTTTTCGTTTTCGTTTGTCCCTTGCCCAATCTCGCCAGAGCTTCCAGAACTGTTTCGCCCTTCTCTAATCGTAATATGAGCGTTCGTAAGATGTCTGGTAATAGTAGTGCATCGTCTGCAAGTCTTTTCTGTCGTAATTCCGCTTCTCTCCTCTCATGTGCCTCGGCCGCCCTCTTCATATCCTTTTTCCCAATGCCTTCCAGCCATGAATCATGCTTCGAATCCGGATCTACAGCCTTCCTCACAAAGTTTCCAGCTTCGTCGAATCTTCCCTCTTCCTGTTCTGCCTTCATATTGAACGCATCGACCTTTGGCGCATTCCTCTTCAATCCTCCAGCACCAACCTCCTCATCGACATCTTCCTCCAATGCGGCCAAAGCAGCTTCTTCCTCGTCCTCGCTGCTCTCCTGATCATCCATCGCATGGGTGGAAAGCTTGCCCTTCGGATCCAGTGCAAAATTCCCAGAGACATGTCCACCACTCTTACTACTATGCACCTGCCCCTCAATCTCATCCTCCTCCATAAACCTCACAGCCTTCCCTTTCTTTCCCTTCCCTGGCACCCCCTCCTCCTCATCCCCATCCGCATTTTCATCCTCCAAATCAGCAAACATATCCGCATCCTCCTCCATCTCACTCTTTCCCTGTCCGCCCTTCTTCCCATAATCAAAAGCATCCTCCAAATTCACTTCTCCCTTCTTTCCCTTCGCCCTCTCTTCGGCCCTAGCATTGAAATCATCGTTGTCAGAATCAGAATCGTAGCCATCTAGATTCACAGCTCCACGTTTGGTTGCAGCTCCGGCGCCGATTACGTCGGCTTCGAGGACGGCGTCTTCTTCTGGGGCGTCGGGAGCAAGGGCTGAGGGATTGCGGATGTCGAATTTGGGTTTCTTGGTTGAGGGGCCGTCAGAGGATTCTGCGTGGTGTTGGCGGGCGAATTGTTCGCCTGCACGCTTTGGGCGGGCTGCTGAGTAGCGGGAGGACATTTTGGTAGTTTAAGAGATCATGAGGGTGCGATTTGTGAAGTGAAGACGTGGATGTGGACAGCTCTTATTATGGTCTGTCCAAGGCTGCGGTAGAATCTCGGGGCTTAGTTTTTGAGCTTAAATTGCCCCTCAGGCACAGCCGAACGTCATCCGTTGCGACCTGGAGCTTTCTTTTTGGACCAGCTATCTTGTGAACATACTCTTCGGCCATATTTTCGCAACTCCTTCTACCACTTCTTTTCTACCTTCAAAGTACACTTTCAAGATGGTAAATTCCCCCCAATGCTCACAACTCGCCCATATGCTTACAAGAACAGTCTGGTTGGGGCGGCTACTACGAGGGCGATGACCCAGTCGCCATGTACAACATGCTGCAACGAGGCGGCATGCGAGGACCCCCAAAGCGCTTCGACGAATACTACCGCTGCTACCCAACCGTCATGCTCCCCGGTCCTGAACGAGAAGATCTCAACTATGGCGGAAAGATCATCATGCCTGCTTCTGCGCTGGAGAAGCTCACACGACTACACATCACATACCCCATGCTATTTGAGGTTGAGAATGGCAGAGCACCAGGAGGTGCTAGAACTACTCACTGTGGTGTCTTGGAGTTTATCGCAGAGGAAGGAAAGGTCTTTATGCCGCACTGGGTATGCTGCTCCGTCTGCTTGTTTGGAGATAAAGTCTAACGAGCGTAGATGATGCAAACCCTCCTTGTCGACACTGGTGATCTTATCGAAATCAAGTCTACTGATCTGCCACCAGCCTCACTTGTCAAATTGCAAGCCCAACACGTCAATTTCCTCGAAATCAGTGATCCGAAGGCCGTCCTCGAGAAAGCCTTCCGCCAGTTTGCCACGGTCACAAAAGGTGACATTTTCTCCTTCAAATACAATGATACCGTCTACGATGTTGCTGTTCTAGAAGTCGAGCCTTCGAGCGATAAGGTGGGTGTCAGTATGCTAGAAACGGATGTCAAGGTCGATTTCGAAGCTCCTCTCGGATACGTCGACCCTCCCAAGCAGAGTCGAGCATCGAGCGGAACATCGACACCAAGATCTGTGGCTGGTCTGCCAGCTGGCGGAATGTTGCATAATCAGGGAACAATGGCACAGGCTATTAACTACGATGCTATTGCTCCATCTTCGAACGCAGCTCTAGCAGGTCAGAAAGCCGTATCCTCGAACTTCCTTCTTGGTGGACAGAAGCTCTCTTCTAAGAAAGGCAGCAAAGCTCCTACACCTAAGCCTTCGACTCCAGTAGCTGGCGCTAGCACCAATGGCCCGAAACCTACTGTCATCAGAAGAACAAACGGTCCTCAGCCACTCCGACTACCACTCAATAAGCTATTCTTTGGATACGAGATCAAGCCCGTCAAGACACAAGCAGACAAGGACAAGGAGAATGCCGAAGCTGCACAACCGCACTTCGCAGGCCAAGGACAGACATTGAGAGGAGGCATCAAGAAAAAGGGTGATAGTGATAAGGAGAAGGAGAAAGCCGCTGAGGAGAAGAAGCCGGAACCTAGTGTTGGGAGGCGGTTGGATGGGCGGAAGGTCACATAATCCTGCATACTGGGGAACACAAAATACACATGGGTTGGGACAGGATTTCTCGAGAATAAGATTGCAAAGATTGGCATGGCGTTTGTAGAGCGTGGGAAGGTTGCGTTGGCGTCCATTTGGTTTCGGAGGGGATTTCAGTGCTACTTTGGTGAGCGGATAGCTCGGAGTCAGCAAGAATGTGATATCTTGAAATTCTTTGCTTGGGATTACCGCCTGAATTTCGTGATCAGGGGTTTCATCCTCCCAACTAGTCGAGTCAATCGAGAACGCCAGGTCAAGAAGCTGAGATTCTAGTGGGGAAAGTTCTCGTATTATCAGCCAACGACCGTCCTTGCTCACGGAAAACGGATGCCAGAAAGTCTAGGCAAGGCTGGGAGATTGAAAGCGTGTGATTGTGCTTCTGCTAATCCTCGAGGCCTCTGTTGAATACGAGTTTTCACAAGTGTGACTTCCCTGCCTGGATCACCATTTTGATGTTATTGACTTTTGCCATACTGGATGTTCTGCGAGCTTTTACTGGTTGTGGTCTTGACTTTTCCCTCACTGCTTGACATACAATTCAACGCCAGTCGCATGAAATCATTTCTATGTTACGCTAAGAGTAAGGCTAGTCCTTCTATTAACGGGGTTATTTAATTATAATGAGGAATGAAAAGAGTTGAATCTGGGAAAGTGCCTTGTTTTGCAGATTTCGGTTGAGTGTGCTGTAGCTTAAATTGTTGCTCCAACTTGAGGCGTTGTTCCGGCTTAAGTTGCTGGTGCGGCTAGAGTTACTGCCCCCGCTAGCTGTGCTTCTGCAACCCACTTTGGGACATAGAACTTGAGGATTCTTTCCTCCCATTCTTCTAGCTCCTCTCCCTTTGTTTCTTTTGCAGTCAATATAGCAGACAACGCATCCTTCCACATCTCTACAAGTCCAGTTCCAGAGCCCTCCACATCCGCAAGAAGGTTTTTGAGTCCCCTCTCAGTTTTGTAATTCAAGCCGTCTCGCTTCATATGGAGCATGCCGGCGACATTTCTTGCGTGGACCGCCCTTTGTCCGTGGCGTTGTTCCAATGCAATTCTCACCATTCGATTGACGAGGTCTTGGCCTGTCAATGCAACTGGTCTCAGAGCCTCGTCTCCTGGTATGATGCCAAATGTCGCATGATTCATGAACTCATCTTGAGTTGGGGGTGGAAGTATACCGGTCCTTAGCCGAGTTTGTTCTCTGAAGTAGTTGTCGTCCATTCCCTTGCCAGTATCCTCTCCTTCCTTCCTTTTGCTGATCCTCCAGTCGATGAGTTCTTGCTCTCTGGCTCTGGCATTCTGCCAATCCATAGCGCGTTCGTGGTCAGGATGGTCAGGGTCCAGATACGAGTCTCTCATTCGGCGGAAGTGTGCTATTCCTTCTACTGGGAAGCCGACCAAATCCAAGATACTTTGGTTGGGCAGGTCGTCGACGAAGCTGTCTTCGGTGAAACGCCCAGCATGCTTTATTTGAACATTGTTCCGCGCGAGATAGTGCGCGAAGTGGACCAATTTGCCCAAAAATCGGACCCCTATCCAACACATGTTCGAATTAGTTTCCAAGGCTTGAACAATGCTAGTGTAAGAATGGCACATGGCACCGGAGGTTATATGCAAATAAAGGGGTTGGAAAGAGCACATATGGGGGAACTTACACCAAGCAATAGTCTCAGGATCCATGGTCCCATGATGATGACGGAATTCGATGGTGAAAGGCTTATTGTCTCTCGCCAAAGACAGATTAACAGAAACCCAGTTTCTAAGACCGCGAGTTGCACCGGTGTTGGTTGCACTCTTTCCAATTGACATCGAGGGCTCACCGATGACACCAACCCCGTACTCTTGGATCGGGCCAATCCATTCACCTACAGACCACCCACTTACCTTCGTTTTCAGCTCCTGCATATTATTTGCTGCATAACACATATCCGCAAATTGACTTGGTGTATACCTCAATCCAGGTAGTAGTTGTATATCTTTCTTATCATCCGTGTAGGCGAGTCTCTCGTGCTCCATCCCTCTTCTCAATTGCTTACACCACATACTATATCGTTGAGACATTGGTAGCCAAGACTCAATTTCCGTCTCGAAAATACCATACAAGACGCAGACATTTTTCGCAACTTCCAAAGAGACTGCACCATCTCGAATACCGAAATGGACGTGTACGTGCGTTTCGCCGTCGAACCACGCTCCTTGGTTCATATTATCGTCGAATGTCAAATCAGTGCTCAATTGTTGCAATTGAGCATACCAACTTGGCATGTCATCGAAGTTCAGCACCGCAGACACGAGCTCAGCTCCAAGGACTCGATATCGATGCGCTTCGGCGCTTGTAATGAGAAGCTGTGGGACTAGATGCGTGTCCCTTTGCGGTAAGATACTATCGTCAGTTGTAAGATGCCATTTCGTGGTATCTGGTGAGCTTTTCGGAGGATCTATTCTGATTTCACCAAGAAGTGAAGGTGTTTGAGGAGAATGCTGAGTCGCATGACTGATGTATGCTTTCAGGTATCCTAGCATCTTCATCCTCTCTATGAAATCCTCAGATGAATGCGTGTCTTGCGTTGAATCTGTCTGCGTGGAACTCCCAGTGGGACTTGGTGGTGGCAGTGGAATTTCGTCTGGCTTTGGGGTCGACCCTAGAATCAGAGAGGGAAATGGCCACCAGGACCATCTAGGCATTGGATATGGAGGCAGAGGTATAGGTATGGCGTCAATCACAGCCTGGCGCTCCCGATCTTCTGCTCGAAGGGCTTCCATGATTGCATCTCGCAATTCTTGCGAGGCGGCACTGATACCTGTGGGGTAGTCATTTGTGTTGTTGGCGTCGCCTGGTATGGCGTTCTTGATCCAAGCTTTGTACATCCATTTTCTGACTGCTAGGTTTAGTTCAATTTCTAGACCGAAGGTCAATTCGGGGGTATTATCGAGTACTGAGTCAGAAATCGGATCTGGGACTGGGGTTAGATTGGAGGTTGAGCTCCCCTGAGCACCTCCTTCACTGCTTCTTGTCGCTTGAGAAGCCATAACGATATCGTTCAGTCGGCTGTCTACTGTATTAATAAAAGCGTTTCAAGTTTGCGTATTGAGGATGAACGTGATCTTTCGGACAAATTGTCTAGTTAGGAACAATGAGTCCCTTTCTGGCGTGGTTCGTTAGATCGCAAAGGTTGGTTCCTATTTACTTCGAGTGACCTCAACTATTAACAAAGAGCCTAGCATTTCTGTACATCGACAATGGTTTGAAGGATGAAGTCAAAGAGATTTCCAAATGCAGCTGGCCAGAAGCGGTGTTTGGTGCCGCCCGTCGCTGTGAGGATATCCGGGATCAGAAATGTACGTCGAAGCTATAGAGGTAAGCTGCTTCTCACAATGTCACATTGTTTCACCAAGTTGCTGCTTTCCTGGTCACGAAGTATGCAAGGTCTAGATAAATGAACACTCAATGTTCAACTTGGATTCAATAGCTAATAGTTCTATAACCTGGGCAGAGATTCCTAAGCATAATAAACGCCAAGTTTCGCGGCTATGCATTCCCGAGAAAGGTACTCTCAGATGTTCCTCTCCTCTGTCGATCTGCACAGTAGCTCTTTATCGCCGGAGTAGGAGCAGGAGCAGGACGAGGCTTGCTTGGTCTATACCTCTTCGCTTGATGCTGGTCCTCTTCCCTCCCAGAACCAGGAACCTCCGACGGCACCCTCAGTGACCTGGTAACAGGATGCCTCCTCCTGCTTGCCTTCTCCATGGCCTCTCTTCTTGGCGATCCCTTTTGCTTCTTAGCTAACCTCTCCTGCATGATTTCCATGATCTCTTGAGCTTCGATCGCCCTCCGATGCATGTCCTCCTCCTTCCGTCTCTCTTCCCTCGCCCTCGCGTCATCAGCTTTCCTCTTCTTGGACGACCTTGGCTTTGGCTTTGGAGCTGGTTCGGAGTTAGAACTGAGAATTCTAGCACTGCGTGTTCCCCTTCCGCTGCGAGGCTCAAATCCGTCTCCGTACCAAGCAGTCATTTCCTCTGCATACCTAACGACAGACTCGAGGACTGGACTTGCCCTTCGCCGGACATCGCGGGCAGCTCTTGGTGGTGGCAGAAACTCTTGTCGCAGGTCATCGTCTGGACTAGAGGGAACAGATATTAACTCTTCCACAACATTCTTTGCGGTCTGCTTCGGGTGTGGATTTGGCTTGGTACGTTTTCTCCCCTCCGGCTTGGTTGGCTCATAAGGCATTTCCGAAGCTGGGGTTTCGGCCTCGACCTCAACAGGAATAGTTTGTTCCTTGAGCTCTATCTTGTATCCCATCAAGATGGCCAGATCCTGCTGGTACCATCCCTCTGCATTGAGCAGTGACTCGGGTATAGGACCTGGTGCTGGCGTCCACTTTCTGGGCACGACATCATCGCCGTCACTGCCATCAGCTGGAGCCCCAACAATCTTCCTCAAAGGATTGGCTGAGTGAGTTTTCGCGTTCCGATCTTTTTTCGGCTTCTGTTTTCGCTCTTTTTCTTTGGCAGCCTTTTGCTGTATATACTGAGCGTAGTTGAAGCGTGCATTGCTAGCTAGAAATTTACCATCAGGACCTCGGCGGGGTACTGGGAGGCTATAGTCTGGGTCTGAATCTGCGGCGCTGTCATCTGTTGTCATTCTTGTTGGAGGTGTTGGATGCTCTTCACTTTCTTCCGAGTATTCGCGTCGTTTGTGGCTTCTGGGTTTGTATGGGATGAAGTCTCGTTCGATACTTTGCATTAGCTCTTGGCTCTTTGGTGGGATCTCAACTACAGGCCATGTCTCTCTCGGGTCTGGTATCCCACCAACTTGGAATGGCTCGACCTCCGACTCGTCGCTCGACTCCTCTTCCTCTTCACTAGAAGTTGGAACTATCAATCGCGTTTTGGTCGGTCTGAGCTTCCAAGTTGGCCTAAGTGTCCTTTTTTGCTTCCTGCTTCTTCGGGTAGGGACCGAATCGGCAAGCTCCTCATCATCCGAATCTTCGACTGTCGGTTGCGCTTCGGTCTTTGTGCGAACGCCATCGTCCTGTTTGAGCTTGGCGGTGGGGGCTGAGGCGATATCCTCGTCGTCATTTAATTCTTCCTTTATCGATTGCGTCTCCTCTGGCTGGGGCGTGTGCTCGTGGATCTTTATGTCACTGTTGTATACGAATTCATCTACCTCGCCAACTTCCGAATCCTCGATAATCTGTTGTATATCGGTGGCCTCAGGGGCTTGCTCGTCTACATCCATCTCACTAGCGTATCCTGAATCGGCCTCCTCGTCCTCTGTATCTAAGGTCATCAGCTGTGTTCCAGGTGGCTCAGGCATCTGCTCATCAATCTCCATTTCACTAGCACCCCCTGAGTTAACATCCTCCTCATTGTCTGAATCTGGAATTTCGGGTGGACTTTCGGTCGCTGATGGCTCCTCTGCTTTTTCTTCGACACCTATCTCTGCCTCAGCAACTGACTCGCTGTCCTCCTCTTCGTCCGAATCTTGTTTTCCTCGCAGACTATCTGTCGCTGACTCCTCCTCCTCTTCCTCCTCAACATCTGCTTCTGTCTCGGATATTGGTTCGGAAACCTCTTCCTGGCTTGATTCATAAGATACCAGCTTCTGTTTAATCTTTTGAGGCTCCTTGTCTGACCTCTTGGGTACTGATTCATGGGGAGATGCTGGTGCGAAATCTGACTCGGAATCCTCTATTTCCTCGTTAATCTCCTCGAGTTCCTCCGCAGATCCTCCCTCGAGATCTTCCTCGAAGCTGCCCTCATCTGCCTCATCAACGTCTGCACCGGTCTCTTCGACAATCTCAAGGTCCTCCTCTACTTCCTCTTCGACTTCCTCCTCGTCGCTTGAACTCTCAATTATGGCATTCTTTCTGATCTTCTTGTGTGTTTTACTCTCCTTCTTCCTCTGGTGTCGCGTTTTGATTGTTCCATTCGATGCTTTGATCTCCTTTTTGGACTTCATGCTTCGAACCAACCTCTCCTCCGCAACGCTTTCGAATTTCTTGCTCTTCGTCTCCGCCGCCGGGGCTAGTTCTTCGTGGCGCGACGATTTCTTCCTCTTGGCCCTCAGGACTGGTAGGACTGGTAGGGCTGCCTTCTGTTGTTTCGCCCTGTCCGAATTCGAAAGTACTTCTCGGAGTGCTTTGGTTACTATTCCAGTGATGGCAGCCATCATGGCCATGGCCTCTGGGCTGTCTAATTGGAACGCCATGATGGGTCTCTTTGCTGTTGCACAACTCCGTCCTGGCTTTGGAAACTGCGACTTCTAACAAGGAAGCAGTCGAATTTCGGCAACGGCTGGAGGTGAATTCGCTAAAATTTGCGCGAGACAGTCAAAGCCTTTAAGAACGATATGTACGTTTGAATGGTGAAGAGAGGAAGGTCTTTGACTTCCTTCTCTTTGTTAGATCTTTCGTGATGTCGAGGTTGAAAGCGGCTCGGCGCTGGTATCCTCATCGTCGGGGAGCCGAAAGCGGACAATTGCCGCATTTGGACGAGGAATGTAGGTGATGCGAGAAAAATAACGCGACATCGAAACTTCTTGTTGATGCTCAGATGTATCATGGCTGAGGCATAAATGAGTGCGCTGGAGTAGCTGTTCTCAATCCAGGGCCTCAATGTGCAGGAAGCTGTTTTTTTAATGAACCCAAGCGGAGGTGGCACATCAGATTTCGCTTAGGAATAGGGGTTCAGACTGAAGCTTTTGCATTTTCCAACGTCCCAGCAATGCATGGATTGCCTCACTCGGAGCAATATTTCGAAGCAGAAATGATACTTGACTGCTGTCGCAATGCTCAAAGCCTCTGCTCGATGGTGTTCCACTCTAGGCTGCGACGAAGTGCAGGTTCAACTGGGACATTGAAATTGCGATTCAATGCGAGGCACACTTGGAATAAAACTTGAACATAACTTAAATCATGCACGAATACAGATTAGAGATCGAGTTGTTGTGCCGAGAGCCGCGTCAACCTCCTGCATCTGTCAAAGCCAAAGGGTCACGTGCAAATCCCCAGAAACATTTTGGAAAGGTCTTGGCCGAGCTCCAGCGATGTTGATTGTTTGAGGATGCTGCTACGCCTTGACGCGCCTTTTAAAGGGGTTTTCTTGTGTCCTGTTGAAACCAGATCCGTCAGCATCGCCCCAGCATGTTCAATCTCTCACCCTCATCTGGATACCCGCGAGGTACTTCCACTTCAACATCACCTTCGCATGCTCCCTTCAACCACCCAGATTATTTCGAACCAACTAGTGCTTGGCCAATTTCTGCGGAAGATTGGGATATTGGAAACGTTCAGGTTGCGATGCACCACTCGTCACATGACACCCCGACGCCGCGACTTCCCAACTTAGAAGACTGCATCGCCGCTACCACTTCGAGCAGAAAATATGATCTTCTGTCGTTCTTCTTTTCTTTCCCCGACAATCTTCAACACACTCTTCAACAACTTTTGGCACAGTTCGACTTATCCCGCTTGGAGTGTGTGTCGTTTCTTCTGCATCGCATTACGTATCTGATACTCAGCTTGCACGCATACAACGCCTTTCCTCTTCACGTTGAGAGACCCAGCCCTCCATGGCTAGGAAGAGGGCTGAAAAGAAACTTGACCAATACTATTCCCGCCGGAATGAGAGGCTTTCAGAAGACCGAGCGTTATTCGAATCACGCCAGGACTGGCTATGTTCGATATGGGATGGCGTGGATCTTGATGTTTATAAGATGTTCTATCAAATGTTTGCCCCCTTTTCTTCTACCCTTGTGCCTTTTACTCCCTACAAAAGCTGATTCATCTAGATGGTGTGAGCCGATCGAAGGCTGCACTGCCCAAGACTGCACTGTCCAAATGGAGTGTCTCCCGCTCCAGAGGCTCCTCGAAGCAAGAATTGTCACGGAATCCGAGACAAGAACTAAACTCCTACCAGAAGGACTCCTGGCGGAAAAATCCACGCCCTGGCCCAAAGCCACTTTCTCTACCGGACAGGAATATTATTGGGATGGCCGATTTGATGTCCCCGACGGAGCAAGCTATATCACGGCTAAGTACTGGGCTGAAACATTTAAGATGCATCTTCAACCAATATTCCATGATCCACGACGCGATTGGAAAAGTGTCGACAGACAATTTGTGGCGGGATGGCGTTTGATCAAAAAAGCTGTCTGCAACCCCGCTGATGATAGATGGCGCGTTGAGATCATCAACCAGAATGTCGCCGCAAGCTCCATATCCGGAAGGGTTAGACATAGTTTCGAAATCGAATTGTACAAACATTCTTTCGTCAAGGTGTCAACAGAATGGGCAGAGGCAATACACAAAGGAATTAAACTGATAGATTTGAGAGTCCTATCTGCAGCCTTCCAATTTTTCGGCACCTCTCTGGAGTTCCGTCAGTTTCGACTCGAGATATTGAAGCAGCCATCAAGATTATCTCCGGAGCTTCAACAGAGAATCATCGACGCTATCATGAGCCCCAAAGAGACTGGTGACTTCATCCGCAAACACTATCCTTCCTTGGCGGATCACTACTTCCGAACGATGTCGGGTCGCCTCCGCGAATGGTTGTCTAGAATTCTGACGAGGGATAACCTGCGGTATATTGGGTGGACATATCTTACGGGCGAGGGCGAGGAAGGAGTATCGCACCGTCCGAAGGGGTTATTTGATGTCCGTAGACATGAGGTCTATAGACTTCGATCTCATGATCTGAATCCTGGCTTCGAGATCGCCTCTAGAACGGAAGCCCAATGGCCAATCGAAGCTCACGCATCAAGCTTGGAGAGGGCAGGGAGAATGCTCTTGCTGGCTATAGAACGATATTTCTGGAGTTTTCAGAAGAGAAAGATGATGGAAGCTTCATGCCCAAGCAGTTTTGAAGGCTTGAGACGGGGCTCTGGGATTTCTCGAAAGGCTCTAACAGTTGTGACTCCCCTTGTACCCACTTTGACAACGCATAACCGAAGATTCTCAATGACTGTGGTCGAAGTACCGCAGCTGCTGATCGACATAGACATGGAAAAAAGGCGAAGAGTGGACAACCGAAAGACCGAATGGGTAGTGTCCACCGTCTTTATCCTCGGTGAAGAGCTGGAGGCTCTCTGTAATGATATGGAAGTCTTCTTGAGACCTCAAATGTTCGAATTGCATGAAATTCTCACAAGCTCAGCTCACGGTGTTCAAGAGCTGCCGAAATGGTGTTCGAATAGAGCTGTACTCAACGAAGTAGATAGAGGTGCCGAGATCTTGGGTTTCTAGATACTAGCGGGATGGGGAGGGTTCCTGATGGGCATGGCCTGATGTGGTGTTGACTACCGATGGATTGGAGGACTTTGAGGAGAAGGCATAAACCGATGTTACTCCACTGCCTGGCTCGGAGCTTCACACATGCTGCGTTCGAGCCTGTATTGTTAACCCTATGTACCATTCCAACAGCTCTTAGATGACACAGTTGAAATACCAATATTAAATTATCATTCTTTTCTCGACCCTCTGAAATATCAACAGTGCTAGCCGACCACATTTACTTCCTAACGCCAGCGTTATCCTCCGACCACATGAAATCATTAGGTTATCCAATATCAATCTGTGTACTCCTTCCTATATCATCTTTTCTCCTAACTCTATTCAGCACACCAAATCAAACATGACGATAAGCCTCTTCCCACCTCGGCTCAGTCTTCACCATCACCTCTCCTCTTCCTCCCTGCTGTCCTTGTACTTGACTTTGCCCTTGAGATTGGCTCCGAGACATACTAGAACTCGGATCCCAAAATTCGCTCCCAAAGCTCCCCTCCATACCCATCCCCAAACCAGGCGACATTCCCAGTCCATGTCCATACACATCTGGACCATGCCCAATCACTTCCCCAAACAATCCTTCTCCGACTCCCGAGCCGATTCCAGGACTAGAAATCCCGAATGAAGTGACGTAGTCATCGAGAGATTGGGAGGTGAATGATTCTTGGTTTTGGTTTTGATGGGAGGGAAGGCTGGGGTTGGAGGGAGAAGGGTTGGGGGAGGGGGATTTCTCGATGCAGTAGCGGGGGGTGTAGGTTGGTGTTGAGGGGAGGGGGGTCATTAGCATGCCGTTGCTGGAGATTGGGTCGCTTGCGTTTGTGTATGGCGACTCCTCGGTTTGTGCGAGGAGGCGAGATTTCGATTCTTTCTCTTTCTTCACCCTGACCATTTCGCCGGACATACCCATCTCCATTCCATACCCACTCTCGACTGTCCCTTCTCTGCTTTCATTTCCTGCATGTTCCAATTTGATGTTTGAATGAGAGTGGGGGTGAGAAGCAGAGCCACGTTTCATCTTCTTAGGCGATTCGTTCTTCTCGACGCGAGAACGCTTTGGTGTAGAGGAGGAAGATGTGCCATTTCGTGGGCGGCGGGTGGGTGCGTTTCCGTCCATTTGTTTTTTGAAGCGGGAGTAGCGCATTCGGGCGGCGTGGCCGTTAGTTATGGGTTCGCTGAGGATGGGGTCGGCGGCAACTTTGTTCCAGTCGATCTGTGGTTGGTCAGTTTCGTTTTGTCCGAAAGGGGGAATTGCGAGGCAATTGATGCAAGACTTGAGCTGTGGCGAACGCGAATTGGAAGCGGTGAAAATGATAGGCTGAGAGGAGGTGGCAAAGAAAATGTGAGGTCAGGAAAGTGGTTGCAGGTGCGAACATGTGAGTGCGTGTGTGTGGGAAACTCGCGTGAATTGTTATGAACTTACATCTTTCAAACATTTCTGCTTGAGAATCGCATATAGCAATTCCGTAATGGCAGTATCGCTCGGCATGTTTCTTGACTGACGGAGACTTGCCAGATTGAATTGTTTTGAAAGGGTGCGGGAGATTTTCTCGAGTCTGCCAGCAAGAAATCAAGGCTCGCGAGTCTGCTATTCGAGCTCCAAAAAGTGCGAGAACCTCGATACTTCTTCGACCTCAGGAACGCCCGGCAGCTCTGATGGTGCGGAATGAACTGGAGAATCTCTCTGCCAATGCACATTCGCACGAATTACCTAATAAAATCGAATTGGCGGTGTGCAATGGCTCAGAAGAAGTTGTGAATATCGGTGAGGGGAGCAAGTAGAAATATCTCTCGCCTTCACGGCACTTGCATTGTAAATGGCTGGGGGAGCGTGCGGGAGGTACTTAGGATCCAAAGCTTTACACAAGGAACCTCTCAGTCCCAGTCACAAAGAATTCTTTCCATGCAAGAAGGCCAATTGATCGGGCACTTCTGAACTTTCCTTGTGTGAATGATGCATGGGATGATAGGATGCAGCCTAGAGGCGCAGGATAAGGGGCCCTTGCTCTGGAGCCGCTTTTATCTTGTTGAAAAGTGCCGGTGAGAGATATGAGATTGTCGCTGCTGCCTGGGAAACAATATGATATCGTGGTTGAGAGGGGCAACGAGCTGGTTGTGAGTTTCTTAGGCGTGTGATGGCTGCAATTTGGTTCGATGTCGTGAACCGTCGCGCGTTCCGCGTAAAGAGCTTGCATGGTGCTAGCAGGGATCCGTAATAGGAAATGCGCTGATACGCTGAAAAATGCGGTCAAAGCGGCGAGCCTCAGTGAGAACACCAACTTGAAAGCAAGAGGGCACCTGCATAAATCTGCATATTTTTGCATATCTACGCCCTTTCAAGGCTTAGAGCTTCCTGGGAGTTCCCGCTTCATGGCCACTGCTCGCTTGCCGTGGATGCGGCCAGCTTCCGATGAGTCGGCCCTTGCCATCCGGGGAAATCGGGTGGCTGGTATTAGTGTAACAAAAAGAAACCATCCCCCTTTCAAAAGAAAGGCATGCAACAATATGACGGGCTGATGCAATGGCGGGGTCTTTGTGGTGACTCATTATTGAGTTACTAGGCTGGGATAAGAACGGTAGAGAATTGATAGGTGGTTATAGCGAGGTGAGATAAAGGTTGAAGGGATCTGAGGTCAAGATGAAGGATGATCTGACTGCTCCCTGCATTCCAATAGCCACAATTGGGGAACCTAATAAGGAAGTAGTGACATCTAGGTTCTCCCAACCTTCACAAAGCTCGGGTATCTAAGCTTATCTTCCCTAGCTTGTTTGCAACCTTGTCTTTCACCACACATATCAGGCCACCCCGACCACTTTGACAAGGCTGGCATATCTAAACCCATCTTCTCTCTATCTAGCAACAACCTTTACTCACCACGTCACTCACTCGACTGAACGATCAGCCATCCGTGACTCCACAACTCAATTCAACTTTGAAGTCGAGGAGATCTGGGATCATCTCCTCTTAATCCTTGAGCAACCTCCCCTGACCGCAACTACTTGATCCACTTCTGCCTCAGACACGGACTACGGCACCAGCCACCAACAAGTAAGTCATAGTAGAAGCAATTGAAAAGGTTGGGATACCTGGGGGGATCTTCTGTTCATCTTCGAGTAACTGACCCCACACAAAGCTCATCCAATAGCAGACAATTTACAGAATCCTGCAACGCAGAATATTGGAAGATCTAGGGCTATCTTGTACTCATCTTCGAGCAACATCTTCTCACTGCAACCACTTGGTCCACTTCTCAGCCAAGGGAAAGTCGATACCTAGTGAGCAGTCAGAAACTTAGCTCACCTGTCGGAGTTGCAAGATCCTCTAGCATATAGTCAATATCCTTGCATAATACTCCCTGACACAACCTCTTTCCATCGTACGCAGTCGTTCGATATCGACAAAGACACTCTGCAAGGTAGGTCACTTGTTTCAGGTGACAACAATTAGCAGCTAACCGATACTCGAGTGCGTCTCCTCAGATTGAAAACTCACCTCGACAGCGAACTAAGAAGCACTTCGGCTCCCAACCCATCAACTTTTGCAATTGACACTCAGTCACCAGTCATCAACCATCAGCCGTCGATACACTTCGACCAAGACACAACCTTCAACACACACTCCACCCTCCCTTAAACACATATCACGAACAACACTTAACATCACCACTCAAGATGCCTTCTCAGTGGAATTACGAAGCTGATCGAGACCTTCTTCTCGCAATTATTGATGAAGGTGCCTTGAAGTCAGTCATCTGGCCCAAGATCTCAGAGAAGATGGCTGCAAAGGGCTATACTTTCACTCATGAAGCATGCCGGTATGTTGACCTCTTTGCCTTCACCTTGAACGTTTATTTCCTCGTTTTCATTGTCCCTAGACTTCAAGGACATTGAGTCGCACCATGTTCCCGCCGCTCGGACAAGGTGAGGGTGACGACGTTTGATGTCGCTGTCATGTGATCCCGCCCCTATCACCTCGCTTCGGGATTTTCATTGTTTTTCACTCCGCGTACAACTCCTCTGTTCCATGCATCAAAGTCAGTTCATTCTACCGTGTCTCCGCGCGTCATACTGACTCTCTTCTCCACAGTCAGCACTTCCAAAAGATCCGAAAGGAATCCAAATCCGCCCCGAAATTCGCCGCGGGAAATTCTCCTCCAACTCCCACTCCACGCAAACGCACCTCCACCACGAAGACCAACGGAAAAACACACAAGGGTTCGCGCTCATTTTCTGATGATTCCGAAGACTTTGAAACCCCGTCCAAGAAGCGGAAGTTCAAGGAGGAAGTTGGTTTCGAGCAGGCATATCAATTCAAGGTGGAGAACCCTGGAAAGATCATTGACATTGAGCGTGAAGAGTGAGTTCCACTCCGCTCCACTCCATTTCGTTCCGCGCTGATGTCCGTAGTCTCTATGAAGCTTAGAAGCCGCAATGTCCGATGTCGTCCGAATCTTCTACATCGCGCTGGCCGTGACTTTCCTCTCTGCGCTTGCCGCTGCCGCGATCGAAATCTACGGAATCAGCAAGGTCATTGAGAATTCCTCCACTGCCAGTGTGCTCGTATGGGTTTCCGTTCTCAGGTTGATCGTGCTAGTCTGGGGTTGTTTCGTGGGTTTCCTTGTGCGTTGCCTCCCTGGACATTCGAGAATTGGACTTTGCTGACCATGGAATCAGTTCTTGACTCCTACTTGCGATAATGTCCAATACTTCCAGGGATATTGTGGTTGAGCTCTCTTCCTTCTTTTCGTATTTTAAAATGGGACGAGATGCTTGCTTTGAAACATGGGATGGCTGTGTAGATAGTCCGTCTGATCATGGAACAATGGAAATACAAACCTGATGAAATGCCAGCTGAACGCACGTGACGAAGATCTCAAACTTGAAAGCAAGATATCCCTTGCGAGCTGGGACAATATAAGAAGCAGCGAGCACCAAAGTCAAGCGAAGAATGAGTCCTCGTCGAAAGGACACGACTTCAAGGCTCCTCGAAGCTCTGTCTTGGGTCACATCCAGCACAACCTCATCCAAGCCATTGCGCAAAACAGTAAGTCATACTGACACAGCTGTGCCTCCCTGCGTGTGTAACTCACAGTTCTTGATATTTCGTTCACAGACTTCTGAGCATGGTGTTGTTTTTTTTGGATTAATATGAAATAGAGGATGAAATAATTTAAGGATTTTGGAGGTGGAACGTCGTGCGTTTAGTGCTTCCGCTGTCGGGCCGAGGTTCTTCCTGTCTCTACCGTATCTAAACCTCATCCAAGTCCTTCTGCTCCTCTATATCCTCATCACTTTTGTTCTGTTTCAATGATGCCTCCTCTATAGATTCATGTCCAGATTTCGAGGGGTCTCACTCCAGTTGAAAATGACACGGCGAGCTTCCGAGTGGTCGGCAGCCAAGGTGCGGCTGAGCTGCAGCTGATTAGTGAGGGGCTGGGATGTGGATATCGTCGGGCGCAATGCGAAAAGCTTCTTCACCATCTTTCAACTTAATAAGGATCGTTTGAGAGTTGTGTAACATGTCTGTCAACGGCACAAATGGTTCAGATCAGCTGCAGTCCGAGGAGCCTACTTCTGAGACCGCCGGTGCGACCCGGTTTGATGTATTTCAGTACCCCTCCATTGATGGGGTTACGAGGCTAACCTCCCCAGAAACTTTGCCCAAGGTGTCAGGAATTGGACTTGAGCATTGATAAATTCGTTATTTACGATGGAACGTTCAGGATACCCAAGAAGACTCTAGCGCAGTCGAAGCCTGGAGATTATCCCAAGCGGCCAGACTTCTCACTCAAATCCGGCAGTCGTTTTATCGAACTTGGACCTTACAAGCTCCTCAAGAAACGAATGGAGATGGGATGTCAACTATGCTTCTTGCTTATCAAGTCTGTCGAGAACATTGATGCCACCGGGATACAAGAGGCCATCTGTTCCATGAATTGGGAGATCGATGGTCGCGAAAACGATCCGAATACCGGTAGAAAAGCTCGGACTCGGCGCCTTCATCTTCATTGGGACAACAAGAAGCTTCCCGATTCATATTTGGTGTTCGTAGCCCCGCAGCGGCTATTTGACATCAACTCCGATTCTCAAGGGTCGTGGGAAAGAGAGGCATTCTTCCTTGGGAGAGAGCTGAGATCTGATGGCAACAATCAAGTCTTGATGAAGAGTTGGTTGGATCAGTGTTGCCAATCGCATGGCCCAGCATGTGCTGCTGGTCAAGATAAGGAGTTTCTTGAGATGGCGGAGCATTCGTTCTTTGGTGTGATCGATTGCTTGGATATGTGTCTCAAGTCGTTACCCCTCCGCCCAGGAAAAGTCCCGAAGAAGACCACTTCGACCTCTCCAACACCTGTCGTCAGAGAAGTCAGCAGGGGGCGTTATCGAGATGCGTCACCGTATTCACCATCAATAGAGATTACCAGGCGACGCTCGAGGTCAAGCTCATCTTCTTCATCAGACGTTCATGGTAAGTTTGATGCAACATTGTATATGCTAGCTAACGCAATATAGAGTCCAACCCTGTCTACGAACCCTACGTAGCATTGAGTTATGTTTGGGGATTAACGAAAAACTACACGACAGAGATCTCCAACATTCGGATCCATCAACAGCAAGGAAGTCTAGAGACATTCCTGGATGAGATCCCCAAAGTGATTCGTGACGCGATGGATCTCGTTCGCCGTTTGGGTCTGCGATATCTATGGGTCGATTCACTCTGCATTGTGCAGAACAGCAAACGATCCTGGACTCTCAATGCTCGAATGATGAATGTGATCTATGGAAATGCACATCTCACGATCTGCGCCGCTGACGGCGCCGATGCCTGGTTCGGTCTGAGGGCATTAGACACTTCGGGACATTCAACTACCCAGCATATCGCAGAATGTGCCCCTGGAGTAAGATTGATGGTATCGCAGCTCGCGGAGACTGGGATCAATGCTTCCGTCTGGAACACACGTGCCTGGACTTTTCAGGAAAGGCTGCTATCTAAACGCTGTCTCATCTTCACCGATGGCCGTGTCTTCTTCCAATGCCGCTCCGCAACGATGTCCGAAGACCTTGTTTCCGAATCACATGGCGCGGGCTGGTCACTAGATCTTGCCAAGGCTCTACCTCAGATTCTCCACGAGCTCAAGCGCCGCCCGATCAGAGTATATATGAATTGCATGTCGCGGTACTCCGAACGCCAACTCACCAAAGCCAAAGACATACTCGCCGCCTTCAACGGTGTCTCTAATATGATCAGTGATATCATGCTATCTCCGTTCATCTTCGGTCTGCCAAGCTCACATTTTGATCTAGCCCTGCTTTGGGCGCCTCTCAGCCCTGTATCGCGCCGCGTCCAGGGACCGAAAGAAGATTTTCAAGACCTAGTCTTCCCTAGCTGGAGCTGGTGTGGATGGAAAGGAGGCTCAATGGAGTATGACGGACGTCAACTTGAAGGCGTCCTCACGAATGTCCACGAATGGCTCACCGAACACACTTGGATTGCTTGGTATATCCGAGACGGGAAGGGAAACTTGAGACCGATATGGGACGGGAGGAAAGCGAAATCGTGCGATTCGACAGAAGACCGATGGAAAGGGTACATCGATATGCCACCCGATGAAAAATTTATAGACTTGCAAGAAGAAGCTCTGCGCAATCTGGGTGCTCCGAATGAGGATGACTTCATCAAGTGGTCTAAAGAGCAGGCACAAATTGAGAGAGAAACCAAAATGGTGGAGCTCGAGACAACTCGGCGAATGTTGGAGCGCGAGACGAGACAAGCCAGGAACTATTACGAGGAGCCGCCGGAATATCGGCAGCGTCATCACTATCCGCATCACCATGGTCGAGAAGTTATCAGGATCGAAAGGCGAGATCGTAGTCGATCGTCTGGTCGCAGCAGAGACAGAGACGAGTACCGAGCTGACCGACAAGAAGGAGACGATGAGAAAGTCTCCAGGCTTCGTGATGAATACGGCAGAAAAGTCTCAACTGATGTCGCACGCAAGATACGAGGTGGGTTTCAGCAATGTTTACCTGACAATCCCTTCCGAGTATACATCGAAGACTACACTTCCACCCCCGACAAAGACTTTCCAGATCAACCTCTCCTCCAATTCTGGACCTGGTGGGCCTCTCTCCGACTCGTAAAGTCCGACCCAACGATCTACATCAATCTAGATGGGTCTAGGGTCCTTTCAAAACTCCAGAAATACGACATAGCAGACGGGGTCGGAGACTGGTGCGGCTCGATAATGCTAGACCCAACCTGGGTCATAGAACAAGAGGCAAGAGGCCACAGAGTCGACGGATCTCGACGAGACTTCCTGGCTATCTCGGATGCGAAAGCTTTTACGAAAGAGGAATGTGACGTTTGGACGTATTATGTTCCCAAGGAAAGGGTCAATTCAGAGTGGGATTTGTATTACGTTCTACTTGTTGAACAGAGAGACAGGATTTGGTATCGAATTGGGCTTGGGAAGGTGTTTAAAACAAGTTTCGACAACGCAGTTATGAGGAAGAGGTGGAGGGAGATAATTCTGGGGTGATCTCAAGCCGGTGTTGTTGGATTTGATACTTTTCAAATGTCCTATCATATGATTTGGTATCAAGCAAAGTCAAATACTCTCGGTCGCACACACAATCGTCAACCATCTCCCATAACCCCCCACCTCTCCATCCTCTCCCTCCCAAAACAGACCTCCAACAAAACCTTCGTGAACTCATTCACCTCTTTTGGGTTCACCTCACCAAATAATCTCTCCGCATCCGCCATCTGCATCAATCCAACATGTACCTCCGAGCACAACTTCTCCCACGCCACAGCACTCGATGCTTCCCATACTTCCTTTCGAGTGGAAAACATCATCCCGCCTTGACATGGCATAGGTCCCTTGCCTTGGAGCGCAAGGTAAACGACCTGAATTCCGGACCCCACGACCCATGTTCGGCGAATAGTTTCGGACAGAATCTAAGAGTACTAAAGGAGATTATTGTTTCGCACAGAGGAACCTGGGGTGGAGCGAGGATCTGGCTAGGTGGGGAAGGGAAGGATAAGTCCCTAGCCCCTAATCCCGGCCACCCCCCCATTCCAGCCACCTTTTACACCAAAAACAGCGATTTTGACATATTTATAACTTTACCAAAAATTAATATAATTACTTAAGGTTTGAAATATTAATTCTTTATATATATATATAAACAAATTTATTAAAAAACTTCTTTATTTGGATTACGTAATCCAAATAGCTTTAGTTTTTTTATATGTAATAATTAGTATTTAAATATTTTAAATTTTAAATTTTAAATAATTTTATTAATTTTTAATAAAATTAAAAATACTTCAAAATCGCTATTTTTGGTGTAAAAGGGTGGCCGGAATGGGGGGGTGGCCGGGATTAGGGGCCAGGGACTTATGAGAGATGGACCTAGGCTATCAGATTGGGTGCTGGCTACTTGGACCATCTCTTTCATCCATTTGTTCAGGATTGGGATGTAGGATTCTGCTAAGCGGCGGAGACGGATGTCACCGTCGTAGAGGCTGATGATTTCGTAGATGAGTAGGGCTTGGACTCGGGGTATGTGATCGAGACCATCGAGAGTTCTGGCACTTGTGCTGTATTCCCCCACCAATTCTACGACTCCGTCCTCGACAACTTTCAAGACGAGTCTCTCGTTGTGGGATGTCTTTCCTACGTAGCAAGTCAATGCCGCATAATCATCCTTCACACATCTCGGGAACCTCGTCTGGTAAAGTCGGGCATGGATGAATGGATTAGTTCCCGTGTCAACCCATCGTTGAAGCCAGAAGCGGATCTTGGCGATAAAGCGGTGTAGGTCGGCGGTCGACAAAGCCGCGGCCGAGGATGCAGATGGGAAACGGACGAGCCAAGTAGGTTGGGAGGAGAACCAGGAGGAGGCTAGTTGGTCTATTTCTAGGGGAATAGGTGGAAGGTTGAAGATATCAAGACTGGATGATAGTGTGGTGTCGACGTGCACTGGAGAAGATACAGCTGTCTGAAGAGTGCAACAAGTTGAGCTTTCGGGTGGAACAATG
This sequence comes from Acephala macrosclerotiorum, assembly GCA_014904845.1. Lineage (NCBI taxonomy): Eukaryota > Fungi > Ascomycota > Leotiomycetes > Helotiales > Mollisiaceae > Acephala > Acephala macrosclerotiorum. The sequence continues at coordinate 99,974 of MU119283.1, forward strand.
GGAGTCTCGTCATCCGCGCAAACGAGCTCAACGAATTGAGAAGGCTTCGAAGGAGGGTACCTGCAGTCGATGCCTCGTGTCTTGCATCTTAGGCATTGTGGCGTCTGCTTTCCGCACCTCCGCTTTGCTTTTCCGCAGGCAGTGCATGCTTTTGTTTCTAGGACCCTAGCCATGATGTGATATCGTTCTCAAGTTGTGACGTATGATGGATGACCTTCTTAGGGTTTGTCAGGAGCGGAGGTTGAGAAATGAGATCGAAGAAGGTATGTCAGCATGAGGTTGCTCAGCCTGCGGGCGCTATCCTAAAATGGATAGCGCCCGCTGCTAAACGAATATCCCCCTTTCCCGCAGACTCGCTTGCTCCATTGTTGGGATCCTCCTGCAGGACTCGACTATGTTTGCGGACTCGACCTCTTTACCTAGAGTCTCAGTATGCGGGAGCTATCTCTTTTGAAAGGGTAGCCTTGTTTGAGGTCATGCCAGAAGTCTGCTTGGTCATTCTCTTCCTGGAAAATCAGAGACTCGAGACATGGCCAAACAGTATATAACATGGCGTACCCTCTGGCCTCCTAGTATGGAAATCTACAGAAATTCAATTAACAGGCAGAAGCATCCTCTCTCATTGCCCCACCATGGATCCAGAATTTATCGACCAGCTCTTCAAGTCCTCCTCCACACCGAAGTCACCAAGAAAGTCCACAGAGATGTCTACCCCGCCATCTCGCCCACTCAACCCGAACTAAATCAAGCTGGAAGAGTGGTCCTGGTACCAGGCGGCGGCACTGGAGTCGGCCATTCCATCGCACGATCCTTCGTCCGAGCCTCAGCCGACACCGTCATCATTCTCGGTCGTCGAGCTGATGTTTTAGCAGAAGCCGTCACCAAGCTCGAGAAAGAGGCGAAAGCTACCGGCACCAACACTAAGGTCATCACCTGCACTTGTGATGTTGTCAACATGGCTGAGGTCGAGGCTTTCTGGAAAAGCCTCGCGGCAGAAGGAATCATTGTTGATGTATTTGTCAACAATGTTGCCAAGTTCACGGATCCGAAGCCGATCCTTGAGCTTGGTGCTGACGAGGTCTGGTCTCAGATGGAGGTTAACGCGAAGTCTCCACTGTACTTTGTTGAGAAGTTCTATTCTCAGCCGAGTGAGAAGAAAAAAGTATGTCTTCTCTGTTTCCACCTCGATCTACATGAATTTATCTGAGCAATCAACATGCAGTTCGTTGTCAATGTGACGAGCGCAGTCATACATATGACAAACAACTCGACAGTTGCTGAACGCCCCTCATACATTCTCTCAAAAATGGCGGGAACGGTGCTGTTCCAGCTCATTGCTCTGCATGTGCCGCCTGAAAAAAAATGCAGATTGTCACTATGCATCCCGGTGTCGTTTACGGAGATGGGTGGAAGGCAATGGGATTTCCTCCTGATAGATTCGACAGCGGTAAGACATTCCTTTCAGTTCCAACGTTCCACGCTGATAATTCATTCTTAGATGAGCTATGCGGTTCATTTGCAGTCTGGTGTGCCTCGAAGGAGGCCGAATTTCTTCATGGTCGCTTCGCTTGGTCGTCGTGGGACGTCGAGGAACTGGCTACAGGCGCTATTCGAAAGAGGATCGATTCGGATCCCGAGTATCTCAGAGCTACAATGGTGGGGGCAAATGGCAGCGTCTAAGTAGTACAGCACTACGCGGGGTGAAGTTGATCGTGATCGCTGGAGTACGCCGAACAAGATGGAAGAGGTTGCAGTTTTGAGGTGGACATTGCGTCGCGAGATACGACGTGCTTCTGGTTTTGGTCTTGCTGTATTAATGGAATGTCTGTTTTCTCATGTCATCTTTCTAATTTGAAAAGTCCTATCTTGGTTTGAACGGTGGTTCCAGCTTCCAAGTCATGAACGTCGACTCCTTCTAGTATCCAGTTTCGCTATCTTGACTCATTTGTGAGCCTGTGTGTTGCACCAGACGATTGCATCTCACCAAATGAATCCTACCAGCCTGCCCGTTCTTTTGTTCTCTTTTCCCAAGTTATTTGCAGCAAGATTATACGCTACACAGTTCTCTTTCATTAAGTGTAGTCGTGGTTGATGGGTACCCGAGTAGCCAAATTTTAGCAATAAAGCTCTGAAATCACAGCGTATTGACGCTGAAAATTCAGGTAATGAAAGCCTGGGATCTGCGGCCCTGTCCTGCGAAACAGACCCCAAGCATGGGAAATTCTTCACTAGGCCATGAAAATTGCTACCGGCACTCTGAATGCAAATTAACACTTGAGGAAGCACTCGGTCGTAGACGCGCAGACTAAATTCACATTTCTAACGCCTGTTCTTTTGTGGCGCCGTGTGGCAAGGGATTGAACACTTGTTTCCAATTTCCTTCAAAAGGGCACCTAACCCATCTTAATCCGTTTCCATATCCTATTCTCCAGAGCTACCCAGTTTTTCTCGTTCATCGACGCTATTCCAGTCCGATACGCGATACCATCTTCCCATTCTACAATTAAAGCAATTAGCTTGGTCACACACTTGTACGGCTCGGGCGATGCAGTCCAAAGACCTCTTCCAATAACCACAAGTTCCTTGATACGAATATCCTTTGAAGTGTCCCCATCGCTATCTCCTATCTAGTCTAGGATATCTTTCGGAATACTCCTCGTGTTCTTCGAGTTTTGAAAAGGAATATGATCAGTGGTTTCTATATGTACGTACTAGCCGCGGGTTTGCTCTTCCTTAAGCTTCATGCTCCCATACCAGAGAATCGAGTAGGTGATCAAGCCTGCTCTGTTCAAGCGTATGCGGCAAACATAAAATGTCGCGGTGCTTGTCCAGAAGTTCAAGTGGCCTTTGTTAAATGGCCCATTACAGTCCTTCTCTGAGATTTCTGAAATAGTTTGGGGTTGTCCTTTCCACTGCTTACGCAGTTCCTTGAGGCCGCTTTTCTCAAGCCACTCATTTGCCCGAGATAGATCTGGACCGGGAACTATGCTTTTGTCAACAATTTTTTTTTGAAGAACTCCACTGGCTTCTTGGCGGTAGAATATAATCTCTGGCCCCACGTCAAGTCGTCCCGTAGAACCTTCGAAGGAAATATAACCGTGGCCCCCACCAAACCAAGCAGTCCAACTCCAACTTGGAAATGGCACCTGCCCCAAGAGATGGCCGTCTATGTACAGCGGATCCACGGAATTATTCCTTTTGCTTCCCCCATATGATATCTAGGAGAGACATCGGTCGAATCGAGATTCTGGAAGTCCCCAGTGGAAAGATTCGTTCTGAATTGAACATAATATCTGTGTGATACTAAAGAATGCGTTGATAAAGTTTGATTGGAAGCTCAATCGTCTTGTTGAGTAGTTTGCCAGAAGGTCGTCATAGATTGTGTAGTAGCCATCCTCCGCTGATGCGAAGCTAATTGTTCCCCAGTCTCCTGCTAGAGGATTTTGGTGGAATCTTACCCCAGGGATACTTTCTAGATTTGTATCCTCGAGCCAGGCTGCATCCCAGCAACTCCAGTAGACTTGCTCGTCTGTGAATATCAAGCATTTCTTTGAAAGAACTCTTTCTTGCACCTTCCATGCCCTTATATACCAACTCGAGCTTGCTATAGCGCCGGAAATCCCTCTCGAAGACGCCGTAAGTGGGGTGCTCCCCTAACCCGCACCGTCTCTTGATTGAATCTTTGTTTTCCTGGCCAGACTCCAGGAAGCCCGGAATCAGCGTCCTACCGACAGCTGCGACTATTGTGAAGGCTGTAGGGGAGTGGATCATCCCATTTGTGCCAATTAAACTTGTTCGGAGACGAGATCGTCTTGAATGATACACAGTGCATCTATCCACAGATACCTCTCACCAACCCCTTTGACGAGGCATATTGCATCACGAATTGTTGCCAGAAGGCTTAATACTTCCAATGATCCAGGTGCTCTAAGGATTCCAGAGCTTGTACGTAAGTGTTTGAGCGTACAACTGTTCCCCAACAGTAACTCAACGCTACAAAACGACATCTCTCCGGGGCGTCAACGTTACACATCATCTCTACATTGATGACTAGGAACGACGTGAGGTTTTGAGATAATCCGGAGGGCTAAATTGGCTCTTGGCAGCTAGCCTCGTGAAGCTCATCGCAAAGGTGTATCCAGCGTGCAAGGAGACTCAAATATGCCTGCTCCGGATTCACCCGCCTTTCGCTGAAACTCGCGTCTGGCAATGTTTCGGTACTATTAATTAGGTAGTAGAAAGGTTCTGATTGTGCCAATGAACGAAGATCCGCTGCTTTACCATACATAACTCCTAAAAAGTTCAGGACCGGTCTTCGGAATCAAACCCCGCCACCTGTGATGCCCTGAAATGGTGTGACAATCCCAGTCTCGTGATCTTTTCCACCTCTTCAGGCTCCAATTTCAATTCTACACCTCGCAAATACTCAACAATTCTGTCCGGCTTACTACTCGTCGTAATCGGGACAATATCCTGCTGAATCTGCCATTGGATCAACACTGCATTCTCGGTCGCACCATACTTCTTCGCAATATCCTTCAACGGCCCATCTAGTGGCCCACCGGCGCCTTTTCGCAGAGGAATCAACCCATTGTAACTCGTGACTTCAATACCCTTCTCTTTCAGCCATGGGACAAAATTGTTACCTCGCTGGAGATAGGGATGGAACTCTATCTGATTCACGGCCGGGACGATTGTTGCGACTTCGAGAATGGCTTCGATGTGTGGTCGTAGATGGTTGGACACGCCGATCGATTTAGCTTTGCCAGATTTCTTGATTGATTCCATGGCCAACCAAGCTTTTTGCAAATCTGAAAATTGCTCTGCCCCATATGGGGAGTGGATCAGATACCTGTCCACGAGAATCGTCAATCTCTCTCATCATTGGGGAGCATTGGAAGGAGTATTGACTTACAAATCCACATATTCAAGATTTAGCTTCTCAAGGCTAACATCAATAGCTCCAGGCAAATCCTTGATATCGCGAACCTTCGTAGTAATGAAGAGTTCTTCCCTTGGGACACCTGACTCTTTCACAGCAACACCAATTTCTTCTTCGTTGCCGTAACCTTGTGCGCCATCGATGTGGCGGATTCCTTGCTTGATAGCACTTTTGATTATGTCGACGAGATCTTGGTTGAAGCTTGGTTTCTCTTGTCTTCTTTTTGAGAGCGCGGTGCCGGTTCCGAATCCTAACTGTTGATGAGGTTAGCCATGGATGAGAGGGAGATTGGAACGAGGGTACGGACGAGTGGGATGGAGTATCCGTCGTTGAGTTTGAGGGTTGGAATTGGTGCCATGTCTACAGAAATTCTTCGGCGAATGTCTTTAAGATCAATTCGGTGTTAATTTGGCCTTTTTTATCGAGGAAGACTTGCCCTGCTTTTTCAGTGTTCTTCGCGAATGACCATTATTCACTCACACAACTGTGAGAAAAGACTTAATACTTATAAACATATTTCTTTTTTTTTTTAAAATTAATAATACACGCAGTTTGTTCAATGACATAAATTGCGCGACAACGCCCGAAATTTGCAATTTTAAGCCTCCATAGCGGGGTAAAGTGAGTTGCAACCCAACCAATCATGGATCGCCGATTGTTGGCTAAGTGTCTTGAAAAGACCACAAACAACCTTGCCTCGACACTTCTCCGACTCGGGACCGAATGGGAGGAATCTTAAAGCCGGCATATCAGCCCGGAGCCGGAGTGCGAGAGAGGTGATGACTGAGCGCGGAAGAGGAGCGCCGAGCAACCTAATCAGCGAGAAGGCGGCTCGAATTGTTAAGCAAGGAAGCTCGTATACATGCTCTGAAAGTGCGTCAGCGTGACTCAAATCGTAAAATAGTCACGTGACGCAGAATGATAGAATGCTCCCTCGGGGCTTCTCCTAATCCTTTTGCACCGCTCTGTAGGTACCTTCTCTCAACGCGATCTAGCCAACCCTCAACCTCTCCCAACGAGAACGGGTCGTCGCACCTCGATACCGCAGACTCAAACTCTGCTCTGACGCCAGCAGAATGATGCTCCCTGCCCAAGTTGGATACTTCGCCTGCATGAATTCGACGGAGTTTTTCCGCAATAGAGTGAGTTCGTAATATTTGAGATGTTCTTGTTATAGCGAGTCTTCGTTCTCTGGATCCGAGTAATTTTCTATTTCTGGTTTATCTGGTTTATCCGGTTTATCCAGGCGCTCGCGACTTCGGAGGAAGCCTGGCAATTATAATTGGCAGCACATGAAAAGTGGCATTGTGCTCGTGCATTCCCAATCGATTATAACCTTAAGAACACTGGCATGATTAAGTGATATATTCTGCTGAGACAAGTCGTCGTGATGAAGAGCAAAACCTTCTCGTTCGGCAGGAAATATTGCGGGGAGTAGCTTGAGTAAGCGGTGGACCATAGCTTGGGTCCTAAGAGAATCTTCTTTTTCGGCTTCATCGCTGTTAGTGTTTGCTAGTAAGACTGTACAATCGTGCAGCAAAAGTTAGAGTTGAGCATGTAGCCACTCCCTGCTGCTCGTGAATGGCCCCCGAGGAATATAATCCAGATGGATATGGTCTCCCCGGAAGAAGGGCATCGAAATGATTCTACTAACAACGAACGGGGGCGTCTTTTTATCTTTGCAAGATGTGTTCAATTGGTAAATGCTTCCAATAGCGTCAGCTCTCACATCGAAGAGTTGACCCGGAATACTTGCCACGTCTTCAATTAGTTTTGCCTTTGCAGCCCCACGGCAGACTTCGCCACGCCTCCCTCGATGGATACACGTCTACCACTCTCTCCATCAGCATCCATTCAAAGCTAATCTCGTTTTTCCTGGAAGATGAATGTACTATAGTTTTTGGGACGGGGATCGTCGTCCTTGTTCGTAGTAAAGCAATTGTAGAGACCTCCAACCATGTCTTGAAAGCTGGATCTACTGGCAAAGAGACCCGCATCAGGTACGACGCATTGTTCGAGGCAATCGAGTAAAGTTCATCGAAGGCTCCTTGGAATTCCAAGAAAGGTTTGTTCAAGAGACTCCGGGTTGAAATCAAATTTCGGCAGCGCAACACCCTTGTCCCAACATCCGCCACCGCATTTGCAGAAGGCTCGAAACTCCAAGCCGGTTTCAGATCAAATGTCTCCTGTTCCTATTCTAGGCCATCTTGCGCTAGCACCTGGGGCTTATATAGTCTGTCAAATGTAGGGATGTGGAGCGATGAGATTTCGGTGGGAGTTGTGTCCAGATTTCCACTCCGAAAGCCATCTGTAGCCTCGATTTCAATGTGGTTTCGGTGCTCGGGCTGGTCGTCGGGTTTAGCAGTGCTGGACACGGTCTCTTGTGGCTCTTGGCTGTTGTGAGAGAAGTTGGCGCTCTTGGAGCTTGGGAATGGAGTATGCGAATCCGCTCCGCTGCTAGAGCTAAAGTTTGAGGAGGTTCTGGGGTGGTGTTGTCGGAACGCATTTGCACGGATACAGCTCTCTGTGTAGAGGATCCTATCTTGGCATGTGCAGAAAAGGCGTATGTGTATTCGGATAGCAGAGAGGAGAGGAGAGGATCTGTCAAAGTAGGTAGTTGCAAGTGCAGAGAGATCAGCGTTGTGTGTCGGCGTAAAGGTTTGGGAGAGCAAACAGGGCGTCGGCCTGTGCTGTGTTGTGGAGTGCAATGTCGTTGACAGTGATTAAAGAAGACAAACATAAATGTCATAGAGTCAGTCACCCGGCATGCACGAATCGAGTACCAACTTTCTTCCCTCCACTATCTCCGAATGCATACCAAACTTAGAATAGCAGACGATAAAATCCTTATAAAATCGGCGAATGTCTAGAACCACAAGTAGACGTGATGAGATAGCAGATCTAGGTTTCTTCTCTCCGCATGTGCTACTCGTAATGACAGGCCTGCTTACAGTCAGACTAAAAAGGAGGCAGACTCTGACCATCTCAATAAGTTGGATATCACTCCAACATCACTGCCCGCATTTTCACTCACAGCATCACGCATTCGAAAGCTAGAAATCTGCCACGGATAACAAAAGCTTCGGCGGCGGATCAACGCGTTAATCGAGGATGCGAGATAGACTTCAATACTCAGGCTACGGGCAACACAGAGCAGGCTTCGTTCCATGACGCAGGTATCCGGAAAGGCAAAGGCACTCTCCAATTGCAAATCGAGTTCAGGTCTTGTGGTCTTGCATGCTGCATCTGCTGGGCAAAGTACACTCGCCGACCTCTCGCACGACAAAGTGCTTGCCACCCAAACAGTTCACTCGAACAACCACCGAACTCCACTTTCCACGACGCTATTCATCCGCGTATATTGTTTGTATGTATGGTGAGAGATCTGCCACGAGCAGCAGGTGCTTCGATAGCAGGCCTAGGTCGAGGATACGAGTCCGAAGGGCACACAACTCGTCTCGGTCGAATTGGCAATCAGTCTGCCGTTTCCCGAGGCCACCTCCTTCCACATATGGTCGAATCCTCAATACCGACGGTCTGGTTGGTCTCATCCGGTTGTATCGATGCCTGTTCTAGAGCGTGGTTAGCAAGAGGCTCGAGTTACATTCCGGAGAGCGTAGCAACCATGGAGCTGGAATCTGCAAACCTGTTACTCATGCATACTCTGGTAGATAATGGTGGACAAGGGCTCATCGAAGGGTCTGCAACACTGAAAATAAAGACAAGGCTAGGACTTCAATAGCCTTACGGGAGGTACATCGTTGAACAGCTCTCGCTACTGGGTGGTCGTGCCGAAGTCCAGTCAGCGGTCAGCTCGGCGTGAAATTTACCCTTCAGGCATCAGCGCTAGACCCACACGTGACTCATTTCTAAGCTGTATTAATCCGCTCGTCCTCCCCCCTTTTCTTTCGTTTATTTCTTGATACTGGAAGAGATATCGAATTTGCCCACCCTCTAGACTTGTTGGTATGCTGGTACCCCCTTATCGCAGCTGTTCTCACGACCACGGGAGCAGTGTCTTTATTCATCCTCCTCGACACCTTGGCGGCCCACGATGATTCGTCATCGGCAGCAGCAGCGGGAAAAGCATAACCGCCATCTATGGGGCTTTCAGTTGTTCCAACGGTAGAGAAGTAACACCTTCCTATTTCATCCAAATTGAGCGTGTTGCAACCCGACATCCGATGTATATGCAGTGTATATTACTACTCTTGGATTTGCTGCGAAGCGCTGGAAGAAGTCTTCCTTATCGCCACGACGGTTTCCAATCCTGATTCCTGCAAAATTTCATCTCGACTGCTTCTAGATCGTATCTCAGAGGCCAAGGTCTCCACGATCCTTGTTGATAGTTGCATGCCATCTTCTTGAAGATTGACGATAAGCCACGAAACCTGGTCCTAAATCAAGCATCTCTCAGCGCAACCAAGCTCCACCGAGATGGGGAGGATCGGGAGCCCGTGTTTCCAGCCAGAAAAGGAAGTTCCGAACTCTTTATAGTCCTGAAAGCTGCCAGGTTGGTTCTTATCTGGCGACCGTGACGATCGCGAGCTGTTCGACAGTTATCGCGCCGCAGATGATGCGGGGCCCTGTTATTTTTGCACCGAGGCTCAAATGAAGGCCTCTGATAAGTTATCGAATTGGATGTAACGGTGGGGAGACTTCTGGCTGTGAAGGTCCTTCTGCATTGGTCTTTATCCGGGCGAACAATGCCGTCCGCGTGGTGACCTTTTATAGCATCCTGAGATCCATCTAAACAAGCAGCCCTCAGCTTTTGTTCGGAGTGACAGCTCTTTCTTGGAATTGTCGCCAAAATGGAGAAAGCAACAGGTCCAAAGCCAGACGAGATTCAGTCCTCTTCAGAAGATGCCTTGCCTCAATTCTCTGAGAAGAAGAACCATGACATTGAGATTGATGCAGTTGAGCCAGATTACGATGATCTCTCGACCGACAAGATCTACGTTCCTGGCGAAGACGAGGAGTTCATTGACCCTCGCTTGAAAGATTATCCCATACCGCTTGTTGCGTGAGGATTCTCCACTTTCTCGAGAGACCGACGATACTGATCCTTCTATAGCAAGACTGTTGATCTTCACAATGACCCAACGTGAGTCCTATCCATCTGCGAAGCTAAGTCCCCCACTGACAGAAGATAGTGAGCCGATTCTCACCTTTCGATTTTGGTTTCTGTCTACATTCTGGGTTGTAGTTGGTTGTGGAATTTCGTCCTTCTACTACTTCAAACCATACTATATGTACCTCACCAGTTATGCCATCCAATTGCTTTCCTGGGGTATGGGTAGTTTCATGGCCAACCGGCTGCCAAAGCGAACTTTCTCTACCTTCGGCCGGAAGTGGTCATTCAACCCAGGCCCATGGAACCCAAAGGAACACGCGCTGATCATTGTGGCATATTGGGGTTCGGTGAGTGGTGTTGTCTTGGTGTTCCTAAAGCTCTATTGACCTACTCAGTGCTACACAGCATACGGCCTCGGCCCACTCTCAGCCATGGAACTCTACTACGGCAAGAAAATGAACGCAGGATGGGGAATTCTCTTCTTGATCACAACGCAAATGATCGGATATGGCTTCGCAGGCCTCTTCCGTGACATCTTGGTTCGACCACCAAAGATTTACTATCCAGGTGTCCTTCCAAACGTCGCATTGTTCAATGCAATGCACAGGAACCCATCAGTGACAAAGAAGTCCCTCAAGTTCTTCTCATATGTCGCTGTGGCTGCTTTTGTCTGGGAATGGTTTCCTCAACTCATCTTCCCGATATTGAGTTCCCTGCCACTGCTTTGCTACATGGGACATGGAAACGGGATTGCATATATTCTGGGCTCTGGGTACAACGGATTCGTAAGTTCTCTCGAGAAATCCCCCCAGGTACACGTACTCATAATTTCCAGGGACTCCTTGACATCAGTTTGGACTGGAACTATATCTCCTTCTGGTCACCACTGTACACCCCACTCTGGGCAAATGCCAACCAGTTCCTCGGTGCTATGGCATTATGTTGGTTTATCTACCCACTGATGTACTTCACCAACACCTTGGACGCTAAGACCTATGCACCTATGTCATCCGGCACCTTTGATGATACCGGAGCTACCTACAACATCTCCCGCATTCTGAACGCAGACCATACCCTGAACCAAACAGCAATGGACGCCTACTCACGGCCTCAATGGTCCGTATCATATGCCATGTACTTCTTTTGCGGCTTTGCTGCCTCGACCGGAGCTATGCTTTACGCTTGCCTGTACTATGGTCCTCAAGCCTGGCAAGGTATCAAGGAAGGATGGTTCAACAAGCGGGATACACACAATGATCCTTACCTTCTCATGATGGACAAGTTCAAGCGGGTTCCTCATTGGTGGTATGCTGCTCTTCTCGTCATCTGCGCTGCTTTGTCTATCGGTCAACTGTACGGTGCTGGCATGCAACTTCCCTGGTGGTGAGTACCCCGCACACGTGACTATGAACACAATTGACATGACCAGGGGTTTCCTCATCATCTCTATTGTCTCTTGCGTTTTTACTTTCCCCAATGGTATTCTCTGGGGTATTGCAAACATGCAAGTTGGCATGGCGTTCCTCAGTGAAGTCATCGCTGGTGCTTTGTTCCCTGGCAAGCCTCTTGCTGTCCTCACCTGCATGGTTTACGGTCGTCAGATTCTCGAGCAGAACTTGAACTTGATATCTGATTATAAGTTCGGCTTCTACATGAAGATACCTGAATCCGAGATGTTCATTGGTCAGGTTTATGGAACTTTGCTTGGACCTTTCATCAATTATGGGATGATGCGTAAGTCGCCCGAGTAACCCACCTCCCACGCTCGTCTTGAGATGAAGCGGTACTAACAACCTACCAGGCTGGATCATCGATAACGAAGGCCCCAAACTGACCGGCGAAGTCGCCTCCTCCGCCTGGGACGCCCTCAAAACCAAGAACTTCTACTCCCAATCGGTGCTCTGGGGTGTCCTCGGCCCCAAAGTCTTCTTCGGCGCCGGCTCCCAATACTCCTGGCTCTACTACGCCTTCCTCGTTGGCCCAGCTTGTGTACTTCTTGTCTGGTTGGTGCAAAAGAAGAAGCCGGGGTGGAACTTGGAGGAGAGATTTAATCCCGTGTTGATCTTTTCGGGTGGAACTTGGTTCCCGGTATATCAGACTGCCAATTTGTTGACGAGTTCTGCATTTAGTGCTTTCTTGTATGTCTTCCTACTCTCTCCACCTTTACGCCCTTTCATTTTGCATTATAAAAGTAGGTGCTGACAACACTTTCTAGCATGGGTTATGTGTATCGATATCATCCAGTCTGGTTTCGAAAGTACAACTACCTCCTCGGTGTCGGGCTTGACTGCGGAACCCAACTCATGCAAACAGTCATGGTGTTCGGTATCAATCTTCCAAACGTAGCCTTTCCTTATTGGTGGGGAAATAACCCCAACGCCATCGATCGCTGCTTCCCTCCTTCCACATTACCTGCCGGTGCGCAGTAAACGAACCACGGACTAGATGTAGAGAGACAGAGTGGTGCTAGGGCTTGGGCTGGGATAGGAATGTGACTTGGACGTCGTGAATAAGAGGATGAGTTCGATGATTGTTTTATGAGATATGTTAATGAAGTTATATACCATGTGAACTGTTTGATATGCCATTGTTTCAGGCTCCTCGCATTTCTCGCGTTACTATCACGATTGGCGTTCTGTTGTGGAATTGTGCTTCGTCCAAATTTTGATTTCTGAAGTTGTAGGCTTGAAGTTTGATTTTCAGGCTTCAACCGTTACTATTACAACACACAACGCATTTCAAGCTACAGGTCGCCGTGACCCGCAGTCGCTTTTAGCGTTCGATTTCGCTAGACTCTCAATAAAACAACCTCACTTCATTCAACCCCTCTTTATCATTTCTTCCTAGCATACTCCCATTCACCTTCCCCTTCCCCTTCCCTGCCATCTCCCACCACACTTCCCTCCCCTATCCCGTCTGCCCTCAGCTCACCGCCAGCTCTGAAAGCCCCCCTCCCTAATTCCCTCCTCACTACTAAAATCCTCCACCGGCTCCCCCCTCGGCTTCCAACCCACATTATCATCCCTATCCTCCCCTTCAGTTAAGAACTCTGGGTCCTTCTCATGTTTCTGTTCCGGGATACGGTTGTACCAGCTTTTGGCTAGTCGGACGTCGTAGGCGGAGATGGGGACGGGGTATTGGGGTTCGAATTCGGGGTGGAGACGGGAGTTTCCGTAGCGGCGGGGGTCGATTGTTGGGTGGATGGGGGTGTGTGAGTGTTGGGAGAGCGGGAGGGGAGGGGTTTGAATGGGCTTGATAGGGCTGTCGGGGGTGAGGGGAGGTAGTGGTTGGAGGGAAGGGTTTTCGGAGGGGGCTTTGGGGAGTGGGAGGATGGGTGTTGGGATGTCGTGGGTTGGCGTGCTTTGAATATTGGCTGCTGACATTTCTGTTTGTGTTGGAACTTGAGGTGCAGTGTTGTTGTTTGTGTTGCTATTAAAGATCCAAATTTATGGAGGAAGGAACAACGTGCAGCGAGCAGTGGGGTGGAGATGTGGTACTTTTTATAGTTATGAGCGCATGTCACGCGTGATTCGCCGAAGTACCTCGTTATTCCAGGTTGGAAAACTTCATGCCTCACTCGGAAGCAATGCCTATCTGAATAGACTTCAAGTAAGCGATGATTAACACAGAAAAGGAAGGGAATTTTCGGTCCGCAGAAAGATTAGGGGATGCCGGGTAGCTCGCTTCTGAGGCGAGTAATGCCAAGACTTTCGCACGCACGTGGTCCAGAGGAACCAAGAGAAGACTTGGTATGTTAGGGAGGATGGTGAAAGAAAAGGTCTTTAGGATTAGCTTTGGTTAGGTTTCACAAGAAACATAGAAGTAGTCGAAGTGATTTGAGAGTTTTTGGAGAAGAAAATGTATCGCATGAGATGGGACAATGTGATATTATTACAGGCAAAGGCCATAGTGTGGCTATAAAGTGTGTGTTCATGATGTCTTCCTGTCTAGCGGTGAAATGAGGATATATATAACATTAAACACGTGAACACCCTAATAGATATGGTAAGCAAGACCTTCCTTTACTCTATACCTCTCTATAGTCATACCCTTGGACTGTTCAGCAATATCAACACCATTTTAAATACTCCATAGCTTAAGAAGCGTATCCTCGTATCCTCCACACACTTTTCCAGCATCCATCAAGAATAGCCTCGTATCTCTCACTGGCCAATTTCTGGGCAGCCAGATACCCCGGGGTTTGCTGTTCCTCCCTCAATTTTCCGAACTGCGTATTGATTATCTCCCCATTATCAATTCGATGCTTCTCCAAGGCATCTCGTTCTACGATCGTGACGCGCTTGCGGTGATATCGTCTCTCGGGATGCTTTGCGAAGGTACTGTTAGGTGTCTTGATATAACCGGGACGAATCGCCAGAAGCTCAACTTCAGTCAACCTAACTTGAGGTAGCCCATACTCCTTCCTTTGCCTGAAGTTATTAGTCAACAGAAGCTGGTCATACAGGAATGTTGTTTATGCTTACTTGTGTTGGGGATTCTTCTTTCTGATTTTGCCATTCTTAGCGATATAGGTTTCGCGCTCAACTTCAGGCTGAGCTTGAGGTGATGCAGGAGGTGCTGGGTTCGAATCGGAAGCCGTGCAGCTTCTATTCTCGACAGCAACGTTGTTTGCTTTGTCAATAACATCATTTAACGCATCCCACTGTTGCGAAACAGTCGTGAGCATGCTTGGTAAGCGTTACCCTGTCAAGATATTCCGCATCTGTAAGCTGAAAACAGTGTCGTGTTGTCTAAGATCAAAGTAGTCTTCTGGTTGCGCATAACTACCAATCTCCCCAACAGGAAACATGTACTATACTCGTTAGATACATGGACAAGAGCGTGGCTTCTTGGGGCGTGCATACCAATGGCTGTGACATTGTGATACCTGGTGGTAGCTATTGACCTTGACGTAGATAAGGGATGTGGTAGGTGGAAGGAAAAGTAGCGGCAGTCAACACGACTCTTATAGAGCTAACGTCTAGCAACAAGGATTAGAACCAACTTCAACTAGTGTCCGGCTATCCCTTTTCTAGAAGTTCATTTCTTTCCCAAAAGATAGTGGAGCCTCGCGTAAGGAGATACATTAGCTCAAAATTTCTCCTTGTATTGACCCAAAGAAGTTGAGAACTTTTAACTATTACATAGTTTAAAAATTGATAGAAAAGAAATCAAAAGCTTTAAATGTTGGCAGAGATTACTATTAGTAATGTTCTCCTTAATATGTTCATATTCTTGGCGTGGCTCTTTGCCTCCATTTCGATTTGTGCGCTCTAGTCTTTATCAGATTGCCGGTTTAGATGTTGCGCTCAGCAGCAAGTGCCCAAACAGATTCACACTGCCAAACAGACCACATTGTCAACATCAAAGAGTAGTATAGGTTCATAAACATGACAGAGTTCGGATAGAAAGGAATCATTCCTCGTTCAAAATACTACTCAAGCAACATTTTGAAGACATGAGTACTGTGGGGCGATCAAGATTGAGGTAGTGAAACAGCACTGTGCCTAAGATTACCATAGATGATACATGTTGTCTAGTGCATGAGATTCTTGGTGTTAGATGATAGTCTTCGTCCTTTTCTTGAACGCGTCAATTTTCGGTCCCTCAACTTGTTCTGGCTCTTGTGAATGGAGCAATCCATCGCTCCACAATCACGAAGCAAGGTGTGCCTTTCGGCTGCGTCCATCACACCGCTATGAAACTTCGAGTTTGATCTTGTTCCCTCAAGCCGTTGGAATTCACTTCTTGCAGCTCTAAGGGGCTCAGGAAACAAGTACGCCGCGATCATTTCCCCCACCATGCACTTCTGCATAGGAAAACCCTCGATTATGTTGTCATATATGTAGCTGATCACATCTAGTGTTGGAAGGCGCTTGCTTATTAAGACGTATTCTTGTATTTTCAAGAATGCCTGTTTGGCAAGGCTTTCCACACCAAGCATGTCCGCAAGGACATAGAGAGCACACCATGTAAGACATCTTACTCCAAGTCCACAGCTGAACTGCCCAGTCAAGATCCATTCGACAAACAAAGGAAATGCTTCTGGGTCGCTGCCCTTGAGATGAATTTCTTTGGTGGTTGCTTCGCTGAAACTTCCTTGGAGGGCAGCCTTGAAGTAATTGGAGTGATTGCATAGAAGCTACTTAGGCAGGTGCTATGGTGTCTCAATGCCTCCAGCCTAGACATCAACTAATTTGGACATAATGAAATATCTAGTGTTTGTCAGTAATACCGTCTCAAATACACAGCTGATGAGGATGTCGGCTTCCTCGTGGATTGGTTTTACTACCACCTTCTGGTCTTGAACTGGAGGCGTGAGGACTGGTTTTTGGGATTTGGGCACCTTTTAGTACCCTAAAGGTCAGTTACGGTACTGGTATTTCCACCATCACATATAATAAGGTCCTCCATACTCAGATCTTCGATTGAGTTGAAGTGATGAAACTGGAAGACAGGCCGAGTCACGTGAAATATGATATGAGATTGCTTGATCAGGGAAACATACGGAGACTCAGATGAGTCCAGTGGAACCACTGAGCATACATAAAAGATTGGAAATGGACTTCTCATATTCTGGGCATTAAATATCCTTTTATGCTATGTCATATGAAAATTTTGAAAGACTGTCGAAGATGGAGGCACTTTCCCGAACCGGGACCGCCGCAGATCATGTTTTTCCATATGTGGCTTTGTACTTATGGAGGTAGTGGCTTAAAGCAACTTCTTCACGTGTGCTCGAATATGCAAGGGTTTGCTAGCTCGCTTCCTCGATGCGAGGCGTCATTTGCTGAACTCTTTGGTATCCAGATACAAATTCAGCATGTCCCCGAAGTCTGAAATTAATTTTTTTGCAATTCATTCTACATAACTTCCACAATCTGCAGATATTCAGCACACACTATGTCTCCCCAAGTAAGTTCATTTCATGACCTTGCACTTTCTCAAATGATCATCTATCAGCAGCTTACACGCCATCAGACTCCAACCACTTCTATCAACTTCTCAAGCACCGAGACGAAGTTCCTGCTTGCCTACATCAAAAACATTATATCGAAGCCTGAGGTAAGTTCCATTAAATTCTCAGTCTGTACTTTTGCTAACATATGTTCCGTTTTTCAGGTCAACTGGGAAGCCATCGCTATGGAACTTGGGTACGCGAAGCCCGTCCAGGCGCAGAAATACTTCTCCGCGCTGAAGATAAAACATGGTCTAGGGATGTCATCATCGAAAGGCAAAGCGGCGCCTGTCAGTTATAAGGAGCTAGTAACTCCAACACCCCGTTTGCGGAAGAGAGGTGCCGGAAGCACGCTGAAGGAAACGGCTCAAGGGCGCAAGAAAGCAAAGCTGATTGAGAGCAATGGACCGACAGCCACGACGGACGACGTTGACTTTGATGATAATTGGGAGGAGGTCTGATTCAGGACAAGGGTATCTTTGTAAATGGGCCATATGCTCTCTCAAGCCAACGGGTGATAGGAATTGAATGTGATCCCCGAACTTTGCAGCCACGATAGTAAAACCCCGCAGTGAATCTGTGATCATATATGAATGTAGCGTAGCGGCTTATTCTACGAGAAGATAGGGCAGCAAGCCAGTCTCACGCACTTACGGACACCCTATGTAGATACCAGCAACTCTCCAATATTTCCAGCCACTCAATGAGAGTTTTCTGTTCGATCAAAGAACTGCCGTGTCAGCTCGGCATAAAGCCCCCTTGCATTAAGCGAGTTGCACGGATGACTAGATCAAGAAAAGCTTGCGAGATGATAGTCGTAGGTCATATCCTGGTCCTGCAAGGGTGAAGGATATGATCTGCTTGAGTGACTTGGTATGGTGTGTGGTCGAGGAAATCTCACCTGGGAAGCCCGAAAGTCTAACCGAATCTCGGCTACGAATTCGGCCCGAAGAACCCGAAAGAGGCTCAAAACACCCTATAGACAACTCATAGCTGGAAACCCCCCTTCAAACCACAATCTTGAATTGGTGCAAGATTTTCCAGAGGCCAAAGAAGGTTTTCAACATCCATACTTTCCTTTTCTATGAGGTGTAGAATTCATTTGTGAGAAGTGACTTCCTGAAAAGGTAACTCACCTATCTTCCAAGGTCTTCAAAGTCCGATGCTCCTTGCCGATTCTGCGGCTTTCCTTTTGCATACGCAGCCTCGTATTGATAATAGAATATAGAAACGAAGGTTCAGTGACAGACCGGGAATTTCCAGCGCTTTCTTTTCCCAAACTCGCTGCAGCACTTCCTTGCCTTTGTGGTCCGACGATCATATTAGCAAACAATCTGCAATATTCTGCGTTCTATTTGCTAATCAAGGGTATCTGATTGGACTTGCGGATACAAGCAGACCTGCGCATCGAGACGACACTTCTCAAAAAATAAATCACACCGTGATTCTTAATCTTCACTTGAAAGCAACCCTTCGGATTCTGATCTTTCCCCTCAGACGCTCTCTCTCTCAAAACTCTCTCCAACATCGAGAGCGCACTTCGACTACCTTAAGCTCGAGGTCTCATCAAAATGGTCAGCTGCAACGCGCGTACGGATAAGGATGCTGCCTTTCTGGCAACGATCATCACACACATGACAAACAAGCCTGAGGTAGTTGTGTTCAGAACTATGCTGTACAAATCTTCAAGTGAACACTCCAGCTTACTAACACTTGGTAGGTGGATTGGGCGGCGGTCACCGAGGAGATGGGCTTCAAAACCATCAATTCTTGTCGCACAAGATTTGGGCAGGTCAAGAAGAAGTTGGAAGACGCTGCAGTGCTTGAAAAAAAGAATATGGGATCGAAGACCCGGATACTCCTTCCGAGGCTCCGTCGCCACCTGCAAACACCCCAGCCAAGCGCAAACGTAAGGACGAAAACTCCATGGATACACCCAGCAAGTCATCGAAAAGAGAGATCGGTGGCTCCTTTATCAAGACCAGCAGTGTTGCGGCCAGGAGTGTAGGGTTGAAAGCAGAGGGGCAGTATATCAAGTCAGAGCATCGTGCAGGTTACGGGAGTGATGAAGAGTGGGTGGGAGAAGAAGACATTGACGAATATTGAAGGCTTGAGACATTGCGATTTTTGCAGAAGCAAGAAGGGCTGCTAACTGCGAACCGGTGATTGGTAATGATAGGCAAATGAATCGGCGCACTGCTTTCAAACCATTTTCGAGTGCCTGTAGACTTAGAGTTGTCAAGAATGAGATGTTTGCTTCTAACAAAAAGTAATACTACTTGTGTAGGGATATTGAGGGGTTTGAAATTAGAAGTTTATTTGTGATAATGCGCTTGATAGCTACCCGTGTCTTCAGGGTGGTGGGGAGAAGCCTCAGCCCTAGATGCAGTAGTACACGGACAGAATGTGACAGGTCGTTGCAGCCGACTGCTTCAGAGAGAAGCAAATCTCGTAGAAAAGAAACGAGAACATAATATGGACTTCCACTAAGGCAAGACCTTCATATCTCTCGGTCGGCAGACTCGATTAGGAGCACCTGCAAAGGATGTGAAAACAAGGTTGCACAGCATGCTGCCCTGATCAAGATCTCGGGGTGCATGTGGCGTTACGGTTGCGGATGCAGCCGGTCCAGTTGTTTCCATGAGACCTGGTCCCTGGAACTAAGAAAGCCACATTAATTTTTTTATTGGTCGGTCGTCGGACTTGATCTCATGAGTGACTGCTGCCTGAAGCCATTGATGCAGGCCTCCAAGGGTTCACGATCCTTGTTTCAGCCGGTAGAATTCAAACATTGTCCCTCAGTTTGGAACCAGGACCACGGAAACTTGCTGATAGTCCCAAGATCGCAAGAAGCCGATCCGCATTATGGAACTTCTGGGTGTATTCTACACTCTCCATTTCCTCTTAATTATTCATCAACATTGCTTAGGTTAAAGACGTATTGACTGATTTCAACTTCTACCCTACGAAGAAAACCTGCGAGAATTCTCTCCTGATGCCCACAGACTCAAGATTAATTTTTTTCTTTCGCTAGTTCCGTTTTAGTCTCTGGACGTGAGCAACTGCTGCTTTAACCTGAGCTGAGGGTGAGCATACCTGAGCTGCTGAGGTGAGCAGCGCCTGGAAGGGTTCACCACCCAAACGCCTAAGAGTGATCCCTGCGTAGTGAAAATCCCCCCGTGACGAAAAATTAAATCTTTATACTCTTTTTCGAACTTAATTATTATTAATTACATTAACCCAAAATGTTTAAATTTTTAATTCTCGATTTTACGATAATAATTTTTAATAAATTTAAATATTTAAAAAAAAATATATATATATATATTTTTTATTTATTTATTAATATAAATTTATTTATAATTTAATATTATAATTATAAAAAACTTTTAATTTAATAAAAAGCGATTATATAATAATAATTTACGTTTTTAAAAAAAAATATATTTATTAATTAATTTTTTTTATTGATTAAATTTATATTATTATTTTTTAATATATTTTAATTTAAATAATATTAATTTTAAATTTTTTATTAAAAATATTTAAAAATAAAAATAATATTTTTTAAAATAATTAATTAAAAATAATATAATTATAATATTTATAATAAAATTATATATTAATTTATAATTATTAATTTTTAATTTATTAATTTTTTTATTAAACGTAAAAATATTTATAATATAAACGAAATAAATATTTTTTTAAATATTTTTAAAAAATTTAAAATTTTAATATTTATATTAAAAATATAAATATATTATAAAATAAAATAAAAAATATATATTAATTATTATAAATAATTTAATTTTTTTATTATTTAATTTTTATTTATTTATTATTTTAATTAAATTATTTATATAATTTTTAATTAATAATTTAATTTAAATAAATTTTAATTATATAATATTAATTTTTTTAATTTATTAAAAAAAAACAAAAAAAATATATTAAAATGAAATAAAAATAATTAAAAAATCGTATTTTATATTATTTTATAATTGTATATATAAATATATTAAAATATTTTAAATAAATTTTTTTTTTAAATAATTTTTTTAAATTATATATTTTTAAATTTTTAAATATTATTAAAATTTATTTTATTAAACGATTTTTTATTTAAATAAAATAATAAAATTATAATTTAAAAATTTATTAAATTAAAAATTATTAATATAATTAAAAAAAACGTAATATTAAAAATTTTTTTTTTTTAAAAAAAAACGTAAATTAAAAAATAATATTTTAATAATAATATAAATTTTTAAAATTTAAAAAAAAAAATAATTTTAAAAAAAATAATTTATAAAATAATAATAATATTTTTTATTATATTAAAATTTTTAAAAGTTTTAAAAAATTAAAAATATTTTAATATAAAAATATTTTTCTCGTTTTAAAAAAAAAATTTTATTTATTAATTTATAAACGAATTAATTAATAAACGAAATTTTTTTTTTTTTATTCGACGTATATTTTATTTTATAAATCTCGTAAAAACGTTTTTATAAAAAATTATAAAATTTTCAATTTTAATAATTTATTTTTATTTTAAATTTCAAATTAAAATTTTTTAATTTAAACGTTTTATAAAAATTTAAAATTGAAATAATAATTCGAAATTTTATCGAACGATAAAATCGATAAATCGATAAATTAATTAATATTTAAAATAAAAATTTATTTATTACGAAATTTTATTATTAAAAAAATATTTTTTAAAATTTTCGTTTTATATTTAATTATTATAATCGATTTAATTAATTATAAAAAAATATTTATTAAAAATTATATAATTATAAAATTAAATTTTAATATTTTATTATTTTAATATTTTAAATAAAAACGTATTTTTAATAAAATTTTATATTATTAAAAATTTTTTTTTAAAATTTTCGTTTTTTATATTAAATTATTACGATTAATTTAATTAATTTAAATTTTTTTTTTAAAATTACGTAATTATAAAATTAAAATAAAATAAATTTTAATATATTATTATTTTAATATTTTAAATAAATTTTTTTTTTTAAAATTTTAAAAAAAATTTTCTTTGAAATTCTCGTTTTTTATATCGAATTATTATAATTAATTTAATTTATTTAAATTATTTTTTTTAATATATAATTTTAAAAAAAAAAATTTAAATTTTTTTTTAAAAATTATATAATTATTTTAATATTTAAATATATTAATACTTTAAATAAAAACGTATTTATTATAAAATTTTATATTAAAAAAATATTTTTTAAAATTCTCGTTTTTTATATTAAAATATTATAATCGATTTAATTAATATAAATTATTTTATTTAATATATAATTTTAAAAAAATATTTTTAAAACTTTTTTTAAAAATTATATAATTATAAAAATATTTAATATTTAAATAAATAAATATTTTAATATTTAAAATAAAAACGTATTTAAAATTTTATAATTACGATTTTTATTAATTTACGTAATAATAAATTAATAAAATTATTTAAAATTTAAAAATTAAAAATATTTAATTAAATTTCAATTTATTTACAAATTTTATATAATTTAAATTAATTAATAAATAAAAATTATAAACGTAATTATAATCGTAAAATTTTAATATTTTTTATTAAAATAATTATATATTATTTCAAAATTATATAATCGCGAAATTTTTAATATATTAATTAAATTATTATATTTAAATATTTCGATTAAATTTAAATAAAATCGTTTATTATTAAAAATATTAATATTATATATATATATATATAAATTTATATTAATTTTTAAAACGAATAATTAATTTTTTATAAAATATTTTAAAAATTAATAAAATTATAATATATATAAATTAAATATATTATAAATTTTAATTTTTAAAATTGATTAATAAATAATTATTTTTTAAAACTTTTTAAAATTTTAATAATATTTTATAATTAATTTTTTTTTTTATATTTTTAATATTATAAAATTAAAATTTTTTATTTAAAATCTTTTTATAATATTTTTTAAATTTTATGATATTAATAATTATTTTAATAATTAAATTAATTTTTATATTTTTTTTTTTAATATTTTACTTAATATTAATTTATATTATAAAATATAATTATTTTATTTTTTATTCATTTTATAATATTTTAAATTCGTTATTAAATTATAATTTTTAATTTATTTTTATAAAAAATATTAAATTAATTATTATTTAAATTTAAAAAAACGATTTTATATATTATTTTAATATTTTTTTATTTAATTTTTATATTATAATATTTAATTTTTTTAATATATTTTTTATAAAAATATAAAATTAAATTTCGATTTTAATTATATAATTTAATAATAATTATATTATAATATAAATACAAATTTAATTTTTTATAAAATTTTTTATATATTCAAAAATAAATAAATTCTTTTTATTATATTTATATTAAATTAATTAAAATTTTAAAATTTTTATAAATTATTAATAATATAATAATATAAAAATTGTAAAAAAATATTCAAATAAATTAAAATTTATTATATAAATAAATTTAATAATAATTAATATAATTTTTTAAAAAAAAATTTAAATTAAAAAATATAAAATTATACGAATTTATAAAACGTATATTTTATTTCGAAATAATATTTAATATTATAATATTAAAAATATATAATTTATAAATTAAATTAATAATATAAAATAATAATTTATATTTAATTTAAAATATTTTATAATTTTAATTATAATAATTTTTATTAATAAAAAACGATATTAAATTTATTATTTTTTAAAATATTAAAAAATTTAATTATATTAAAATATAATAATATATTTAAAATAATATTTTAATATATATATTAATTTTATATTTGTTTTTATAATATTTAAAATATTAAAATATATATAATTATATACGTTTTTAATTATTATATAATTTATTAAAATAATAATATTATTAATAAAAAATTTTATAAAATAATTATAAAAATAATATAAAAATATTTTTATTTTTTATAATTTATTATTATAAAATAATTATAATAATTTTTTAAATTAAAAATAATTTTTAATTATAATAATATAAAATATATATGAAATATAATTATATTATAATTTTTTAATAAAAAAAACTTTTTTTAATTATTTTTAATTATTTTTAAAATATATTATTTTTTTATTCGTATAATCGTTAAAATAATTTTTAATATAAATTATTAATAATTTATATTATAATTAATTTTTTTTTATTTATTTTATTAAAAATATATAATAAAAATATTATTTATTTTAAATATTTTTAAATATAATTAAATATATATTTATTTTTATATATATAAAATTTATAATA